>CM040125.1:105965812-106394285 GCA_022559845.1 Amorphophallus konjac | reverse complement strand
CGGTGCTGGATGCTGCTGCACTTGCTGCCCCTGCGGCTGCCTTCTCTTCTCTTTGATTTCCATAATGGCCCTATGCATCTCGGCCCAGTCTATTCTCTATCCTTCGTGTAAGTCGTACACGAGATCTCGGAAGTGAAAGCATCCTTCTTAGTGTGACCCGGCTGCGGTGGAACATGCAATACTTAGTTTGATCAACAGCTGGGTTCCAAACAGTCCTTTCTGGAGGAAGTTGAATTGCATTTACTGCCATGAGCGCTGAGAATATGTCTGTAAGTGTCTCTGGCAATGGAGGATATTGGGCTCTTCTGGGAGCCGGGCGCTTGCTGTTGGGATTATTATTGTTGTAGCCGCCGGTGGAGGGACGTTATGGTATTGCGGTGATGGTGGTGGTTGTTGTGGTGCGGTGAAGGTGTTTTGCGGGATGGTGAAGGTAGGCGGAGGGTTTTGTGGAGTGTTTTGAAAGTGTTGCGGAGCGGAGTTTTGCGGATTGGGGGGCTTTGGTTGTAGCGGAATGGTGCGGCTTGGTAGGGAAAACCAACAGCTTGTACTTGCTCATTTGTCTGGACTCCTTCGGTAACTGGCCCCTGTGGTTTCTTATGGTACTTGGGCTTTTGGTTTTCGAAAAGAGAATGGATAGGGGAGTCCTAAACTGAGTTTGTATAAATCGCGCCCGACTATACAGTTGATGCATATTGGCTATATCGTTCATTGCCAGGATGTTTTTGAAGGTGGGCGAAGCATTTGAAATAGCAGTTTAACTTTTTCTTCCTCTGGAATATGGCCGGGCACCCTGGCGGCCATCTGCCTCCATCTATCTGCATAAGTTGTGAATTCCTCATCCGGCTTCATTTTCTCGGCCACCAGATCTGTGAATGAATATTCCGGGCCGACCCGGTCTTGAAACCGCTGAATAAACTTGTCCTTGACCACTTTCAAGCTCTCGGCCTCTTCTAGGGGCAGAGAATAAAACCATTCCAGAGCAACGCCATCCAATGATCGGCGGAATAGGTACGCCATAAGGCGATCATCATATTGGAACTGCGCCGATTCATACAGAAAATCCCTCACATGGATGAAGGGATTGCTGTTCCCATCATACTTACGGTAGTTGGGGAGCTCAGACTGCGGAGGGAAACTGATGTTCTGGAAGCTTGGGACGGGAATATCAGCCAAGGATTGTGGGCCCACCTTCTTCTGAAGAAAATCAAGTTGTTGCTGCATGGTGGCCCACTTATTAAGCAAATCCTGCTCTCGAGAGGGAGCAGGGGCAGTGAAGGGAGTTGATTGTATCTGGTGAGCAGGAGGAATGGCGGTTGCCGAGGGCGGGAGCCCATAGGAAGGAGCAGAAGGATAACTAGTGGAATTAGGGGGGCCGTAAGAAGGATACTGGGCCTGAGATAGACCCGGATTGGAGTGAAATTGGGCCACCCCGTGCTGTTGGGGCAAGAAATCGGATGGGCCCACGAGGACCTGTGGAGCCGCCAGAGCAGAGGGGTGATAATCCATCGGAAGAGAGGGGATAGGCGATTTCCCCTTATCAAAAGATTGATGGGTCGGATTGGAGGATTGACCCATCTCCATGCCAGCAAAGGTGATGGTCCGGGGCTGGACCGGGGTGAGCTCAATCGGGGTGGGCTGAACAGACGGCCCAATAATGGAAGAATTAGAGTGCCCCTGGACGGTAGCGGAGGGAGGAGGATTGGACCCTTGCATGGCCTGATAGAGTACCTGGAGTTGGGTCGGATCCAACTGGGCCATCATATGGAGGACAGAGCCCGCGGAAGGAGCGGTAAAGAAGGGATGACCTAACCACCTTCTATGGGAGTGGAGGATGAGAGAGGGGCGGTCCCCTCTCCAGCGGAGAAAGAAATAACCCTCGGGGGGTTCTCAAGGAGCCTTGAGGAAGGGAATCCTCTTGGGAGCGAGGAGGATTGTAGGATGCCATGGTAGATTCGAAGAGGGGATTGGAATAGAATGTGAAGGAGGAAGCGACTCGAGGAGATGATTCGGACGAAACGAAAATAACTCCACATGCAACGGACAACCTTGATAAATGCAAAACAACAAACACGACAAACCACAATGAGCAACCGCACCTAGGTGATTCAAACAAGATACAAGTGATAGGGAATGAAGACACTCAAAAGCCAACCAAGTTGCTTAAGATGATGCAAACAAAGTTTCTTTATGGTTTCTCTTTGGAACTTTAGTGAATTGATTGATATGTGCTCTCTCCAAATGGGTTCCTAATAGGAGGTGGATATGGACTTGGCTTGACTTTAAGTGTGACCACTCCTTCACTTATGCAACCCTAGACACAAGGGGGGAAAGGTACAACCGCCCGGCGTCCGTGTGGGAATCCACGGCTCGCGGGGACTTATGGAGGTCCCTGCTGTGATTTCCTAGTCGGCCCCAAGGAATATGGAGACGAGAGGTCCTCACAACAAGGTAGGAAAATGCAGTCTAATATATGAAAAGATGGATGACCCTATGTGCACCGGAGTGCATGCAAAGTCTAGCCTAGAATCTAGCAAACAACGGTGCACATAATGATGTGAAGATATGAATGGAATTATGGCAGAAATCAAGCAGCACCCAAGCAATAAATCACAGGCCAAAAACTGCGGAAATAACTGCACCTCGGATGCGTACCTGCCAGGAGAGTGACGGACGAAGGCCCCTTGCGTCAGAGACAAATAATGGTCAGAGACCAGACCGCCATAATAATGTAACGCAGGGGTTCCAGACCGTCGTATGAGCCAGGGAACCAAAAAACAAACTGAAGTAACAGAAAAACCCGTGAAAGCTCACACCACAGAGACAAGCGACGGCCCGATGTCCCCGCGTCAGAACACTGTAACGCGCCGAGACAGGGCCGTCATATGATTCAGAAAACCAGAAAGAGGGTGAAAACAAAGGGATCAAAAGACAACTGAACAAACATATGATGGCAGGTTTAAACAGGAATCAGAAGCACGATTGGCACTAGTCGTCCCACCGTGATCGTCAAAAAATTATCTGTTGATTGTTTGTTTACCTATCTCTTCTTATCTTCTTTATTTTTTTGTTGATTGTGAGGGTTTTGAAAAAGGATATGGTGAGATGATAAATAAACTACCAAAGATCAGCTCAACCTATGCACATGTGAACATGAACCTAGGCAATCAAATCTAACTCTAGCATGGGCATGCTATCTCAATCAAATTACGCTAAGGGAAAAACAAAAACACACGCCGGGGCGTGGAGCAAAGATAAATAAAAACACACCGCTAGGGGTGGAACAATCAAGGGGAATAAAGAGATTTGATGAAAAAGATAGCTAGTGCCCAACACTAAGGAAAGTCGTGATCGCCACCAAAGTAAACACGAGTCAAAGACTCGAATATACCTTAGAAGTAGGTGGATGAAACACCCGCCCACGGGAGAGAAAACCAAGGAAAGCCTGCAGATCAACTTGCAAATAACGGTCTAAACCCTGTGCGTCGCTTGGAAATAACGGTCGTGAGATAGATCGCCAGAAGGAAATAACGCTCCTGCACCTGACCGTCAGATAACCTGCAGTGAAAAGATGTGAATTCTTTGAACTCCAACCCTTCCAGCCGGCTAGAAGACTTGGGCCTCGTGCTAGTGATCCTGTAAAACCTGCCAAAGAAGTAGAAAAGACAAGACAAGATAACCTCAATCAGCCCTCTTTGCAAGCATAGCATCAATTCTTAAAGAACTTAAGAACATCAAAAGGAGAGGAAATTACCGTGGAGTTTTGGTTTTTTAACCCCTCTGGGCATTTTTAAAAGTTGGGAGGATGTTTGTATGCTTAAAGAACAGTGAAAAACATGGAGGAGGAGGAGGGACAATGCTTTGTTTGGAGAAAAACCAAGGAAGAACTCAAGCATGCAAAGATGAACTTGAAAGATCAAAACAAAAAGTACTCCCTTGACTGGAAGATGGACGTGGGAAGCAGCTCCTCCTGGATGTAGATGGCTCCTGAATTTGGCAGCACTTCGTCGTGAATCAAATCTTCCTCCTCCGGGTCATGAAATCAAGGGTTCTATTTATAGACTCCCTCAAACTCTCAGGTCGAATTGAAGATAAATCAGCCAAGAAAGGAGGATAATCCTTAGCAAATCCTTGAGGATAATATCAACAAGAGTCCAAAGAAACAAACGAGAGGTCCTGAGGATTAGAATTGAAGGAGATAATGCCAATCCAAAACCCTATCTCGTCCACGGAGTAGCAGAGAAAAGGCCTAAACTGTCAGGACTCTCTGAAGGAAGTAACAGTTGCACGATAGACCGCCACTTGGAAATAACGCTCCAAGGAATTACCGTCATTTTCAACCCTATCCAAAGGATAAGATCGACGGGAAGAAGATCTAAACAATAGGACTCTGCAAGTAAGTAACGGCCAGGGCATAGGGCGTCATAAGGAAACAACGGCTAGGGAGTAGACCGTTATTATCAAAGGACAACGAGGCCCTAAGTCTTGGGACTCTTCAAAGATTAACGGCCTAGGCTTCATGCGTTATTATGAAACGATGCGCCTAGTCCAGACCGTTATTATCATTGATTTTCAAGAAAATAGAATGGAGGGATTGCCAAGCTTTTGAACGAAGTGCCACCAGGAACCAGGTTTAATCCAGGAATTGAGACCCAGAAAACAGGCTTCAACTGATTAAAAGGAATTCAATGAAGAGTGAACAACTCGGAGCATCATATTGAATAAATAAGGAGATGACCCGACTTATTGGGTATAAAACGGGTGTCAACAGAGGTATCGTGTCTGCTCCCCTCTCGGTATTTTGCTTATCTCGTATATGTTCATATGCCGCTGCATGAGTGATAGGAACTTAACTCGTTATAATTTTATCACCGCTGTGAGAGTGAGTGAGTGGAACCCGTCCCGTGACTCGATCCGAGCACATGGAAAAGTCGATACACGAGACTCATTTTATCGGTTCCTCAATCGCGCAGATCCACGTGTTTCCCTCGCTTAGGGACGTCCGCGAGCTAGAGTCCTAGGTTCACATTCCGTCCCACATAAAATGCTCTGCCTCATCTGGGTCTGCGGTGCCGCCAAAACACGGGGGATTTAAGCCGCGAAAGTTCCGATGGAGATCACCAGCTCCACGATGCGCGCCTCCTTGCGCTACCTGCTGTAAGGCCTGGGTCAGACCCTGGACCGTGCATTGCATATCTCGCCACTACGCGCGCTCAGTTGCCATTGCAACAAATTCCTGCACATAGGAAAATTAATTAGAAACGACCTATCGAAACTTCTTTTAATGATTATTAGTTAACTTTTACCCGAGTCTCTATCCCATCTCACCAGATTGGATCCTTAGACTTTAACAAGGTCACGGGTTCTACGCCACCACTTAGAAACCTAGGGACTTAGAAAACCTAGGCTCTGATACCAAAAAACATGTCACGCCCCGACGCGAAAAAATAAGAACGTAGTAGTTATAAATATTCATGATAACCAGAGCAATAACGAAAATTTTAGAAAAAGAATGCATAAATGGAAGAAAAAGGGATTATTCGAAAACTGCTAATTATTCAAACTGAAAAGTAATTGTTTCCAAGTACCAACTGACAACTTACAAAACGACTCCAATGCAATTAAACAAGAATAAAAATTACAACTCTCCAAGGACCTAATAACAACTGGCTCTCTCAAGGATAACTTATAGCCATTACAAGGACACCACTACTGCTAAGATAGCCACCAGGTCCATCATCTAAATGGTTCACTCTAGGGTCTTCACTCTTGCCCATCCCTATCCGTCTGCGAATCATTCTCGGAATTACCTGAAAGGGGGGAAAAGCTAGTTGAGTGAAAGCTTAGTAGGCAATAACAGGCAAAGTTTAAGTAATTAACCAATTAAATGTGTCATGCGAATAAAAGAATGATAAAACGAAGCAAGCAACAGCAATGACGGAAAACTGAATGTGAATAATAGAAAATAAGTAGAACAGAGATATATCATTTCCATGTATTAGCCGATCGAGCATTCAAGTAACAAGGCATGTAGAGATAGAATTCCATGTAGGAATTGAATATCTTGTAGAAGTGAATATGAATGTTGTAGATAACACGCTAGCAAGTACTCGGTGGAATGCCTCACCAAGTCATTACAACTCCCCGAGACACTAGTACTTTTCAGGCGCTCCTCCCAAGACTAGACCGGGCCCTCATGATGCGTTGGCATTGGTTTGGTGGATCCAAGATCCCAAGTAACCATCTTAGACATTCATTGGAATCGGCCGGGAATTCCAAGGTTAGGCTATGTACTTACCATCTAGGACCAAGTGAAGTTTCAATAATTGAATTTGAAGTCATGAGATCTTGGCTTGCAAAAAGAAAGAGGGGAATATAATCTAGACTAGGTTGCAGCATAAGCCACTGAAGCACACAAGAAATCATGGAAACCTGTTCTAGAACAATTGCGGTCACACATGGGCCGTAAGGAGAAGAAAAATGGTCCTAGCTGGTGTAGATGATTGTTCTACCCCCGCCCCCAAACTAACTAACTATGCAAGTATATGCGTGTGAACATAAACAAGCATGAAGTATGAATCAAAAGGGGCGATGAATAGATGAGAAAGACATACCGTGATCACCACTAAGGGTTAACAACGCCAAGAGATGAAGAGATGAAGGGACGGCGCCGTGTACCTTGGAAAATGGTGAAGACTTGATCGCGCTTAAGGAACGGGTGCGGGAAACGTTGTGGATTACACCTCTTGTCCTTCCAACCGGCTAGAGGAAGAAGGCCTCACATTGTATTCATGCTCTCTTGCAAAATAAAGATAAAATCCAAAGATAAAATCCATTGGAAACATGAGTGTAGCATCAAATCCCACAGTGATAAAATAAGGGTAGAAATTGAGGGAGAACGCACCGGGGGGAGGTTTTTAACCCCTGTGGAAGGGTGAAAATAATAGGTGTGTGTGTTTTGATGAAAATACGACAAAGAAGAGGAAAAATCACGCAGCACAACTGCGGGAATATGCTATGCAATATGGAGAAAAGTGTAAGAGTGTAGAGAAAGTGCAGAACTGTGTGATGATTTATGAAATTGGGAGGACTAGAACTAAGAGAAGAGACAACGAAATTGAACCCTTGAGCGTGGAATTGAAAGCTAATACTTCCCTTATCAAGATGGGGTCAAAGCAGAAGGTAGATGATGCGGCATGGCTTCGCCCCACGTCTGGAAAGATCCCCCTTCGCGACTTGCGAACCTGTGTGCTTTAAATAGGAGATAGATCCGAGATAAACACCCAATTTCGGGGATATAGATGTATAAACCCCAAGATAATAGTGGTGGGAAGAGTCCCAGATCAATGGAAATCGAGGTGGAGGCTTATCTGTCTCAAAAATGGTGTCAAATAGGAGTTCAAAGAGCTCAACGACGAAGAGATCGGAGTTCAGGATCATCTGGACTCTCTGTTCTAAACACCGTCTATCGCAGGGCCATTTTTTGATGAAAACGGTCATTGGATAACCACAAGGGGACCAAAAACGGTCTAGGGAGTGACCGCAAGGCTTCAGGGGGTGAAACGGCGTAAAACGGGTACTGTTTGGAGCCTAGCGATCTTGGGAAGACCGTTTTCATCACCTAGCGGTATTCCCAGGACCGCTAGGCTGATGGAAGAAACTTTTTTGCGTGGACTTCATGCGTCTTTGGAAATCAGAGAATATCTCGAAAACAGTGCAGAACTAACGAAAGTGGTAGAAGAAGAAATTGTAGATAACAAAAAATGGAACAACTTTCATGAAGAGAGAAAGATGAGAAGACGATCAGAAGAGGGAGACTATGGGGCGAGAACTTACAGAAAAAATGCTAGGACACAGGTGAATATCACAGCCTGCCAGAGAAACGTGAATAACATTAAATTGGTGGAGAAATGGCCAATGGCGTAGAAGAAGAAATTGTATAGCTTTAAAAAATGAACAATTTTGGTGAAGGACACTTAATGAATAGAGAAGCAAAAGAAGATAAAAAAGGGCCGCGTTCAGGACTGTGCAGTGAAAGGGGCTGAATGCTTGATGGAAGTCGACCTAAATGGGCCGCAAGTCGACGTGGAAGGTTGAAAGTTGATAAAATTATCCCCAAGACTCTAAGAACTAATGATCTCTGAAGTCCAAAGGCTAGGGAACAATGAAATGGGCTCGAAATGCATCCAAGGAATGCTCCAAAACAATGGGTAATTTAGGACATCATGAATGATGAATAAGAGAAATGACGCAACTTGCGGGCTAAAAATATGTGTCAACAGATGCCCCTCCTTGATGTCCACTTTACAAGGGAGCGAGCGAAAGCGACGCGGAGGTGAAATGGAAAAGAGATAGAGTGAAAGCGACAGCGACGTGAAATGGAGATGAAGCAGAGATGAAGCGGGGAGAACTTAAATGCGAGCATCAAGGCAAAAGACACCCGTTACAACCAACAAGCAATAGGAATGCTCCCGAAAATGCTGAACTAGCCACAAGTAACGGATGACGCGGATGAGACATGTCTGGAGAACTAAATTAAGGGAGAAAAGGAAACACGACCAACCTCGTTGGGGACACAATTCACGGACAATGAGGGGATCAGAAGGAAACACAGCTGAAAAGCTGGAAAAGGAAAGATAAAACTGAGATAAAATCAAGACAAGAATCACGCTGGCCAACCAGACCAAGCGGGAAGATTAAAGAAATCGTTCAAATTTAGAGTGGAATGAAAATCTCTTATTCAAGAGAACTGAAGTGCAATTAACTATTGCTGAGGAGAAACTTTGAACGGATCATGAGACGTGAATGCTCAAAAATGACATGATGCTGGCTGGGCTAAAATAAAGAAATCATCAAAATGAATGCAAAGAAAGATATAATAGAAAGTACCCAAGAATAATATTGCTAGACTGAGCAAGACGGGGTCAAGAGTCTTCTTGCAACTACGGCGTGTGAGACAGAGTCCATCATCCCCCACCTGACTCAAACTAACGGCCTATCCAACGATTAACCGTATGCCGCTAGATCATCATCATTTTTGTTAAAGGGGAACATCAAATCCCAGAACACACGAATAACCCGACGGTCCTTGAGAGGCTATAATAAGGTAGATACCATATACTAATGCAACAATGAGCAGGGATAGAGAGCCATACCTGACTTACCTGCCAAGCGAAACGACATTTTCTTTATTTTTGATTATAAGACAACAACAGAACAACATGAATATAACATCACAAAGATGGATGAAAGATAACATAACATAACATAACGAAGGATGAAATCACATGAATAACATATGCAAGACATCTCATGAACAAACAATATGCGTGAGCGGGACTAAAGAGTATGGTGGGGCAAGATAACACCACAACACGGTGGGACAACACACGCGGTGGGACAAGACCATGGTGAGACAAAGACACGTGGGACGGCAATATCATGGGAGGCAACAACAACACATAGTATGGTAGGATAAGACACACGTGGGATGAAAAATATAGTGGGATGAAAACATGATAGACATGGATGGACAAAGACACGAACCGATACACTCCTCAATCAAAGCCCAAGATCAGATGAAGCAGAACCACTAGGTTCGTAATCGTGACGCAATGCCCTTTCATGGAGATATGATGAGATAAAGTGAAAGCTGAGAAGGACATAAGCTTCAGAAAGATCAAGAGATAAGATTGAAGAAAAAAGGAACAAATTATAAGATAGGAACAGGAGGCAGAGTGAAAGAATAGAGAACAAGGAAGCTTGAACACTTGCAACCTGCACACTTAGCAAACATATCACATACATGTCCTCAAAATAAAATAGACAGAAAACATATGAAGAAGGGAACGGAACACAAATATTTTTTATTTTTGTAATTTTTGATTTTTTGGTATTTTTAAAAATATTTGATTTTTTTGGATTTTTTTGAAATATTTGATTTTTTTAGATTTTTGAAATATTTGATTTTTTAAAAAATTTTGACATATTTGATTTTTTTGAAATTTTGACATAGCAATCTGCAGCACCAAGAGATGGGCTAAACTATTGCCCAGGGATCGTCGTTCCCCCCCTCTCATTAAAGGCTTCCCTTAAGCAGGGTGTGCATGTGAGGGTGGCTTACCACAATCAACCGCCTCTAAAGAACGGTGCCCCTACTAAGGCCATACCCGGCATACAACCCAGCCTAAGAGGGAGAAGCAGAGGAAAAAAATAGAGATAAATTTTATGCAGGATGGGATACATCAGGATTCGACTTCCTTCCTGGACACTACCCATCAAAAATACAGTCTGTTGCGCCGGGACTTTGTGTCTTTGATTTTGAGACCCATTATTAGGCACGCATGCGACCGGGCTCACGGTGTCTCGTAGGGAACTATACTGCCACTCTTGCCATGCCTTTCATTCCATAATTTTATATTCTCATTTCTTGATATTCTTGTTGATTCGATAGCCCTTATTGGCTAGATATAGCATGAAAGTTCATTTGAGGGTCAAGATTGCCCCTATTTGAGACCTCTCTCGTATTAGAGAGCGCCTAAGTTGGTCATCTCATTCATCCATCCCTTGCCCCTGCACTTGGCCGAGCAGAGAAAAGAAAAGGTCTTTGTGCATACCCAAAGTATGGCCAAAGCAGAATGGTGTGTCTCAGAGGAATCGGCTATGGCTTGCTGTGAACTGTGTGAAAAGCCCATGCTAAAGGTCACCCTCAACGATCAGGGAAAGAAACTAGACTCCCAGCGCGGAGCTATTACTAGCATAAGGATGCTACAGAAGCGAACTCTTTTTGACTAAATTAAGCAAGGCCTTACTTCCTAAGGCCACTCAAACATGTTGAGAAACCAACATTATAACCATGCATAGGAATAACAATAAGAGTAATAATAATGATAGCATATTCTTGCGTAAAATAAAGATACATTCCAAATCCATAGAGTGAACGTAGCATTCTGAAGCGATCTTGACCATCGAGCTTTAAAAAGCACGAGCTTTATATTCCTTGCTTGACAGGATAAAATGGAGAGGATAGCAAGAGCATTCCTTGACAGAGAGGAGCGGCAGACACCAAACTAGACGAAGAAGGATAAAAAGGAAGAGAGACGAGGGCTAGAACTCCCTCGTTAAGGCACAGAGGCCCTGATAACAAGGAAGAAAATATAGAATGAACGGAGATCAGCTAAGATCAAGGCGGGCTAAACCCTCGAAAATAGCAAGAAAAAGGGCAACGACCTCGAAAGGGTGAGGAGGAGTGAGTAGAAAGAGGAGAAGAAGAATCATCCGACGCAGTCGGAGAAGTGGAATGATAATCACCGGACGGGGTTGGGGAAGGAGAATTAGAATCACCCGACAGGGTTGGGGAAGAAGAACCATAGACACCCGACAGGGTTAGGGAAAGAGAATGAGGACCACGCAACAGGGTCGGGGAAGAAGAACGAGAATAGCCCGATATGTTCGGGGAAGGAGAATAAGGACCACCCGACAGAGTCGTGGAAAGAGAATCATAGACACCCGACAGGGTCAGGGAAAGAGAATGAGGACTACCCGACAGGGTCGAGGAAGGAAAATTAGAACCTAAAGATATCGGAGGAGAAGAATCAGAAGATGTCCCAGGATCGGAATGATGAGTGGGCATAGGCCAAGGCCTAGAATAACGAGAATGTGGAAAACTCGGAGGCCCCGAATGAGAAGAAGAAAAGCAGGGGTTCACGGACCCGGGAGGAGAGGAGAGAATTGTATAGATAGAGTTAGAAGAGGGAAGATACACCACCCAGGGGTGGGAACCAAGTAGAAGAAATGATGAGTGAAAAGGAGAAGAAGGAGAAGTGGACCCAAGAGTGCACAGCATGCGGCCTTTGTACTTGCACTGTCGCCTTTTCTTAGGTGAAAACTCTTGAACACGGGCCCGCCTGGTGTAGACTCGGATAGTTGGGCTTCTTGATTTACAATGTCTCCTCAAATAATGAGCCCATCTGGCAGACGACCTAGCCCGGTTAGGAACATGTAGCTTCATCGGGGTGATTGTCCCAAGACACCCGGTGCTAACGATATGCGGACATCCTTGAACAGGTAGCTCCTCAGAATGATAAACAGCATGAAACCATGAAGTCTTGTTACTTGGCACTAGAAGCTCGAGGTTTGGCAACTCCACTCAGGGATCAGCCTTGAAGCACAGCTCTTTGGATAGAAGCAAAGGACGGAACTGAGGGAGATCAATGCATGGCGTTGACGTGGCCGACTTGCTAACTAACTGAGGCAGATTGCATAAGATGTGTAGAATGTCCTTTGAGAGTGAAGAAGATACGACCAATTGCGCCTTGAATATAGAATTCATAATCTACTTGGCGGCCGTATGAGTTAGCATAATACGACTTGAGAACCCTTCTTGGCCTGTCATTTGAATGGTAATAGAGCGAGGAGAAAAAGTGGCATCAATGGTGCACTCTCTGAAGAGCAAAGAGATTGCCACCGGCCTCACTTGGGAATAAACTAGCATCAGTGCAAGGGAACTCTTCTTAGCAACTGTCATCTTTGAAAGTGGAGGCACATCATCGCCAAAATAGCCAGGGACCAGGACGCGGATCGACATGCGATAGATAAAATCTTGAAGCTTGAAATGCACGGCTGGCACTAAATCATCCTGACTTAGCTCATTATCTCCCAGGGGACCAGACCCAAGGGTGGTGAGGACACGCGCCACACTTCACGACGGAGTACACGGATCTCGCCGGCATCCCTTTGGCTCGGCGATCACTTGGCGGACGAGCAGAGTTATCTTTAGTTATTTATGCTTTAGGCCATGCTGGGCCTTGGTTTAGTCCCTGCGTGGACACTTTATTTATTATTGTGGACCTTTGTAGGCCAATTGGGGCCAATTAGGCTTCCATTAGGTGATGTTAGGCTTATTAGTTAGGCAAGAGGGTTAGTGGGCCACCTTGTGGTCCACCCTTCTTGGCCCATTTGGGCTGACCACCTTCCCACATGGTTGGCCCATTGGGATTTGCGCCCCCCCTTGTGGATTAGGGTTTTGGGCGCCCCCCTTCATCTCCTCCAAGAGGAAGAGGTGGCAGCCGCCCCCACTCCTACTTTGTAGGAGTGGAGTGCGCACCCCCCCTTTTCCCTTCCCCATCCGAACACACCCCTCCCTCCTTTGGCCGCCCCCATCCCCCAATCCACTCCTACAATCAAGGAGTGGTGCGCACCCCCCCTTTCCCCCCTTGCCATGTTACGCACCCCCCCTTTCCCCCTTGCCATGTGCGCACCCCCCTCCCCTCCCTCTTGGCTAGGGTTTCAACCCTAGCATTTCCCCTCCCCATATAAAAGGTTTGTATTTTTCCTTTTGAGAATTATTATTGAATGAAATTGAAATAGCATTTTCTGAAGGTGGCTGCGCCCCCTCCTCTGTTCCTCCTTGCTCCTGCGACGGGAGCAAGCTCGGGGTGTGACTCCCCATCCCTCGGTGCGACGCCGAGGGCCCCTTTCTCTTCTATCCCTTCTCAAGTTCTAGTTCGGTGCGCCCGGATTTCTCCTCCAAGAGCAGCGACGACCACCCCCTGTTCGTGAAGGCCTTGGGCGACCAGACCATTTTTGTGTGGATCTTCTACGAGTCGCCGACGCGTGTGAGGTGGTCTCACCTCATTCGGAGTTCGGCATCACCCGTGGCGATTTTCTCCGTGAGCGCGCGCAGGACCCCCTCTCCCCGCGAGCCTGGTTCTGCCCGCCCCCTTGCAAAAATCCCACAGGACGGACGTCTGCGAATTTGGATGCGGCATCTTCACCAGTCGTACCTCTCTTCGTCCTCTGTGCAACGCCGCTGACCTCGCCTCGATCCGACGTCCGAGCTGCTCGTGGCGTTCATTCCCGTGAGGTCGCGCAGGTCTGCCCTGTCCACCCGGCGCCAGAACCATCTGCGGATTCCAGAGCTCTCTGCTCTCAGCCACGACCAGATCTGATCGATTCCTTCGGTCAGGACCTGCTGCTCGGCGTCCTCTTCATCCTCCAACAAGCAGAGCTCCGTTCGCCCTTCGGAGCTATTTCTGCTGATTTTTTCCGCTCAAGCGCGCGGTTCTGGGAGCAGAATCCTGTCACAACTTGCAGGTGCGCCCCCGGCTTCCACGGACGGAATCTGCACGCCCCCTTTGGCCGAGGCTTCCTCCCGTGACCTGGCTACGCGCCATCGCTGACGGCACCTCGATCGGACACCGGACCAGGTCGTGGGAGCTTTCACCGCGGAGTCACGCATTGCTGCGAACCTGCCGACCACCGTTCGGACCGTCCTCGCGGCCAACCCTTCACCGAGTGCCGCCTGTCAGCCCGTACATCGGCAGCCCCGAATCTCTTTGTGTAGCCTGTTATCTCCCTGCGAGGAGTGGGCGTTGGTGGTTAAGTTTGTATTATTGTTCGTCCTTGTGTATCGGGGTTGTCGATCTCGGCCGGGGTTTCTTCCCCACGCCTAGGCGTGGAGGTACGTGCGAACCTCCTCACTGTTGGCATTTTGCTTTACTAGTATACTTTCTAGCATGCCGCGTGAGTGTGTGTAGGTTCCTAGCTAGCTTCTTATTCACCGCGTGGTTGTGAGTTGAGAGCACCCATTCCGTGACCCTAGTCGAGCGCCGAGCTCGGACTAGATTCCCATAGGCGCACGGCGGCTCCTTAGTCGCTGAGATCCCCGCGCTTCCCTCATAGGGACGGTCGTTGGGCTTGAGTTTCTTGTTGAGAGACGCCTCCACCCGGAGGAACGCTGCGGAGGTCAGCCGCCCGGCTTGCCTTTGGCGTGCGAGTGCTGGCCGCACTTGTTGCATTCGTAGGTCTTAGCCCATTTCAGTCCTGTCCCGCATCAAAGTGGTATCATGGCATATAGGTTTGTGTCTAGGGTTCTATCTTGCATCCATCTTAGCTTGTGTCCTCTCATGTAGGTCCTGGTGAGTCCCCCTTAGCTCCCTCTAGTTCCCGTTGCATGCCCACCCGGGGAGGTACACACTACCTCCGCCCGGACACTATGGGTGATCCCCGTAATGCCGCCCCGAGAGGCCATTCTCTTGAGGATTTGATGGCCCAGCTCATGGACCGAATGGACCAAACCCTTAAGGAGCATACTGACCGTTTGGAGGGCCGACTCAAGGCCATTGAGGACCGCGCTGTGGCGTCTGACCGATCTGTCCAGGGTCTAGTCGGACGGATGGAGAGAGTGGAGGGAGTCCCCCAACGGGATCCTCCTAGAGTTGCTCCTGCCCCTCAGGCAGAAGGTGCCCCGCCCCCTCCAGGTCGGGCTGAGGAGCGACGGCCGCGAGCCCCCGATTTAGAGGATTACGGATCCGACAATGATTATGAGGGGAATGGCCGACGTCGCCGTGGTCACCGACCACAGAGGGATGACGAGGATGAGCGGATCCTTAGGACCGTTCGTGCGGACCCTCCCCATTTTGACGGGTCCCTGGACCCGAAGATTTATCTAGATTGGGAGGCCGGTATGGACCGGTACTTCGAGTGGTTTGAGATGACGGACCACCGGAGAGTTAAGTTCGCCAAGATGAAGTTGCTAGGACAGGCTCAGACGTATTGGAGGAATGTGGAGAGTCTTCTATTTCAGCGTCAGGAGCCCCAGGTTGAGTCTTGGGATGAGATGAAGGTCAAACTTAGAAAGAAGTACCTTCCCGCCACATATCGTCAGAGGCTCATTGACAGGTGGCAGAGTCTCAGTCAGGGAGATCGGACCGTGTCCGAATACATCGCAGAGTTCGACGAGTATTTCTTGCGATGCGGAGTCACGGAGGAGAGCGCCATGCCCGTCTCTCGTTTCCAACGTGGTCTACGGCCCCATTATCAGTACGAGTTCTTTCGCCGTGATGTGAAAACCTTAGAGGATGCATATCAGGTCGCTATGGAGATAGAGCAGTTTGAGGCGGAGTTCACTCCTACTCAACGTCAGGGGACCACCAGTCAGCGGGGGTTCGACCCACGCACCACACCCAGCTCCTACAGTCGGTTTCCGACGGCTCGGCCCTCGGAACCCCCTCGCCAGGACCCCACTGTTCCTAGGCCCCGCCCTCCCCCTCCGAGGGACCCTCTCCCTCCCCCTCGCCAGCAACCACCATACCCCGCTTCTCGCCCTCCGCCTCCCGCGTTCCCTACCCGACCCCAGCTTCCACCACCCCCGGCCCGTCATGAGGACAAGGGGAAAGGGCCGATGATCGGTGGAGCATCTCCTAGCACAGGGGCGCGAAACAATTGTTATAGGTGTGGTGGAGTCGGCCATTATGCGATCAAGTGCCCCACTAAAGAGTCGCTTGTTGTGACAGACCCCTCGCCCACTGACCCCACGGCTGAGCTTGTGCCAGTCAGCTATGAGGCCGACCAGGAGTTAGCGGAGGAGTTCTTCGATGAGTTGCTTGAGGGAGAGCAGGACGGTGTCCCTGGCACTCAGTATCAGGGCGAGGCACAGTTAGGGGTAGTCCGGTGTATCCTTACTCAGCCCCTGGTGAGTGACGACTGGCGTCGTACCACCATTTTTCACACCTTTTGTAGGCTTGGAGGGAAGGCCTGCAAGGTGATCATTGACAGTGGGAGCTGCATTAATACCATATCCACCGGTACGGTTACTCGTCTTGGGTTGACACCCGTGGATCACCCTGTTCCATATCGAGTATCTTGGGTTGATTCCACCTCCATCCCTGTCAGGCTTCGATGTCTAGTGCCATTGCAGTTTCAGACCTACCAGGATGAGATTTGGTGCGATGTGCTACCTATGGAGGTGGGTAGTATCATTCTAGGTAGGCCTTGGCTCTTCGATAGGGATGCCACCCTCCATGGCCGGTCAAACACTTGCACCTTTGACCATGGCGGCCATAGGATCACTCTCCACCCCACCCAGCCTAGGGATCCTGCCGTCCGCGGGCCAGCCAGCCCCAGTGCCACGAACACCCCTCGTCAGGGGAAGGCCGACCCTCCTACCCCACCCTTGGTGCCAGCCATTGCCTCCTCCACTACCCTCACCCTAGGAGAGTCTTCCACTAGGAGGTTGATGGTGATTAGTCCCCGTGAGATGGAGAGGGAGTTCACCAGTGGTAGTCCCCTCTTTGCTGTTGTTGTTCGAGAGGTGAGTGATGTCACCCCAGGATCCGAGTGTGAGCTAAACCCCGAGTTGGCTGCGATTTTACGCGAGTTTTCTGATATCTTCCCGGAGGACCTCCCTGGAGGCCTTCCACCTATGCGTGACATCCAGCATGAGATCGACCTTGTCCCGGGCTCTTCGTTGCCTAACCTCCCTCACTATAGGATGAGCCCCGCGGACCATGCCGAGTTGCAGAGGCTAGGTCGAGGAGTTGATGAGTAGGGGATCCCTCAGGGACAGCAAGAGCCCTTGCGCTGTCCCCGCTTTGCTAGCCCCGAAGAAAGATGGCACATGGAGGATGTGCATCGATAGCCGTGCGATCAATAAGATCACGGTGAAATATCATTTTCCTATTCCCCGACTGGATGATTTGCTAGATATGATGTCGGGAGCCACTATTTTTTCTAAAATTGATCTTCGAAGTGGCTATCACCAGGTTAGGATCAGGCCTGGGGATGAGTGGAAAATTGCATTCAAGACCAAGGATGGTCTGTATGAGTGGTTAGTTATGTCTTTTGGGCTATCTAATGCCCCTAGTACATTCATGCGGTTGATGACCCAGGTCTTGCGCCCTATGATAGGGGTCTTTTTGGTCGTCTACTTCGATGACATCCTTATTTATAGCCGCACTAGGGAGCACCACTTAGACCACCTCAGGCAGGTCTACATTGTTTTGAGGCGAGAGAGCTTATTCGCCAACCCGAAGAAGTGTGCTTTCATGACCGATCAGGTTTCCTTCCTTGGGTTCATAGTGTCTCGCGATGGGGTCTCCGCTGATCCGGAGAAGATACGCGCCATTCAGGAGTGGCCTGAGCCCCGCACCCTCCACGATGTTCGTAGCTTCCATGGCCTGGCGACGTTCTATCGTCGCTTCATTCGTGGCTTTAGTTCCATCACTGCCCCGATCATGGATTGTATTAGGAAGGGGTATTCACATGGACTAAGGCTGCAGCCACGGCCTTTCAGAGCATCAAGGAGCGCATGACCTAGGCACCTGTTCTTACCATACCAGATTTTTCTAAGGTGTTTGAGGTCACCTGTGACGCCTCTGGAGTAGGTATAGGGGGAGTTTTGAGTCAGGAGTCTCACCCCATTGCCTTTTTCAGCGAGAAGCTGAACGATGCCAAACTGCGGTATTCCACGTATGACAAGGAGTTTTATGCAGTCGTCTAGGCATTGAGATACTGGAGGCACTATCTCCTACACCAGGAGTTTGTGCTCTTTTCTGATCACGAGGCTTTGAGGTTTCTCCATACCCAGAAGAAGCTGAATGCGCGTCATAGTCGGTGGGTGGAGTACCTTCAGGAGTATACCTTTGTGCTTAGGCACAAGGCAGGGGCCGAGAACAAGGTGGCCGACGCGCTGAGTCGGCGAATGATGATGTTGTCCATCATGAGTGTCGAGGTGGTGGGATTGGATAGGCTGAGGGAGGCTTATGTTGACTGCCCGGACTTCGGTCCGATTCATGCTGCCCTTCAGTCAGGCCCCTCCCGTGAGTATAGTGAGTTTGTCCTTCAGGAGGGTAATTTATTCCGAGGTGGCAGGTTGTGCATCCCACGGACGTCTGTTCGTGATTTTCTCACTTGGGAGTTACACGCAGGGGGTCTTGCTGGCCACTTCGGCCGGAACAAGACCATTGAGGCCGTTGAGCATAGGTTCTATTGGCCTAGTTTGAAGAGGGATGTTGCTCGCATCGTGGCTCAGTGCCGCACTTGCGCTATGGCCAAGCAGAGGAAGCAGAACACCGGCCTTTATACTCCCCTCCTTGTCCCGGACAGTCCATGGCAGGACATTAGCATGGACTTCGTGTTAGGTTTGCCTCGTACCCTCCGTCGGCATGACTCCATTTTTGTGGTGGTAGACAGGTTCTCTAAGATGGCTTTGTTCATTCCCTGTTCCAAGACTTCAGACGCCTCTCGAGTTGCCCGTCTGTTCTTCACTCACTGTGTCTCCATGTTTGGGCTTCCCCGTACTATAGTGTCTGATAGGGATGTGCGCTTCACTAGCTACTTCTGGAAAACCCTATGGCACATGATGGGCACCCAGTTGAAGTTCTCTACCGCCTATCACCCCCAGACCGATGGTCAGACGGAGGTAGTCAATAGGAGTTTAGGGGATCTTCTTAGGTGCTTAGTGCGTGATCGTGTCGGGGATTGGGACTTGGTTCTACCCCTAGCAGAGTTTGCATATAATGACTCGATCAATAGGTCTACAGGTCTGAGTCCCTTTGAGATTGTTACTGGCCGTAGGCCTAGGAAGCCGATAGACTTGGTTCCATCTCCCATCCAGGCCCGTGTTTCTGAGTCAGCTGAGTCCTTTGCAGAGCATATTAGACAATTGCATGAGCATGTACGTCGTCATATAGAGGCCAGCAACGCACGTTATAAGGAGTTAGCTGATGCGCATCGACGCACCCGTGAGTTCCGAGAGGGAGAGTACGTCATGATCAGGGTCAGACCTGAACGGTTTCCCTCGGGGGCCGTGAAGAAACTCCAGGCCCGCGGTGCTGGACCCTTTCGAGTCTTGAAGCGAATTGGGTCGAATGCGTATGAGATTGAGCTGCCAGACGACTATGGGATCTGTTCGACGTTCAATGTCTCAGATCTGGTGGCATATCGGGATTTCGCGGTGATTCCCAGTGAGCTTTTTGGGCCCTCCCCTCCTGTTGAGAGTATTACACCTTCTGAGCGTCCACCTCTTCCAGCCCCATTACAGAAACGCGAGCATATAGATTGTATACTGGAGGAGCAGGTGACCACGACCAGGAGCGGAGCCTACCAGCGCTTCCTAGTGCGTTGGAGAGGGTGCCCTGCGACAGACGACGCCTGGATCACACGTGGAGAGCTGGAGAGGATCGACCCGGACCTGCTGGAGCGCTACTTGAGTGACCGTGACCCTTACTCGACGGGGTCGAGTTCTTCCCACTGGTGAGGACACGCGCCGCCTTTCTCGACGGAGCACGCGGAGCACGCCGGCATCTCTTTGGCTCGGCGACTACGGCATGGTTTAGAGGACCTTCTTTTACATGATGGCCATACCAGGCCTTGGTTTAGTCCCTGCGTGGACATGTTTATTCTTTATTGTGGACCTTTGTAGGCCAATTGGGGCCAATTAGACCTTTATTGGGTGTGCTAGGCTCATTGGTTGGGCAATAGGACTAGTGGGCCACTTCTTGGTCCAACCTTTTGGCCCATTAGGGTTTTGGGCGCCCCCTCTCATCTCCTCCAAGAGGAGGAGGAGGCAGCCGCCCCCCTACCTTTTTTTTAGGAAGTAGATTGCGCACCCCCCCTTTTTTTCCTTCCCATTCGATCCCCTCCCCCCCTTTGGCCGCCCCCCTTTCCCCCCTTGCTAGGGTTGAAACCCTAGCATTCCCCCCCTCCATATATAAGGTCTTATGTACTTTCTTTAGAATTAATGAATGAAATATTTTGATTGAGCAGCCATTTGCGCAGCCACCCCTTGGAGAGGGCGACCCTCTCTTCCTCCTCTGCTCCTGCGACGGGAGCAACCCCGGGGTGCGACTCCCCATCCCCTCGGTGCGACGCCGAGGTTCTTCCTCCCTTCTACTTCGTCTCCGGTTCGAGTTCGCGTGTTCCAGATTCGGCCCCGAGTTGCAGCGGCGTCCCCATCCGGTGCGGGTCGAATCCGAGCCCCTCCTTTTTTTGGTGGATACTTCTACGAGTCGGCAGCGCGTGGGCTTTGGTTTCGCCTCGATCCGAGGTCGGCACCACCCGTGGCGAGTTTTCTCGTGAGCTAGCGCAGGAGCCTCCCTCTCTGCGCGCCCAGATCCACCCTCCTTCTTGCGAAAATCCCACAGGACGGACAACTCCGAGTTTGGAGCTGATTTCTTCAGGGTTTGTACCTCTCGTCGTCCTCTTTCCAACGCCGCCAACCTCGTCTCGTTCCGACGTCCGAGCTGTTCGTGGCGTCCGTTCCCGTGAGGTCGCGCGGGTCTGCCCAGTCCACCCGGTGCCAGGACAACCGGCGATTTCCAAAGTTCACAGCGTCCAACCACGACCAGATCTGATCGAGCTCTTTGGTCCGGACCTGCTGCTCTGCGTCCCCGACGTCCTCCCACAAGCGGGGCCTCGTTCGCCTACCGGAGCAGCGAGTTACCATTTTCCCCGCTCGACAGCGCAGTTCTGGGAGCAGATTCCTTGTCCCCACTTGCAGGTGCGGCCACGGCTTCCACGGACGGAATCTGAGCACGCCTTTTGGCCGAGGCTTCCTCCTGCGACCTAACTACGCGCCCTCGCTGACGGCGCCCCAATCGGACTCCGGATCCATTCGTGGGAACGTTTACCACCGAGTCGCGCGTTGCTGCGATTCTGCCGATCGTCATCCGGACCCTCCTCGTGGCCAACCCTTCACCGAGTGCCGCCCGTCAGCCCGTGTATCGGCCGCCCCGAATGGAATTGTTGTAGCCTGTTATCTCCCTGCGAGGAGTGGGCACCATTGCTGGCTTGTACCTATTCTTTCATTGTGTGTATCGGGGTTGTCGGTCTCGGCCGGGGTTCCTTCCCCACGCCTAGGCGTGGAGGTACGTGCGACGCTCCCCCCCTTGGCATTTTGCTTTACTAGTATGTGATCTTGTATGCCGCGTGAGAGTGTAGGGATCCTAGCTAGCATTCAACACCGCGAGATCGTGAGTGAGAGTATCCCATTCCGTGGCCCTAGTCGAGCACCGAGCTCGGACTAGACTCCTATAGTTGCGCGTCGGCTCCTTTGCCGCTTTGATCCACTCGCTTCCCTCATAGGGACGACCGTGGACTTGGGTTTCTTGTTGAGAGACGCCTCTCTTCGGAGGAATAGTACGGAGGTCGATCTCTCGGCTTGCCTTGTCACGTGTGAGTGCTGGCCGCACTTGGTCTTCATCATAGGTTTAGTCCATTTGTCAGTTCCGTCCCGCATCAAATTTGGTATCAGAGCTTAGGGAACCAGTTTGTTCTAACAAATTGGGGTCTTAGGTCATTCGAGTCTTTAGGTTGTCTAGGGTGCAATTGAGGCCTTAGAGTTATCTAGGTTGCATTGAGTCTCTTAGTTCATCTAGGTAACCCACCATTGCATTGTAATGTTAGGTTTGTGTCTAGTTAGAGTTTTGTCCTTGTCTCGTTGAGTCTTGCATGTCCAGCTCCGCGCCAACCCCATGGTGGTTCCTCGAGCCCACATGTCAGATTAGTCATCCCTATTGGCCCGATTCGATGCTCTTATGGTACGACCCCTAAGTGTCGCCCCTACCACTCAGTCGTCGGGAGACCCGATCCCTATACCGATGACCGAGTCATTCCAGCGCCCTGTCATGTCCACTGCCATCCTACCTAATGGGAAGCATACGGAGATCGACTTCATCAGTAGGGTGTCGTCTAACTGTGTCTCACAAGACATTATTGAGTCACTCTCTAAGACTGGGGAGATTGTTCTCCGTGATGGTTTAGCTTTTATCGAGTTTCAACGGTGGTTTGGCCCCGTTAAATATTCCGATGGCGCTTGGTGCAAGATCAGCACACTTGCTGGTCCATGCATCATTTTAGGGCGAACTTGGTTGGAGGAAAGAAGTGCGACCATCGACCTGGATAGGAGGACCTGCACCTTACACCCATCTCACCTTCCCGGTGAGTTTGTCTTCCATGACGGCGTTACGCCGACCACCTCCATGTCATCACCTGGGTTTGTTCCAGTGAGTTACGAGGCTGAACAGGAGTTGATTGAGGAGTACCTAACTGAGGTTGAGGAGTTAGGGAGTGATCCCCTCCACATCATAGAGGACTCCGTTTCCCCTCCCGAGAGAGAGGCTTCACCCTTAGACCCTCATATAGAGACATTCTTACCTTCCGAGGGTGAACTGGTCATTGGTGAGTCTTTAGCTAGCTGGCTAAGGGAGGGTCCACTTCTAGATGTCTCCATTCCTTGCTATACACCCATGGGACCAGCCCTCCCAATAATACCCCTTAACTCCTTTCACACCACTTTTCGGTCCTTCTGCTTTCTTGAAAATGTGAAGGACTTCCTTAGGAGTTTAGATTATCAATGGGAGTTGACTTATATGTTGACCTTAGGGTCTGACCAACCCTATAGTCATAGCTTTACACTCCCTGCTTTGGGGTCTATTACCTCGGTCTACACCATAGGACATATCACATCCGAGGTCCTTTTATTATTTCCCATACCCGTGGAGGTTGATTTTGTCCCCGCTTATGGTTTCACGGTCCCGAGGGAGGAACCTTGCCTTCCTTGCCTTCCTCATGAGCCTCTTGCCCCATACATGAGAGTGCCTGAAGGTGATTATCTGCACCTGGGCGAATGTCGCACATGGGCAAGTATAGTGAAGGGACCTGTCGGGAGGGGTCATCATTTCTTTGACCCTTTCGATCCCCTCCCTAGTGAGCCTCTCGACCCATATTCTTTTCCCCACCTTGTCGAGGAGGTCCACTATCATACACCACCTAGGCCTTCTAGTCAACACCTCACCTTACCGGCATCCAGATGCCCGAGCTTAGGAGGCCAGGGACACATGTCTCTTCCCCATGTTTCTTCATGTCCACCATCATATAGGGGTTTGTCTCATATAGGGAATGTCATGAGTGAGTTTGGGCAATTTAGTCCCCATGAGTCTACCACATTACGTAGGACACCCATGCATGATAGATACAACTTTGGTTGTCCTGGTCCTCCCCGTGTTGTCCAGTCATGTAGGCGTCATAGACATGCTGGGTCTATGTTTGGATGCCCTGGGCCACCCATGCATTCATATCGGTATGAGTCCACGCCACTAGTTTGGAGTCTACATCATCATCACCCCCTCGAGGCCAGCAACGCACGTTATAAGGATCTAGCTGATGCGCATCGACGCACCCGTGAGTTCCAAGTGGGAGAGTACGTCATGATCAGGGTTAGACCTGAACGGTTCCCTTCGGGGGCCGTGAAGAAACTCCAGGACCGCGGTGCAGGACCCTTCGAGTCTGAAGCGAATAGGGTCGAATGCGTATGAGATTGAGCTACCAGACGACTATGGGATCAGTTCGACGTTCAATGTCTCAGATCTGGTGGCATATCGGGATCCCGCGGTGATTCCCAGTGAGCTTTTTGGGCCTACCCCTCCTGTTGAGAGCATTACACCTTCTGAGCGTCCACCTCCTCCAGCCCCATTACAGACACGCGAGCATATAGATTGCATACTGGATGAGCAGGTGACCACGACCAGGAGCGGAGCCTACCAGCGCTTCCTAGTGCGCTGGAGAGGGCGCCCTGCGACAGACGACACCTGGATCACACGTGGAGAGCTGGAGCTGATCGACCCGGACCTGCTGGAGCGTTATTGGAGCGATCGTGACCCTTACTCGACGGGGTCGAGTTCTTCCCACCCGGGGAGAATTGGTGAGGACACGCGCCGCCTTTCTCGACGGAGCACGCGGAGCACGCCGGCATCTCTTTGGCTCGGCGACTACGGCATGGTTTAGAGGACCTTCTTTTACATGATGGCCATACCAGGCCTTGGTTTAGTCCCTGCGTGGACATGTTTATTCTTTATTGTGGACCTTTGTAGGCCAATTGGGGCCAATTAGACCTTTATTGGGTGTGCTAGGCTCATTGGTTGGGCAATAGGACTAGTGGGCCACTTCTTGGTCCAACCTTTTGGCCCATTAGGGTTTTGGGCGCCCCCTCTCATCTCCTCCAAGAGGAGGAGGAGGCAGCCGCCCCCCTACCTTTTTTTTAGGAAGTAGATTGCGCACCCCCCCTTTTTTTCCTTCCCATTCGATCCCCTCCCCCCCTTTGGCCGCCCCCCTTTCCCCCCTTGCTAGGGTTGAAACCCTAGCATTCCCCCCCTCCATATATAAGGTCTTATGTACTTTCTTTAGAATTAATGAATGAAATATTTTGATTGAGCAGCCATTTGCGCAGCCACCCCTTGGAGAGGGCGACCCTCTCTTCCTCCTCTGCTCCTGCGACGGGAGCAACCCCGGGGTGCGACTCCCCATCCCCTCGGTGCGACGCCGAGGTTCTTCCTCCCTTCTACTTCGTCTCCGGTTCGAGTTCGCGTGTTCCAGATTCGGCCCCGAGTTGCAGCGGCGTCCCCATCCGGTGCGGGTCGAATCCGAGCCCCTCCTTTTTTTGGTGGATACTTCTACGAGTCGGCAGCGCGTGGGCTTTGGTTTCGCCTCGATCCGAGGTCGGCACCACCCGTGGCGAGTTTTCTCGTGAGCTAGCGCAGGAGCCTCCCTCTCTGCGCGCCCAGATCCACCCTCCTTCTTGCGAAAATCCCACAGGACGGAAAACTCCGAGTTTGGAG
The DNA here is from genome assembly GCA_022559845.1 of Amorphophallus konjac. NCBI lineage: Eukaryota > Viridiplantae > Streptophyta > Magnoliopsida > Alismatales > Araceae > Amorphophallus > Amorphophallus konjac. Next base: position 106,368,894 of record CM040125.1, on the reverse strand, counting down.
CTGATTTCTTCAGGGTTTGTACCTCTCGTCGTCCTCTTTCCAACGCCGCCAACCTCGTCTCGTTCCGACGTCCGAGCTGTTCGTGGCGTCCGTTCCCGTGAGGTCGCGCGGGTCTGCCCAGTCCACCCGGTGCCAGGACAACCGGCGATTTCCAAAGTTCACAGCGTCCAACCACGACCAGATCTGATCGAGCTCTTTGGTCCGGACCTGCTGCTCTGCGTCCCCGACGTCCTCCCACAAGCGGGGCCTCGTTCGCCTACCGGAGCAGCGAGTTACCATTTTCCCCGCTCGACAGCGCAGTTCTGGGAGCAGATTCCTTGTCCCCACTTGCAGGTGCGGCCACGGCTTCCACGGACGGAATCTGAGCACGCCTTTTGGCCGAGGCTTCCTCCTGCGACCTAACTACGCGCCCTCGCTGACGGCGCCCCAATCGGACTCCGGATCCATTCGTGGGAACGTTTACCACCGAGTCGCGCGTTGCTGCGATTCTGCCGATCGTCATCCGGACCCTCCTCGTGGCCAACCCTTCACCGAGTGCCGCCCGTCAGCCCGTGTATCGGCCGCCCCGAATGGAATTGTTGTAGCCTGTTATCTCCCTGCGAGGAGTGGGCACCATTGCTGGCTTGTACCTATTCTTTCATTGTGTGTATCGGGGTTGTCGGTCTCGGCCGGGGTTCCTTCCCCACGCCTAGGCGTGGAGGTACGTGCGACGCTCCCCCCCTTGGCATTTTGCTTTACTAGTATGTGATCTTGTATGCCGCGTGAGAGTGTAGGGATCCTAGCTAGCATTCAACACCGCGAGATCGTGAGTGAGAGTATCCCATTCCGTGGCCCTAGTCGAGCACCGAGCTCGGACTAGACTCCTATAGTTGCGCGTCGGCTCCTTTGCCGCTTTGATCCACTCGCTTCCCTCATAGGGACGACCGTGGACTTGGGTTTCTTGTTGAGAGACGCCTCTCTTCGGAGGAATAGTACGGAGGTCGATCTCTCGGCTTGCCTTGTCACGTGTGAGTGCTGGCCGCACTTGGTCTTCATCATAGGTTTAGTCCATTTGTCAGTTCCGTCCCGCATCACCCACCCGGGGAGAATTGGTGAGGACACGTGCCACACTTCACGACGGAGTACACGGATCTCGCCGGCATCCCTTTGGCTCGGCGATCACTTGGCGGACGAGCTGAGTTATCTTTAGTTATTTATGCTTTAGGCCATGCTGGGCCTTGGTTTAGTCCCTGCGTGGACACTTTATTTATTATTGTGGACCTTTGTAGGCCAATTGGGGCCAATTAGGCTTCCATTAGGTGATGTTAGGCTTATTAGTTAGGCAAGAGGGTTAGTGGGCCACCTTGTGGTCCACCCTTCTTGGCCCATTTGGGCTGACCACCTTCCCACATGGTTGGCCCATTAGGATTTGCGCCCCCCCTTGTGGATTAGGGTTTTGGGCGCCCCCCTTCATCTCCTCCAAGAGGAAGAGGTGGTAGCCGCCCCCACTCCTACTTTGTAGGAGTGGAGTGCGCACCCCCCCTTTTCCCTTCCCCATCCGAACACACCCCTCCCTCCTTTGGCCGCCCCCATCCCCCAATCCACTCCTACAATCAAGGAGTGGTGCGCACCCCCCTTTCCCCCCTTGCCATGTTGCGCACCCCCCCTTTCCCCCTTGCCATGTGCGCACCCCCCTCCCCTCCCTCTTGGCTAGGGTTTCAACCCTAGCATTTCCCCTCCCCATATAAAAGGTTTGTATTTTTCCTTTTGAGAATTATTATTGAATGAAATTGAAATAGCATTTGCTGAAGGTGGCTGCGCCCCCTCCTCTGTTCCTCCTTGCTCCTGCGACGGGAGCAAGCTCGGGGTGTGACTCCCCATCCCTCGGTGCGACGCCGAGGGCCCCTTTCTCTTCTATCCCTTCTCAAGTTCTAGTTCGGTGCGCCCGGATTTCTCCTCCAAGAGCAGCGACAACCACCCCCTGTTCGTGAAGGCCTTGGGCAACCAGGCCATTTTTGTGTGGATCTTCTACGAGTCGCCGACGCGTGCGAGGTGGTCTCACCTCATTCGGAGTTCGGCATCACCCGTGGCGATTTTCTCCGTGAGCGTGCGCAGGACCCCCTCTCCCTGCGAGCCTGGTTCTGCCCGCCCCCTTGTAAAAATCTCACAGGACGGAAGTCTGCGAATTTGGACGCGGGATCTTCACCGGTCGTACCTATCTTCATCCTCTGTCCAACGCCGCCGACCTCGCCTCGATCCGACGTCCGAGCTGCTCGTGGCGTTCATTCCCGTGAGGTCGCGCAGGTCTGCCCTGTCCACCCGGCGCCAGAACCATCTGGGGATTCCAGAGCTTGCTGCTCTCAGCCACGACCAGATCTGATCGATTCCTTCAGTCGGGACCTGCTGCTCGGCGTCCTCTTCATCCTCCAACAAGCAGAGCTCCGTTCGCCGTTCGGAGCTATTTCTGCTGATTTTTTCCGCTCAAGCGCGCGGTTCTGGGAGCAGAATCCTGTCACAACTTGCAGGTGCGCCCCCGGATTCCACGGATGGAATCTACGCGCCCCCTTTGGCTGAGGCTTCCTCCCGTGACCTGGCTACGCGCCATCGCTGACGGCGCCTCGATCGGACACCGGACCAGGTCGTGGGAGCTTTCACCGCGGAGTCACGCATTGCTGCGAACCTGCCGACCACCGTTCGGACCGTCCTCGCGGCCAACCCTTCACCGAGTGCCGCCCGTCAGCCCGTGCATCGGCAGCCCCGAATCTCTTTGTGTAGCCTGTTATCTCCCTGCGAGGAGTGGGCGTTGGTGGTTGAGTTTGTATTATTGTTCGTCCTTGTGTATCGGGGTTGTCGATCTCGGCCGGGGTTTCTTCCCCACGCCTAGGCGTGGAGGTACGTGCGAAGCTCCTCACTGTTGGCATTTTGCTTTACTAGTATACTTTCTAGCATGCCGCGTGAGTGTGTGTAGGTTCCTAGCTAGCTTCTTATTCACCGCGTGGTTGTGAGTTGAGAGCACCCATTCCGTGGCCCTAGTCGAGCGCCGAGCTCGGACTAGATTCCCATAGGCGCACGGCGGCTCCTTAGTCGCTGAGATCCCCGCGCTTCCCTCATAGGGACGGTCGTTGGGCTTGAGTTTCTTGTTGAGAGATGCCTCCACCCGGAGGAACGCTGCAGAGGTCAGCCGCCCGGCTTGCCTTTGGCGTGCGAGTGCTGGCCGCACTTGTTGCATTCGTAGGTCTTAGCCCATTTCAGTCCTGTCCCGCATCAAAGGGGCACCAAAGGAAGTGCACACCCGCTCCGTGGGGTGGAAGTGGATGGAGAAGTGAAGGTAGTGAACTCGGAAGACGCAGAGGTTTCAACGGGGATGGTGTGTTTAGGTGGAGGCAAAGGTAAGGGTGGAGGTATGGCGTGCTCGGGCTCGGGCGACGGGGAAGGTGGAGGAGATGGCAAAGGCGGTGGAGATGGTGGAGGTAATGGAGAGAGGGGTGAGGATGGCAGTGGAGGTAATGGAGATGGTGATGAAGGGGATGGAGAGGGAGGTGAGGATGGCTGTGGAGGTAATGGAGATGGTGATGAAGGGGATGGAGAGGGTCGTGGTGCCCACCGTATCGACACAACGCGCCGGGTAACGTTGGGGGTAGAAGTAGTGGTAACTGGAATGGAGGAAGAAGGGATTACACTAGCCTGAGCTGAGGCTTGGGTTTGTGGCGGTGATGGAGACGGCGTAGGCGATGAGGTAGTAGGTGATGGAGCGGGTACAACGCTAGATGAAGAATCACAGGGGTGCCCATGGTCTTAAAATGGCGACGGTTGCCTGGGCAGCACTTCTTGGTGCTGCTGTTGGTTGCGAAGATGTAGAACAACCTTATGAATCACGGCCCAATCAATCCTCTTCTGATCTTCCAAGCCGTAAACAAACTCTCGGAACTCGGGGAAATCCTCAACCAAATGCCCCTGCTGGCGATGATAATCATAGAACTGACGAATATTCCCTACCGTGGGTTGGCAAGGCACAACCGGAGGAAGTGGCAACGCGTGGGTGGCCATCAAAGCCTGGAAGATATCGGCAAAAGACTCCGGCAATGGAGAACAAGGAGCCCGCTTCGAGCAAGGTGGATGCCACAGAATTTGGGATGGAGGAGATAGTTGTGGAGAAGGAAGCGACGGTTGCGTAGGCAATGGTGCGCGGTGACTAGTGGAGGGACTAGGCGGCGATGCATGTGGAGCGGGATGTGGAGGTATGTAGTGGACGGCATCCACCCGCTCGGGGTATGAAGTTCCTTTGACAGGGGGAGATGGATGTCGATGTGGGTATGCGGGAGCGGAAGGCTGACTCGTAGATGGTTGGCTCGTGGGAGCGGATGGGTGTGTATAGGGTTGGTATGCGGGATGTTGACTCATGGAGGGATGGCATGCGGGAGCGGACAGATGCGTAGGAACGGATGGTTGACTCGTGGAAGGCGAGTAGTAAACGGTGGATGTGGATGGAGAGGCATATGTAGACGTGGAAGATGGGGAAGACTCGCTGTCAAGGGAATCTTGAAGTTGTTGGCGAACGAAGCGAGCTCAGCTTTAAAGTTGTTGCCAGGAGGTGGCGTCATTCAAGGCTAAGATGAATCGATACTTGCGCATTGCATTAGAAATGAGCATCTTGATCTGCTCTCCCTCCGAAATGTGCCCCGGGAATTATGCGGCAAGGCGACGCTAGCGGTCTGTAAAGGTGCAGAAATCCTCTTTGGGCTTCATCTTCTTATGGGTCAGATCCACCATAGAATACCTGGGCCCAACTTGATCCTGATATTGTTGAAGAAATTTCTCTTGAATAGCTTAAAAATTCACAACCTGCTCTTAGGGGAGAGAGAAGAACCAATACCGAGCCGGGCCTTCTAATGACAGACCGAACAGATAGGCCATCAAGCGTTGGTCATGTCGAAACTGGGCCGACTCATAAATAAACTCCTTCAAGTGCACATATGGGTCACCGAATCCACCATAACGGTGATATGCGGGAATTTGAGAAGATGGCGAGAGCCGAAGATTTTGAAACACAAAAGTGACACTTAAGGAGGACTTGGGATCAATTTGACGTTGAAGTTCATCAAGCTGACGTTGGGTTTGAGCAATCATCTTCTGAGTAGAGAGAGATTGAGAAGAATATAGGCCAGCTTTAGCAAGAAGTTGTGAATTCAGACCTAGATTATGATAATAGGCCGGATGAGAGGATACGGGCTAAGAAGAGGAGAAGCCCATTCCAGGAGTGGAAGGGTGAGCGGGCCTGGAAGAGACATTAACGTAAGGACCTATTGAGCCAGCAGCATAAGGAGAAGAAGAATAAGGCCCATTAGAAGAATAAGGCCCAGTAGGGCAATGAGGCCCATTAAAATGATGAGGCCCATTAAGATGGTCTGCAATAAGGCGTTGGGCCTGGGCCAGGTCCATTTGGCGAACAAGACATGATAGATGTGCCATGAGATTAGCTTGTTCCTCGGATGGATCAGAGGGACCACGGGAAGATGGGCCCGCGTGGGAATAAGAAGAAATTGAGAAGAAGAATGATACAAGGGGTTGGAATGATGCTCCATGAGGGCAAATGGAGACTTAATACAAGGAGGGAAGCATGGGCTTAATAGGCTTGATAATAAGAGGGGGCTGACCCATTAATACAAAGACCAAGGGAAGACGGACTTAGGACAATGGACTAGACAATGGACACACATAATGGGCTAACCTAAATGGGCATAACAACAAAGAATATGTGGATGCAACACAAAACACCACTAATGGGCCTGGACAAGCCCAAATAACCCAAACAATGTGATGTGAGAGTTTTCACCCAAGCCAAATAAGTTAATATGATAGGAAATATTTTTAGGAGTTTTAATAGACCTTTTAACGATTTGAGTTTAGAATAATTCCCTCAAGATAGGAATACTATGGGAATAATGTCCAAACTTTGGGTTGACTAAGGTTAACTCCCTCACACCTATGCAAATGCAAGCCTAAGCGGTGGAAAAGGTACAACCGGCCCGACATCCGTGTGGGAATCCACGGCTCACGGGGACTTACGGAGGTCCCAGATAAGATCACCTAGTCGACTCCAAGGAATATGGAGGCGAGAGGATCACTTACCAAGGAGGAATGCAACTACAATATGAAGAATGCAGGATCATATGTGCATCGGAGTGCATGCAATCTCTAGCCTAAATCTAGAAAATCAAGACAACATTTAACTATGCAAACACAATGATATGGATGTAAATAATATATTAAAATGAAGATAATACAAAGGACAACAATGTAGGATCAGGAACAAGCACAATCAGGCACTAAAAGATATGAACAACCATGAAGAAACGGTGGAGAGAGCTAGGGTTTCTGACCCCTCAGCCGGTCTTTTGTCGTCTTCTCCGATGTCTGACCCCGGGGGCCACCCCGTGGCCCCCTTGGCGCCTGGCCCCCCCTTGGCCTCCTCGCAATGGGCTCCTTCGCCTCTCCATGCTGGTCTCGGCCTCCCTGTGTCCACCGGCGCCAGGACTTTCGCTGAAGTCCTGTCTTCTACCATGGCGCTGCCGATTGTCCCGGGCCACATCCATGCTCCGGCGCTTACTGACAAAGGAGAACCCGCAGTGTTCTTCTCCCAGGAGGAGATCTCAGCGTCCCTTGGACCTTTCTCTTTCGCCTTGGTAGCCCGCACACCTCAGGGACGGCCTCCGTTCTCGGACATTAGAGCTCATTTGAACGGCAGATGCAGATTCAAAGATGACTTCATGATCAGTGCCCTGGATAAGAGACACCTCCTTTTACGATTCCGGAACTACGATGATTACATGTCTCTGCTGCTGAAGGAGACGCTGCTAGTCCATGGTAGGATCTTTCGTTTCTTCAAATGGACCATGGATTTTTCTCCTTTGGCGGATTCGCCAATTCTCCCGGTATGGATATCTTTCCCTGGTCTTCCGGTGAATTTATACTTAGAGCACTTGATTTGTTCCATTGCTGGTAATGTTGGTCGAGTTTTAAAAGTCGACCCTTGCACTTTGAACTTGTCCCAAACGACTGCTGCTCGGGTCTGTATCGAGCTTGATATTTCAAAACCTCGCCCTCCCCGAATTTGGATTGGTTGTCCAGGAGGTGGTGCCTGACAGGAGGTTGTATACCCGAACCTTCCTCCCTATTGCTCTGCCTGTTCTCGAATCGGCCATACTGAAGCTGCTTGTAAAGGCTTAAGGAATTCGACTTCGACAGTGAAGCCCATTCAGACCATAGCCGACACCAAAGGCAAGGCAATTTGGCAACCTGTAGCTAATCAGAAGACCTCTGCTGAAGTTAATTTATCTGTTCCCCGAGTCAAAGATGCTCCGCACAATTGTAACGATTTGATTATTGCAAGGACCGTTAGTCAGGGCGATTGTTCCATGCAGAATTCAGTCTTGGATGCCCCCTGTCCAGCTAAACCTCCGCCAGCTTCTGCTACTGAGTCAGGGGATCCTGATTATTGCCTTCCGGAGGTTTATCCAGCGAAGGATGTTCCAAGTTCTAATGTGGAGAAAGCTCCTGATTGTGAGTCCGATATTCCTCGGCAAGTTTCTGTTCCTGTTCAGTCAGAGATTCTAATCCAGGATCCTTCTCAAGCTCATCACTCGGCAACTTTGGCCTGCCCTCCTTCAGAGCCCCCTTCAAACCAAAATTTTGCTATTGTTCCCGACCCTGCAGTTGTAGTTGCCTTGCCAGAGCTAGTACCTCAGTCAGCTGAAGAGGTCTTTTCTAGAAGACTAGATATAGCCAAGCTAGCAGAAACTCAAAACGACATGGCTCTACATCACGAGCGCACAGGTGTTATTACCAGATCAATGTTAAGGACTGCTTCCACGGGTAACATACCTGATACCAAACAATTATTATGAATTGCATTATTTGGAATATCAGAGGTATAGGGAATGATGTGTCCATTGGCAGAGTTAAACTACTTATTAGAACTCACCAACTTGACTGCATAGTGCTATTAGAACCTAAACTAAACACTGGCAGAATGGAAAATATATGCAGACGCTTGGGTATGGATAAGGCTGTTGCCAACACTGATGGGCTGGCCCACATCTGGGTTTTCTGGAAGGATCCTTTGCATTTTTCAGTTGTGAGTAGGGATGATCAACAGATCACTGTTTTGCAGTCTAATGCTTCTTTGCCAGACTTTTACTCTACTTTTGTTTATGCCAAATGCAATGCTTATGAGAGGCATTCCTTGTGGGCTTCTTTATCCAACATTCACTCTCGGATAGTTGGACCTTGGATTGTTGCAGGGGACTTTAATTGCATCACTACTGTGGATGAAAAGCTCGGTGGTAATTCCCCAAGCCTCTCTGCAATGACTGACTTTAGCAACTGTATTTCAGACTGTGCTTTACTTGATGGTGGATATGCTGGCTCAAAATATACTTGGCATAATAATCAATCTGGCAGCAGAGGAATTTGGGCCAGATTGGATAGGGTCCTTCTCAATCCAGCCTGGCTGATTCAAATGCCAATTTCTATAGAGCATTTATCCAGGGAGGCATCTGACCATGCTCCGATGCTAGTTAAAATGCTACCCCAAGATCGTAGATTCAGCAGATTTTACTTTCAGAGAATGTGGACTTTACATGATAATTTTTTGGATGAAGTTAAGGCTTGCTGGCACTCAAGCCCCATTGCTTCCTCTCCCATGCACTGTTTGTTCCTCAAGCTCAATTCCCTGAAAAGGATGCTTCGAGTCTGGAACAGAGAAACCTTTGGTAATGTTCATTTGAATTTGTCAAAAGCTGAGGATGCTATTCTGCAAGCTGAGCACCTTTATGACTCGCAACCCAGTGATGTTAACCTGGCAGCATTAGAAGAAGCAAAATCCAATCTGTCAGACAGACTGCTCCAGCAAGAGTACTTCTGGAGACAAAAATCTGGTATTAGATGGCTGCTTGAGGGGGACAGAAATACAAAATTCTTCCACATGTCCACCTTAGCTAAGAGACGGAAACAAAAAATCAAACATCTAAAGAATCCTGCAGGCAATCTTTCTTCAAACCATGAGGATATGAAACATATAGCAGTATCCCATTTTCAGAATGCTTTCTCCTCTCAAGATCACTTCATTGATAATTCATTCTTGGGCTGCATTCCTCATTTACTTAACCAGGAGGATAATGACTGTCTGTGTGCTATTCCCACTGAATCTGAAATTCATGAAGCAGTATTCAATTTGTCAGCTGATAGTGCTCCTGGGCCCGATGGATATTCTGGGCTCTTTTTTCACAAAGCCTGGAATATTATTGCCCCTTTGGTAGTCAGTGCAGTGCAAGAAGCATTCTCCTCTAGGAATCCACTGCCTCGGTATGTCACCTCTACCTTGATTGCTCTTATTCCTAAGAAACAGAATGCTGTGGAGATTTCAGACTACAGGCCAATAAGTTTATGTAATTTTTTCTACAAGATTATATCCTCTATAATCAACAGAAGATTGGCTTTAATTTTACCCAAAATTATTTCTCCGGAACAGTCAGCCTTTGTCAAAGGAAGACAGATTATAGAAAATATAGCCCTTGCTCAAGAGCTCTCCCTTGATTTAAGCAGACATACAAGAGGTTCTAATGTCATGTTTAAACTTGATATGGCTAAAGCCTATGACAGGCTCGAATGGGACTTCCTATACTCTGTAATGTTCAGATTTGGCTTCAGTAACAATTTCATAAACCTTGTTGAAAGATTGATTAATAACTGTTGGTTTTCTATTCTGTTGAATGGAGACACTGCTGGTTTTTTTAAATCAACCAGAGGTATTCGCCAAGGTGATCCAATTGCACCTTCCTTATTTGTTATTGCTGAAGAAGCTTTGAGTAGGTCTCTTAGAGAAACCTTCAGTAATGGCCAGATAGAGTGGTTCACAGGCTGTCAGAGATGTCCAAGAATATCACACTTACTTTTTGCTGATGATACCCTGATCTTCAGCAAAGCTACTTCTTCTTCCATCAGGAATTTGCTCAAGCTTCTTCACACTTATGAACAAGCTTCTGGTCAGCTGATCAATGTCAGTAAGAGTGGTTTTTTAATCCATCCAAAGAAGCCTATTTCTGTTGCTCAGCGCATTCAGAGACTCACAGGATTCTCCAAACTGTCCTTTCCTCATAAGTATCTTGGGCTTCCTCTGGTGATTGGTAGAACAAAGAAGATTTACTTTGCTGGAATCCTAAATTCCATTCATAAGAGGATTGATGGGTGGAAGGCCAGCCTCTTATCCCAAGGGGCTAGGCTAGTTCTTATCAAGCATGTGCTGTCTTCTTTGCCAATGTATGCTCTGTCCTCCACTCCATTTCACATTGGCACTCATATTTTGATTGAGCAGGCCTTTGCCAATTTCTTCTGGGGGTCTTCAGCCCATGGCAAAAAGAGACATTAGAAATCTTGGCAGACCTTATGTAGACCTCAATCCGCAGGGGGCCTTGGCATCATATCTCTCAGGAAAATGGAAATTGCTCTCCGTGTCAAAATGCTGTGGAATGCCATTCACAATGACACCTTATGGGCTTCTTATTTTAGAGCAAAGTATCTGTTCAATTGCCATATCCGAGATGCAAAATTCAGGAACATGAAAGGTTTTGCAAGAAGAAGCTGGTTGAAGGCTAAGGAATATATTCTTCAATTCAAAAAGGTCATCGTGGGCAATGGAGATAATACCAGTTTTTGGTATGATAATTGGCTGGGCCAACATTGCTTAAATACTTTTGTTTCTGAAGCTCAAATTCCCAATCCGAAAGCATCAGTTAGTGAAGTTCTTTTGAACCCATCCCCTGAAGATATTGTCTTGCTCAATTCTCTGCTCCCTAACAGCATCCAGCAAGCCATCAGATCAGTTAATCTGAACCAGGAACCGGACCTGGGTGTTTGGAGTATCTCCTCATCTGGTCAATGCTCAGTAGCATCAACTAATAACCTTATGGCTAACAATCAAATTCCAGCTGATATCCCATGGAGTTGCTTGTGGTCTAATTGGGTTCTAATTAAAATTTCAGTACATATATGGAAGATAATGAATAACTGCTTGCCAACCGATGCCAATATACAAAGAGTGGGCATAGTCCTCTGTTCGAAATGCTTTTGCTGTAAAAATCCGCAGGTTGAAGACCTCACACATCTGTTTCTCAACAGTGATATTGCAGTTGCAGTTTGGACTGCACTCAAAGCAGCAGGGTTACAACTTCAAGGGCGAAATCCTAAGGAACTCATTCCGAATTCCATCAGCAATGTTCAGCCAGGTACGGCCTTTGTAGTTTTCTCCCTTGCCTCCATTGGATTTGGTATGTGGGAAATTTGGAAAGCTAGGAACAGTGCCAAGTATGAGGATAAAGCATTCTCCAAAAACAGTTGCATCCATCAAACTTTGTTCCAGATCATGAGAGCATGTTCGACTGCCTCACTCAAGGAACCAAAATCCAGCTACCGGAGAATATTGGACCAAATGGGAATCGCATACCAAACTTCATGCAGAGATCAATTGAAGATAGTGAAATGGATTTGCCCCCCTTGGCCATTTCTTAAACTTAACACTGATGGTGCTTGCAAGATTTCTAAGGACACAGGAGGAGGTGGTACAATCAGGGATTCCAGAGGAAAAGTTCTACTTGCCTTTTCTCATTTTTATGGCCATTCAAACAGCTTAATAGCTGAAGCCCGAGCCCTCCTAGATGGTATTAAGTATTTGAAGACGGTGGATATTTCTCCAGCCCTCATTGAATGTGATTCCCTCACCCTAGTCAGGATCATCAATAAAGAAATTCACTGCCCATGGGCTATACTCAGCTACGTCAGGGTGATCTGGAGTACTCTCTCTCAGCATGACTTGATCTCTCATATATTTAGAGAAGCCAACACTGTAGCTGATTTACTTGCTTCTTTAGCTTGCATCAACAAATGTAATTTTTTCTATTCTTACAGTGAGCTACCTTCCATTATAAAAGGGGCTGCTCGGCTGGACTCTCTCGGCATGCCTAGACTCAGATTGATGTAATTCATTATTCTTTCTCAGTGGAATAAATCCGCCTCCTAGTGGTCCAATGGTGGAGTGGCTTTCTCCTTACCTCTGGTAAGGGTTGCACTCTCCCATCGAACCCTAGGTTAGGCTTTTCTATTAAAAATGAAGAAACGGTGTACCTTTGTGTCTGCCCGCGGACCTGCTTGCAGATTTTATGCACAAAATGTGAAAATGGAGACAATATTTGACTATGCAAACGTGACCCAAATAATGCAAGTAAGATATGGATGGAAAGACAATACAGAGGCGAACAATATGGGACCAAGAACCAAGCAATCTGACCTTGGGAAGGAAATCAAATTATCATGAAAAGACGTACCTGTGAACCTGTCCCTTGGTCTGCCTGCAGACTTTATGCAGAAAACTCAAAAATAAAGATAAGATTAAACTATGCAAATACGGCCCAAATGATGTATATGACATATGGATGGAAAGACAATACGAAGGGCTACAGAACGGGCCCAAGAACAGGGCAATCCGACCCTAGGAAGCCAAGTTATGCATCAACGAACATCACCTTGTGAGCATTACGCCAGAACTGCCAGAATCAAAAAGTGGTCTACCAGATGACCGTTTTTTAACCCCTTGTGGTCTCCCAAATGACCACAAGGCTACCAAAAATGCCCTGGCGGCCCAGTGATGATCGCTAGGCTAATCTGGCGATCCTGGAGGTGACCGCAAGGCTTGGACAAACAAGAAAACACCCAGAACAGTGGGAAAATGGAGAAAAAACTATCTAAACATGCACATACACACACCCAACTTGCAAAAAAGCATCAATAACATGATGGGCACTAGGAGTCCCACCGTGATCGTCAAAAAATAGAGTTGTAGATGATTGTTCTACCCTCGCCCCCAAACTAACTAACTATGCAAGTATATGCATGTGAACATAAACAAGCATGAAGTATGAATCAAAAGGGGCGATGAATAGATGAGAAAGACATACTGTGATCGCCACCATGGGTTAACAATGCCAAGAGATGAAGAGATGAAGGGATGTCACTGTGTATCTTGGAAAATGATGAAGAGTTGATTGCCCTCAAGGAACGGGTGCAAGGAACGTTGTGGATTACACCTCTTCTCCTTCCATCCGGCTAGAGGAAGAAGGCCTCATGATGTATTCATGCTCTCCTGCAAAACAAAGACAAAAGCCAAGGATAAAACCCATTAGAAACATGAGTGTAGCATGAAATCCCGCAGTGATAAAATAAGGGTAGAAATTGAGGGAGAATGCACCGGGGGGAGATTTTTAACCCCTGTGGAAGGGTGGAAATAATAGGTGTGTGTGTTGTGATGAAAATAAGACAAAGAAGAGGAAAAATCACACAGCACAACTGCGGGAATATGCTATGCAATATGGAGAAAAGTGCAAGAGTGCAGAGAAAGTGCAGAACTGTATGATGATTTGTGAAATTGGGAGGACTAGAACTAAGAGAAGAGACAACAAAATTGAACCCTTGAGAGTGAAATTGAAAGCTAATACTTCCCTCTTCAAGATGGGGTCAAAGCAGAAGGTAGACGATGCGGCATGGCTTTGCCCCACGTCTAGAAAGAGCCCCCCTCCATGATCTGTGAACCTGGGGGCTTTAAATTGGAGCAGGAAACTTCTGGAGATACATCCGAGATAAACACCCAATTTTTGGGAAATAGATTCATAAACCTCAAGATAATAGTGGTGAGAAGAGTCCTAGAACAATGTAAACCGAGGTGGAGGCTTATCTGCCTCGAAAATGGTGTCAAATAAGAGTCCAAAGAGCTCAGCAGTGAAGAAATTGGAGTTCAGGATCATCTGGACTCTCTGTTCTAAAAACGGTCTATCGCAGGGCCATTTTTTTGATGAAAACGGTCATGGGAGGATCGCAAGGGGACCAAAAATGGTCTAGGGAGTGACCGCAATGCTTCAGGGGGTGAAACGGGGCAAAACGGGCACTGTTTGGAGCCTAGCGGTCTTGGGAAGACCATTTTCATCACCTACGGGCACTGTTTGGAGCCTAGCGGTCTTGGGAAGACCATTTTCATCACCTAGTGGTCTTCCCAAGACCGCTAGGCTAATGGAAGAAAATTTTCTGTATGAACTTCTAGCATCTTTGGAAATCAAAGAATATCTCGAAAATGGTGCCGAACTAGCGAAAGTGATAGAAGAAGAAATTGTAGATAACAAAAAATGGAACAACTTTTATGAAGAGAGTAAGATGAGAAGACGATCAAAAGAGGGAGAATATGGGGCGAGAACATAGAGAAAAAATGTTGGGATGCATGTGAATAGCGCAACTTGCCAGAAAAATGTGAATAACATGAAATCAGTGGAGAACTGGCTAGTGGCATAGAAAAAGCAATTTTAGAGCTTTAAAAAATGAACAACTTTAGTGAAGGGCACTTACTGAATAGAGAAACAGAAGGGGATGAAAAAGGGTTGCGTTCAGGACTACGCAGTGAAAGGGGCCGAATGCTTGATGGAAGTCGACCTAAATGGGCCGCAAGTTGACTTGGAAGGTCGGAAGTTGATAAAATTATCCCCAGGGCTCTAAGAAATAATGATCTCCGAAGTCCAAAGGCTAGGGAAAAATGAAATAGACTCGAAATCCATCCAAGGAAGGCTCCAAAATAATGGATAATTCGGGACATCAAAAGTGATGAATAAGAGAAATGACGCAGCTTGCGGGCTAAAAACAGGTGCCAACAGCTGGGCCGCTTCAAAGAGGAAGGCAGTCCACAGTGGGCCACTATAGTCTGAATTGTTCTTGGGCCAGTTCATAATGCATACGGTCTCCATTTGGCCGCCTCACTACAGAAAATGGTCCTGAGAGGCCGGTTTAGTAGGTACTGGCGGTCCAATGAAAACAGCCATCTGGTTGGGCCCAGAAGATGAAAGATTTAGGGCAGTCGAATTAACGGCTCTCGGTCCACCCAGACATTGTGGAACTGAACCAAGGTCCAGCCCACACATCCTAGATCAAACCAGAGGTTTTAGGCCGACTCCAACATGGCTAGGTCGACTGAAATTCAACGGAAACTCGACCAACCAAAAAGGCACACAGGCCAGTCAAAAGTAGTCTCAATAGGGCCGCTTGAATAGAAGGCAGTCCACATCTGGCCGCAACTAGAGAGTAGCAGTCCCAGAAGGGCTGCATTTAACCAGACAGTCTCGATTCCAGGCTGTAAAAACAAGTGGTCCAATCGAGTCGATAGGTATAGGGTTTGGGGGTACAACCTGCCCGGCGTCCTAGTGGGAATCCCAGGCTCACGGGGTCTTATGGAGGTATCATAATAGAGGTCCTAGTCCGACAGAAGGAGTATCCAGCGAATAGTCTCAACTATTACAAGATTATGGGTTATAGAAACATCAAAAAATGAGAGTATAGCGGTCAGCCAGTACCATCGGAGTGGAGTGATTGTCAAACAATCCTAGTAAAACATGGTGGCAATTTAATTATGCTTTATCATTTGTTTCAAAAGGAACAAGTAATGAGAAATAACTGTAGATGCAAAGGGGTAAGATCTCCATTTCAATTTAATTATTCTATATACTCCAGTTACTTTTGTGGGTTCCATCCTATGCATGTAGCCTAACAAGAGGAACATAATTAATGAAAACATCGTTGGTATATAATCTGTTCGATAATGGCGGTCTGTTGCGCAACCGCTAGGATTAGAAGCGGTCAGGAATTGGCCGCAACCCAAGCCCTCTCGGTCTATCATGGGGCCACTAATATGTAATGAGTTTCAAAATTTTTAAAAGGGGAAAACGGTCTGTCACGAGACGGCTAGAGTCAGAAGCGGTCCCTGGTGCAGCCGTAACCAGGTCGTCGCATTTGGCCTCCGGCGAACTCCCATAGACCTCGGTTAACCCTTAAATTCATGCGATATGATTTATAAATATCAAGGAAAAGAGAACATAAAAACGTACATTATATCAAGATTAATTAGGATTTGAGCCTGCCTATACCTAAAATTGAATCGATCTACAGAAGGTAACATGATCAGTGCCCTAACTTTGACATGCTCCAACTATAACAGGAAATACGCATGCTATATGGTATAAAAATTGGGGCTTCTAATATCAAAAGAAAGAGGACTCGAAGACGCTTCTAATGATATATATTTTTTAGAGTTTACTTTACTATCACCTACCCCAATCGAAGATCAAAGGGGACGCTGGAGGCTAGAATTTGCACGAACTCCGCGCTCCAAAATCTTGACGTCTCCTCCCCAATTCGTGCACACCGCCAGCCGTCACAGCAAAATGGGGCTTCTAGTTCGACATAGGGTTCTCTTTGTAGAACCTAATTAGATCTAGGGGCGATGATAAGGCTAGATAGAGTCCACGAACTCGACGCGCGCGGAATTAGACTCCTAGGGTTAGGGTTTCGCAAGGGAACAAGAGGGTAAAAGGGCTACCCATCAGGGCTGATCGGATGGGCCTGGTTGGGGCTCAAATAGTTGCGAATTGGGTTACAATTTGGTGATCCACTGCTTGAACAAACTAACTCCGATTTTTGCCCTAAAACCTTTAATTTGACTTAATTGGAAATTTATTTAGGGGTCAACCAAGAAGATAACATGTCTAGGAATTGGGTCCTCGGCATGATTACGATTTTTCCATATTTTTATAAATTAGTTGAAATTTAGCCTAAAGGGGATTGAAATTTTAATATTGAGAAATTCTTGATTATTACACAGTTATATTATTTGGTTAAATTTCGGGATGCTACAAATGATCACTTGCCTTTGGTCGAGTTTGCACATAATAACATTTACCAGGCAAGTATTCAAATGTCACCCTTCGAGACATTATATGGAAGGAGTTGTCGATCGCCATTATGCTGGGATGAAGTTGGCGTAAAGCAACTACTAGGCCCGAAAATGGTAAGGGACACTACCGAGAAGATTCAACTCATTAGAGAAAGACTTTGGATGGCTCAGTCTAGACAAAAGACTTACGCCGATATTAGAAGGAGAGACCTCGAGTTCCAAGTTGGAGACCACATCTTTCTTAAGGTTTCCCCAGGACGAGGCATTAGAACATTTGGTGTTAAGGGCAAGCTTACACCAAGATATATCGATCCCTTTGAAGTGCTGGAAAGAGTTGACGAGGCTGCCTACCGGATTGCCTTGCCACCACAACTATCAGAAGTACATAATGTGTTCCATATATCTATGCTCAAGAAGTATGTTCATGATCCATCCCACGTCATAGAACATGACAACCTGCTGATACAAAAGGATCTTACTTATGAACAAAGACCATTGAGGATCCATGATCGCGAGATTCGTGTGTTAAGAAACAAGACGATCCCTGTAGTGAAGATTCAATGGAACAAGAATCTCGAGCGAGAAGCAACATGAGAGAGAGAAGAATCTATGAAGAAAAGGTTCCCTGATTTATTTTAAAATTATAAGTGTTTTGCACCCTCCAAGTCTATATGCGTTTGAATTTGGGGACTAAATTCTTTTAAGTGGGGGAGGATGTAGCACCCCGAATAAATATTTGTATGAATAATCGTAAAAGGACTGAAAGTAAGTCAAAAGAAACGAATCTAAATGAATAATAAAAGCTTATGTCACGCCCCGAGCGCGGAAGATACCCGGAGATGCGCGACGTGTCTATATCAATCATGTCAATCAGAGTGGTCGTGTATTCGACACAAAGACAGAGATGCGCAAAAATAGCAAGATAACCCAATCCTTTATTTCATAATGGATAGACTATTACAAATCCAATACTCTGTTTAACAAAAAGGAAAAGAATACATATTTGACTCAAGAAACTATGGAAAAGACTAGACGACACTTGTAGAAGCTCTATCACTTTCACTCTTGACCATTCCCATCCGATTGACTTCCATCGTCGTCGGACTTACCTGAAAAGTAAAAAGGGACAAACGGAATGAGCGAACGCTCAGTAGGAAATTATATCTCAAGTACTAGCAAGTGGTTTAAGTAATTACATTTTCATGGATGCAATAAAGCTATGCATGCTCGCATGAAACGACAAGATAGAGAAAATGTAATATCAAGAAAATAAGATGAACTTAGTCATGAACTTCCAACAAGATAACAAGTTTATTCGAGATATTCAAGCAAGTACATTTAACAAGTCATGTCAAGAACTTTGGCTATCATGTATCAAGCAAGTAAATTACCCTTTTTCGGGCCACGCATTTCATTTCATGTCAAGTACGAGTCAAGTACAAGATGTGTGTGGAATGTCCAATCAAGCAAGTCAAGTACTCGGTATAATGCCAGATACCTTATCATTTTAACTCCCATGGGCACAAGTACTTTCGGGTGCTCCTCCCAGGACCAGATCGGGCCCTATATGCGCAGGCATTTATCATGTGTTTTGACATCCACTCTTGTTTGTATAGCCAATATAGAATTTCAATAATCAAGCTTGTAGATACGTATGACAACTTTGATAGAATAGAGTTCAAAATATGACAAAGGACATAGAATGGCGATAATAACGGTATAATCACGATGTCGATAAAACTAGGTAGAATATGGTTCCCTTAACTTAGGTACCATGACAAATCAATAGGGACATTCTTTATATAGAATTGAGGTCCACATGAACATTAGATCAAGCAAGATACCCTCATTCTTATCATAGAATTGGGGTTTACAAGAATGACACGCTATGGCATGATATCATCATCCCATCAAGAATTGCTTATGATATACTCTTTGTATAATCATAAGGGCCGGTATACCATGTTTCTTTAGATTGACATGGCAAGGATCGTGTAATGGGTTTTTATGGTACAACCAGCTCAGTCGGCCTTGAGGGAATCCAAGGCTACGAGGAGTCTTACGGAGGTCTCTATGACTAACTCGCTAGTCCAAAGGAACAGAATGTCCAATGGAGAGCTTGTATGTCAATGAGAGTTGAGTGTGATCGATAAATCAACATGAAACGTGGGACTATACTCACGGAGTGGAGAATAGTGCCGATATATATATATATATGTATAATATGAAACCATCGGTAATAGAACCAGGATAAAATCAGTTTACAGTAAAATAACGACTTAAGTAAAGTCGTGTATTGAATAATTAACGCCTAACAGAAGGGCGTTTACATGTATTGCCAATTTGCAGAATTTCCATTATTTCATTAATTTATCAAAAACACGCCTTTCCTGGGGGCGTTTCTTCAAAGTTGACGACTGCAGAGGCAGGCGTCTCATCATTTACATATTCGACAGGATATAATTATTCTCAGAAATTTATCAAAAACGCGCCCTTGGAAGGGGCGTTACTTTCTAATTCTATTTTACAGAATATGTGAATTTCAGGATTTTAGCAGATACACGCCCTAGGAAGGGGCGTTACTTTTCAGATTCACGCCTTGTACTGGGGCGTTAGAATATGGAAAACGACTTTGTCCAAGTCGTGAATTTCAAGGGATTTACGATATTTTAATAAATAATATTTCGAGAGACAGGAGACATGTCATGGCAGTAAAATTTAACAGGAATTCACAGAGTCATGCAAGATATTAAAAATCAATATTTCATATGTATTGTAATTTTTTAAACAGGATCAATTATTAACCACATGCGATTCTTATGAAATTAACGCCTGCGTAGAGGGCGTCAAATATTAAATTGACGACCACTAGCATGGTCGTTTCTTTTTAAATTAGCGCCCTAATCAAGGGCGTTTCTTTCAAAATTTTGCAGAAAACGTAATAAAACCTTATAAACAGTATGCATGCCATGCTCATATACGTATGTATAGATATCTTGCATTAATTCTTATTTGGGCTACAATAACTTGAGAAAATCCTACCTTAAAAATAGATTTGGAGATGACCGGTGAATAACTTGAGAAGAACACCTTGGACAGGAAGAAGGAAGATTTTAGTTGATGAATATGACGGAGATGATAGCCTTCAATCAACCTGTAGGAAAAGAGAGGAAGGAATATGAAGATATGAAATCAATCTTCACAGGTATATGGTGAAGAACATACCTTGTTCTTTCACGTACGCCACCTTACAGACCTATAACAGAATCAGATGAAGAACATTAGTTCTTCATGTAATAGAAGCAGAAAAAATAAAAGAATAGAGGAACCGTTTTTTCTTCACGTACCTAGCAGCAGACGTTCGATCAAATGGGTTTTAGGGTTCGATCGAACATGTTATTTATAGGATTTTGGAAGTCCTAACAAGAGTAGTGTTTGATTGAGGGTAATATATCCTTAATAGAGTCCTTACTTTAATAGACACTTACTAGATTAGGTTAATCTTTCCTTGGATAAGCTCTGGGTTCGAACGGAACTCGAATGGAATTAACGCCTTTGGTCAGGGCGTGTATTCTTGAATTAACGCCTTGCATAAGGGCGTTTCTTAAAAAGCGCCTTTAAAAAGGGCGTTTCTTGTTTTAAAACACGCCCAAGGTAGAGGCGTTTCTTTTACTTACTCATTTGGTCGCGTGAGAACTGACGACCGTAGGTGTGGGCGTCCTTTCTTTATTCACGCCATTGGTAGAGGCGTTTATTTATAAATTAACGCCTTAATAAGAGGCGTTATTTTTAATTTGTTTTATTTCGTCCAATTAACCCTATTCCTTTTATATATATATTACTTCTGTAATATATATGTTTTAATTCATTTCAATTATTCATTTATTAGGGTTGCTACACCCTCCCCCACTTAAAAAGAATTTGGTCCCCAAATTCAATATATATATAATTATACATGCGGAGAGTGTAGGACATATACCTCTTAGAATAACTCGGGAAATCGTTTCTTCATAGATTCCTCGGTCTCCCATGTCGCTTCGCGTTCAGGATTCTTATTCCATTGCACCTTGATCATGGGAATAACCTTATTCCTTAGAGCTCGTATTTCTCGATCTAATATCTTCAAGGGCCTCTGTTCATATGTGAGATCTTTCTGGATCACCAGATCTCCATGCTCAATAATATGTGACGGATCGTGCACATACTTCTTCAACATAGATATGTGAAATACATTGTGTACCTCGGACAACTGAGGAGGCAACGCGATGCGATAAGCAACCTCGCCAACTCTTTCGAGTACCTCAAATGGTCCGATGAATCTTGGCGTAAGCTTGCCCTTAACACCAAATCTTCGTATGCCACGTCCAGGGGATATTTTAAGAAATACATGATCTCCGATTTGGAATTCAAGATCTCTTCTTCTTGTATCTGCATAAGTCTTTTGTCTGGTCTGAGCAACTTGTAATCTTTCTCTGATTACCTGTATCTTCTCAGTTGCATCCCTTACCATGTCTGGACCTAATAGTTGTTTCTCTCCAACTTCGTTCCAACATATGGGAGATCGGCAACTCCTTCCGTATAAGGCTTCGAAAGGTGCCATTTGGATACTAGCTTGGTAGCTATTATTATATGCAAATTCAACTAAAGGTAAGTGGTCATGCCAGCTTCCTCCAAAGTCAATAATGCATGCTCTCAGCATATCTTCAACAACTTGATTAGTTCGCTCGGTCTGACCATCCGTTTGTGGGTGAAAAGCAGTACTAAAGTTGAGCCTTGTCCCCAACGAATGTTGTAATCCCTTCCAAAAATGAGAAGTAAAACGGGGATCCCTATCAGACACGATTGAGACAGGAATTCCATGTATCCTGACTATTTCTTTAATGTATAGTGCAGCTAGCACATCAATCGACCATCGGCTTTTGATTGGCAAGAAATGTGCCGATTTAGTCAATCGGTCAATGATAACCCAGATTCCATCATGTCCTCCTTTAGATTTAGACAAACCCATGATGAAGTCCATACCAATATCCTCCCATTTCCACTTAGGAATATCTAGAGATGTAGTTTTCCCGCAGGCTTTTGGTGTTCCGCCTTGACCTGTTGGCATGTGAGACAGCGTGATACATAGTCCGCTATTTCTCTTTTCATATTGGGCCACCAAAAGTTCCTCTTTACATCTTGGTACATTTTAGTTGATCCAGGATGAATAGTGTATCTTGATCTGTGAGCTTCATCTAAGATCTTCTTCTTTAATTCCGGACAATCGGGTATACAAGTTCTATCTTTGAACGATAATCTTCCATCAGAAGTTAGTTGAAAATCGGATTGTCCTTCTAATCTGCCTTTGATTTCTATTAACATAGGATCATCATCCTGAAGTGTTTGTATCTCAGATAACAAATCTGACTGTATGCTTACATGGGATAGTGTGACAAGTTTGGATTCCGTGTCCAAGCTTATATTGAGCTCGGAGAATTGTTCAAGTAACCTCCATTCTTGTATCATACAATTTGCTATCTTTGCTCTCGGCTTTCGACTAAGGGCATCAGCCACATAATTACCCTTTCCGGGATGGTATTGTATACTGAAGTCGAAGTCCTTGAGATATTCTAGCCAACGTCTTTGTCTCATGTTCAGCTCCTTTTGTGAAAATAGATATTTGAGACTTTTGTGATCGGAGTATACAGTAAACTGTACCCCATAGAGATAGTGTCTCCATATCTTTAGGGCAAATACTACCGCGGCCAATTCCAAGTCATGGACGGGGTAATTCTCCTCATGCTTCTTCAGTTGACGAGAAGAGTATGCTATGACCTTCCCATGTTGCATTAGAACACATCCGAGGCCAATGCCAGAAGCATCAGTGTAGACCTCGAATTTCTCTCATTCAATTGGTAGGGCTAAGACCGGAGCTGTGGTGAGATGATCCTTGAGAGTTTGGAAACTGCTTTCACATTCCTCACTCCATTCATATCGGATCTCCTTACGAGTTAATCTTGTAAGTGGTACGGCGATCTTAGAGAAATCTTTGATAAATCGCCGATAATAGCCTGCAAGACCTAAGAAACTTCTGATCTCGCTTGCGTTAGTGGGTCTCTCCCAGTCTCTCACAGCTTCAACTTTTGACGGATCCACAGATAAACCGTCCTTGGATATGACATGTCCGAGAAAAGCCACTTCTTCAAGCCAGAACTCGCATTTGCTGAGTTTAGCATATAATTGATTTGTCCTCAAGACTTGAAATGCAATCCTCAAATGCTCTTCATGTTCTTCCTTAGTCTTAGAATATATCAATATATCATCGATGAAGACTACTATGAATTGATCCAAGTAAGGCCTGAATATGCTATTCATTAACTGCATAAAGGCAGCAGGGGCATTTGTTAGTCCAAAAGGCATAACAACAAATTCGTAATGGCCATACCTGCTTCTGAATGCGGTCTTGTGAATGTCATCATCCTTGATCCTTAATTGATGATATCCCGACCGGAGATCAATCTTGGAGAAATATTTTGATCCTGAAATCTGATCAAACAATTCATCGATTCTCGGCAGTGGATACTTGTTCTTGATAGTAAGATGATTCAACTGTCGATAGTCAATACACAATCTCATGGATCCATCCTTCTTCTTTACAAATAAGACTGGTGCTCCCCACGGGGAAGTACTTGGTCTAATAAACCCTTTTCGGATTAGTTCCATCAACTGCTCCTTCAACTCCTTGAGTTCAGCAGGGGACATTCTATATGGTGCCTTTGAAACCGGACCAGCACCAGGGACTAAGTCGATGGTAAAGGCCACATCTCTTTGCGGGGGTAATCCCGGCAATTCTTCCGGAAATACGTCTGGGAATTCTCGTACTACTTGAACGTCTTCTATCTTGGTTTCCTTAGCTTCTTTATTAGTGACAAAAGCAAGGAAGGATACACATCCTTTCCTGACGAGCTTGCTTGCTCGAAGAGCCGAAATAAGAGGGGATTTGCTTCGACTCTTAGGACTAGTATAAGTCAGTTCTGGAAATTCTTTGAAAACAATCTTGCTATTACGACAATCAACCGTTGCCTGGTACTTAGATAACCAATCTGCTCCTAGTATAACATCATATTCTTTTAGATCTAAGCAGATAAGATCAATAGGAAAATTCTTTCCTCGAACCAACACCTCACAGTTTTGGTAATGATGCGTGATATCCGTCTCGTTTCCGAGAGGAGTAGACAACACTATTTTCATCCATTCTGGTTCTAGAGGTAATGGGTCAGCAAACTTCTTGGAAATAATGGAATGCGATGCACCCGTATCAAATAAGACATGTGCATATTTGGAACAAATTTTTAATGTACCTTCCACCAATCCGCCTTCTTCTTCTGGTTCGGTCTCTTGGATTGCATGAAGACGCGCGTTCCTTGTCACTGGGCGTTTACCCTCACCGTCTTGGTCATTCATTAATGGACAATCGGGAATCCGATGTTCACGACTCCCACAACGGAGACATGCTCCTAATTTCCTCCAGCATTCTTCTGTTTTGTGACCAGCCTTGTCACAATGCTTGCATACTACGTTTGAAGGGGTAGTGGTGATAGAGAAAGGCTTGGATTTCTTGTACTTCTGATCTTGAGAGGAAGAACCTCCATTATTGGGCCTCTTCTTAAAGTTGGGTTTAAAAGAACCCGAACTTGTGACTTGCTCCTTTTTGTCTTTCCCACGGATCCTATCAGATAGTTCCGTGGCATCTTCAAGCAACTGAGCTCGGCGCACTATTTCAGTATAAACTTGAATATCCATAGGCGCCAGTTGAGTAATGTAGTGGGGCCTAAGCCCATTAAGAAATCTACGGGCTTTCATCTTTTCCGTGCCAATTAAATGCTTAGCATATCTAGACAGTCTAGAGAACTGTGCTTCATAATCAGCCACCGATAAAGATCTTTGCTTTAATGCGGCAAATTCGGCGGCCTTCCTTTCCTGGACCCTATCAGAGAAATATTTGGCGTTGAAATATTCAACGAATTCACCCCATGTAACTTGAGTTGGGTCAATAGTAGCTTCAATCGACTCCCACCAGCATCTAGCATCCTTTTCTAACTGGAAAGTAGCTAATAAGACTTTGTCCTGATCCGTGCATTGCATGACACGGAATATACGTTCAATCTCCCGAACCCAATGCTCGGCATCGTCTGGATCGGTCGATCCCATGAACTTCGGGGGATTCATATTCTTGAATGCTTGGTGTAAGCTTCCAGCTCGTGGAGCACCACCTTGTGCTACCTGTTGTAGCACTTGGGTCATCCCTTGAAGGGTACGCTGCATGTTGCGCCATTGAGCACGTTCGGCAGCCATTATCCTACAATTACAATAGCTATGTTAGTATTATATCACTATGATCTTATAAAGGACTCATTGATCATTTAACCCTTGGTTCTACCCACTCTCACTTGGTTAAAGGTTTTGAAACCTATCCTTGGACTTGGGTTTCCTAGGAATTGAATACCTTAGGCTCTGATACCACAAAGACTGTCACGCCCCGAGCGCGGAAGATACCCGGAGATGCGCGACGTGTCTATATCAATCATGTCAATCAGAGTGGTCGTGTATTCGACACAAAGACAGAGATGCGCAAAAATAGCAAGATAACCCAATCCTTTATTTCATAATGGATAGACTATTACAAATCCAATACTCTGTTTAACAAAAAGGAAAAGAATACATATTTGACTCAAGAAACTATGGAAAAGACTAGACGACACTTGTAGAAGCTCTATCACTTTCACTCTTGACCATTCCCATCCGATTGACTTCCATCGTCGTCGGACTTACCTGAAAAGTAAAAAGGGACAAACGGAATGAGCGAACGCTCAGTAGGAAATTATATCTCAAGTACTAGCAAGTGGTTTAAGTAATTACATTTTCATGGATGCAATAAAGCTATGCATGCTCGCATGAAACGACAAGATAGAGAAAATGTAATATCAAGAAAATAAGATGAACTTAGTCATGAACTTCCAACAAGATAACAAGTTTATTCGAGATATTCAAGCAAGTACATTTAACAAGTCATGTCAAGAACTTTGGCTATCATGTATCAAGCAAGTAAATTACCCTTTTTCGGGCCACGCATTTCATTTCATGTCAAGTACGAGTCAAGTACAAGATGTGTGTGGAATGTCCAATCAAGCAAGTCAAGTACTCGGTATAATGCCAGATACCTTATCATTTTAACTCCCATGGGCACAAGTACTTTCGGGTGCTCCTCCCAGGACCAGATCGGGCCCTATATGCGCAGGCATTTATCATGTGTTTTGACATCCACTCTTGTTTGTATAGCCAATATAGAATTTCAATAATCAAGCTTGTAGATACGTATGACAACTTTGATAGAATAGAGTTCAAAATATGACAAAGGACATAGAATGGCGATAATAACGGTATAATCACGATGTCGATAAAACTAGGTAGAATATGGTTCCCTTAACTTAGGTACCATGACAAATCAATAGGGACATTCTTTATATAGAATTGAGGTCCACATGAACATTAGATCAAGCAAGATACCCTCATTCTTATCATAGAATTGGGGTTTACAAGAATGACACGCTATGGCATGATATCATCATCCCATCAAGAATTGCTTATGATATACTCTTTGTATAATCATAAGGGCCGGTATACCATGTTTCTTTAGATTGACATGGCAAGGATCGTGTAATGGGTTTTTATGGTACAACCAGCTCAGTCGGCCTTGAGGGAATCCAAGGCTACGAGGAGTCTTACGGAGGTCTCTATGACTAACTCGCTAGTCCAAAGGAACGGAATGTCCAATGGAGAGCTTGTATGTCAATGAGAGTTGAGTGTGATCGATAAATCAACATGAAACGTGGGACTATACTCACGGAGTGGAGAATAGT
Organism: Amorphophallus konjac; assembly: GCA_022559845.1. Classification (NCBI taxonomy): domain Eukaryota; kingdom Viridiplantae; phylum Streptophyta; class Magnoliopsida; order Alismatales; family Araceae; genus Amorphophallus; species Amorphophallus konjac. The sequence goes on along the minus strand of CM040125.1, from coordinate 106,342,203 downwards.
GCCGATATATATATATATATATGTATAATATGAAACCATCGGTAATAGAACCAGGATAAAATCAGTTTACAGTAAAATAACGACTTAAGTAAAGTCGTGTATTGAATAATTAACGCCTAACAGAAGGGCGTTTACATGTATTGCCAATTTGCAAAATTTCCATTATTTCATTAATTTATCAAAAACACGCCTTTCCTGGGGGCGTTTCTTCAAAGTTGACGACTGCAGAGGCAGGCGTCTCATCATTTACATATTCGACAGGATATAATTATTCTCAGAAATTTATCAAAAACGCGCCCTTGGAAGGGGCGTTACTTTCTAATTCCATTTTACAGAATATGTGAATTTCAGGATTTTAGCAGATACACGCCCTAGGAAGGGGCGTTACTTTTCAGATTCACGCCTTGTACTGGGGCGTTAGAATATGGAAAACGACTTTGTCCAAGTCGTGAATTTCAAGGGATTTACAATATTTTAATAAATAATATTTCGAGAGACAGGAGACATGTCATGGCAGTAAAATTTAACAGGAATTCACAGAGTCATGCAAGATATTAAAAATCAATATTTCATATGTATTGTAATTTTTTAAACAGGATCAATTATTAACCACATGCGATTCTTATGAAATTAACGCCTGCGTAGAGGGCGTCAAATATTAAATTGACGACCACTAGCATGGTCGTTTCTTTTTAAATTAGCGCCCTAATCAAGGGCGTTTCTTTCAAAATTTTGCAGAAAACGTAATAAAACCTTATAAACAGTATGCATGCCATGCTCATATACGTATGTATAGATATCTTGCATTAATTCTTATTTGGGCTACAATAACTTGAGAAAATCCTACCTTAAAAATAGATTTGGAGATGACCGGTGAATAACTTGAGAAGAACACCTTGGACAGGAAGAAGGAAGATTTTAGTTGATGAATATGACGGAGATGATAGCCTTCAATCAACCTGTAGGAAAAGAGAGGAAGGAATATGAAGATATGAAATCAATCTTCACAGGTATATGGTGAAGAACATACCTTGTTCTTTCACGTACGCCACCTTACAGACCTATAACAGAATCAGATGAAGAACATTAGTTCTTCATGTAATAGAAGCAGAAAAAATAAAAGAATAGAGGAACCGTTTTTTCTTCACGTACCTAGCAGCAGACGTTCGATCAAATGGGTTTTAGGGTTCGATCGAACATGTTATTTATAGGATTTTGGAAGTCCTAACAAGAGTAGTGTTTGATTGAGGGTAATATATCCTTAATAGAGTCCTTACTTTAATAGACACTTACTAGATTAGGTTAATCTTTCCTTGGATAAGCTCTGGGTTCGAACGGAACTCGAATGGAATTAACGCCTTTGGTCAGGGCGTGTATTCTTGAATTAACGCCTTGCATAAGGGCGTTTCTTAAAAAGCGCCTTTAAAAAGGGCGTTTCTTGTTTTAAAACACGCCCAAGGTAGAGGCGTTTCTTTTACTTACTCATTTGGTCGCGTGAGAACTGACGACCGTAGGTGTGGGCGTCCTTTCTTTATTCACGCCATTGGTAGAGGCGTTTATTTATAAATTAACGCCTTAATAAGAGGCGTTATTTTTAATTTGTTTTATTTCGTCCAATTAACCCTATTCCTTTTATATATATATTACTTCTGTAATATATATGTTTTAATTCATTTCAATTATTCATTTATTAGGGTTGCTACAGCTTAACTCATACCCTTTGAAGAGCCAAATGGGCCTTATGGGCTAGGTGAAGATATATATATATATAGAGAGAATCCTTTTGTTTAAACCCAAATCCCTTCACGTATATGCATGTAGGCCCATGTTGTTTTGTTTCTAAACAAAAGGGAGGCCTAAACCCAATAGGGAGTTCGAGCGTGGGAGTTGGCCATGCATGGAGATTAGGGTTTTTCCAACCAGGAAAGTGGTTGCAATTTGGGAAAGAAAAGATTAGCATACGAAGGTTTTAACCAAGTAGGATTGCTACATGAGAATTTATATCCCATTAGGAAGCCTAGACCCACAAACTCTATAAATATAACCCCCCTCGAACGAGTAAAGGCAGCTATTGCTACTGCGTTAGAAGAACCCCTATGACGTCATTTTCCTCTGAACGTCATCGTGCTCTCCTGCCGCTCATGTGCGTGAAGAGGAGCGTCTGCTTCCCCTCTTCTCGTTGTTGCTAATTGCATCGTCTTCGTCCTCCTGCAACCGTCACTGTGAAGAAGTCAGTTGCTTCTTCTTCTACCTGTTCGAGTGCAACGGTTGCAGTTGTTGCTGCTGCAGTACATCAACTTCACCATCTTGCCATCATACGAGAAGGGAGAAGCCTGCTGCTTCTTCTCCTTCTTACTATTCCTATCGCTAAAAGAGTAGTAGTTGTCGTTGCACTATTTGTTACTTATGTTTCTTACTTCCTTTCTCTTCCGTCATCCAGATCAATCCAAAAGGTAGGTCTTCTCAAGTTCTAAAGCCCAAAAAGATAGTAAATAGAATAGTACATGCATATACGATCATATCAGTATGCTTACATCTCATATTTATGTTCATGATCTTGAGTTTTTTTTAGTTTTCTGTCTACATGAAAGTAGCGACCAAGTACTGGCCGCCTATTAATGAACGGCCTCGTAGAAGGTCGCAGATTCTAAATCTGCGATGGTCCTCAGGTCGCAAATTAATGAGTGACCATGCCTCTGTTGCTAATTCTTTTAGTACAATTAATAAATGACACATGCTTAAAAATTTTATAACTATGGAACCCTATGTCTGAAAAACATGTTATGCATACTTCTGAATTCCCCAGATTTTTCTCTACTTGTTCATCTCTTCACCTTTCTGATTATGTAAACTCAAAAGAAATGAACAGTATCATGTGTCTAGGAACGTACCTGCCCGATGCGTTGCAGACTTAAAAGAATGAGCGATTATCTCACAGTCGCCAATTCATGAATAAGCGCCTCTGCAATGAGGCGTTGCTTTATAAAAAAATAGCAAAAATAGAAATTGTGTGAAAAACATGAATTTGCGACATAATAGTGGATGTTATTTAAAGTTTGAGCACCTCTGTACAAGGTCGCCAGCTATAATTAAATGCTATTGATTTCTGGAAATTCTAGAATTAGCGCTCGCGCACAGTGTCGCTAATTCTTAGTATATTTTCCTAGAATTTTGTAAAAATATGATTGGGTGACATTTCACACGGACGCACAATCATGATTGAGCACCGTCTGAGTGGACGCCAATTATTATCTATCAGAATTTTATCGCATTTTCTGGCCCATATTGCGGGTTTACATGGCACTCTCATCTCACATCTGTAGATGGAGTCTCTGTTTCATTTTCTATCGATTACATACTAACTCTTGGTGATAATTGGACCCTCCGCGGGATATTCCTTCCTTCGGACCGGTACTTTCTTTGTTGAGACCTCCGTAAGTTTACGCTAGCCTTGGATTCCCTCAAGGTAGCCGAGCAGGTTGTACCCTAAAAATCTTGGAACCCGTACTTTTCACGTCACTCTGAAGAAATGTGAAGCTTAGCCCTCATAGAGTGCTATTTCTATCTTCTTTTGAGCAGTCTGTTATGTCTGGAAACTAGGACCATGACTCGGACGCCAAAGGGAATGGGTGACCTAGACAGTGGCGCAGATTACTGGTTTAGCGACCTGAACCTGGACACTATTTCTTCGTGCCTATACTGTTTACAGGAATGAGTGACCACACAGTGGATGATGTTTCTGTATTTGATGGCGACTGAGTGGATGCCAATTACCCAGTTTCATGATATGGCTTGAGTGTTCATGCGATTTATCGGTATGTCATACTTGTTCAAGTTCTCTCCTTGAACTCCTTTATTTTTTGAGATCTACCTTATCATCCTACAATGGCTTATCCCTTTGGAACTCTATATTGGCTATAAACTATGGTGGATGTCAAAAAATGTATTTGACTCAATGCTTGCGCATATAGGGCCCGATCTGGTCCTGGGAGGAGCACCCGAACGTACTTGTGCCCATGGGAGCTATATTGATCACGGTGTGGCATTGCACCGAAGTGCATGACTTGCTTGATTGTTGACATTCCATGACTCGTACCTGACTTGAATTGACATACTTGCGTGGCCTGGAATGGATATTTACTTGCTTGATATTATAATAGCCAATTCACGTGACATGACTTGATATGTACATGCTTGACAATCTTGATATACTTCACATGATTATCATGAAATTTTGCTAGTTCATCTACCTTACTTCTTGATACTCTACTCTCATCTTTATCTTACGTACATGCATCACTATACTTGCATAGTTCATGTAATATGTAATTTACTTAAAGTAAGCTTGATATTAAGATATAATTCCTACATAGCGTTCGCTCACCCTAGTTTTTCCCTTATCTTTCAAGTAATTCTGATGACGAGGATCATTCGGACGGGAATGGAAATGAGTGAAGAGTATAGAGCCATCCGACTATTGAAGCGTCTACCTAATCGTGTCTTTTCTTATTTCTTGAGTCAATTATTTTATTTTTCCAATTTATTGAGTCTAGTCATCAATGGATTATGTAATGGTTATACTTTTGGATATAGGTGTTATTAATGAATAAAGGATTTGGTTATTATCATTACTTTTACGTACTCTATCTATAAGGTCGAATTCCTTATGCTCTGATTGACATGATCGATATAAACTCGTCACGCATACCGGGTTCCTTCCGCGCTCGAGACGTGATAGACGGCCTCATCAAAATGAACAGTGGTCTCGTTGATCCCCCGCAGCCCCATACGTGGTCCAAACCAGCCAAGGCAGCGTGTGTGATTCACTACACAGCTAATGTGATTCACATGATGGCTGCCTTCCCTCTCTCTAACAACGAAACAGAGGAGCCCAATGCCCGCCAAGGCGAGCATTCACTCTGGTATCCGGGTGGAGGCCCTGGCATGACCATACAACCCTATCCTTTCCAAAAGAAAGGACCCGGCGGCTCCTCGATATCCTCATCGAGAGGGGGAAAATCATGCCCCACGATCTGCCGACAGATTACACCCAATGGGACTTCAATCATCCACAGTACTGCCCTTTCCACGCCAGAATCTACCACGCGGTCGAATCCTGCGACGAAGTTCAGCACTTAATCTAGGAACAGATCCAATGGGAACAGATCGATGCTAAAGGGAACTCTATGGCGACTCTGAGATTTCGCGGAGCCATTGAAGAGACCACGAGTATCTCCAGAAATTGACCCGAGCAACCAGACCCTCCTCAAGCAAATGGGCACAGGTTGCTTTATTATACTCCAGAATGGCTCGAGTATCGAACCAATAACCGAGAAGCTCTCGAGTGATTGCGAAGGCGCAGGTAGTGGGACACCAGTCAGGAGGCTGAGCCGAGTAACTTCTTGGTCAACATCATGCATCCTCCCGCCATCTCAACTCCTCCAGACGTCCGGACGTCAACAACCATGCACCCAACCCCTGCCACTTCGGCCGTGCAATGGTGGCCCTGGCAAGAGCTAGGGTCTCTCCCATTCTCCAAGGAGGATACCGCGAGGCTACTCCAAGTCCTTCTCGACAGAGGGGATGTCCTGGTGAGTAGACGGCGATGGGCATCCCAAGTCTCCCCCTCTCTCTCCTCCTACCCTACCGCTACCTCCGATATTAGGAGATAGGAAGGGGAAGCAAAAGTAGGTTGAGGTTCTGGCGTGATTGTGTCGTGCCCCTTTAGCTGACGAGCCATCGGGTCCTCCCTGCATGCCCTGTAATCCAATTTAGATCATAAAGAAGACATCTTCGGATAAGGCATCAAACTGGGCATACATCTTCGGATGCCAGCACCAGCAGGCTGGTTTCCTACAGTCTCATTCTGCCACCGCGGGTAAGGCATCAAACCACGTACACATCTTCGGACGCCAGCCCCAGTGCACCAGCTCATCAGAAGCTACCCTCTTCGCCACCTCGGATAAGGCATCAAACCGTGCATACGTCTTCAGATGCCAGCACCAGCGGGTCGGTTTCCCACAAGCCCATTCTGCCACCATGGGTAAGGCATCAAACCGCGTGCACGTCTTCAGACGTCGGCCCTAGTGCACCAGCTCATCAGAGGCTACCCTCTCCGTCACCACGGGTAAGGCTTCATACCGTGCACACGTCTTCGGACGCCAATCCCAGTGTCCCAGCATACCAGGAACTACCACCGGAGGTCATCGAGCAAGCGATCAACGCCACTTTCTAGATACAACAAGCGGAAGGCGCCTGGATCGAAATCCGGGCAAAGAAAAGCCGTCGACCTCACCTTGCCAAGACATCAGCTCGGAGATATCCTCACGAGGATTTATCAACTCCGGCTCCAGCACCTCTCCCTCTGACTCCCGTGGAGGCGGCCGTCACGAAGAAACAAGAGAAAAATAGGAGGAAGAACCTCAAAAGGCGGCTCAAGAAACAAGCTGAGCAGGCATCCACCTTACAAGCTCCAACCGAGCCAACGCCTCTCCAAAGGCTCCAGCGACTCATTGATGACCTGGAGGAATACATCCCTCCTCGTCCTACCCGAGCTCTCAGGCTCGATAGCTATATCGCGCGGGAAGAAATGTAATAGCGAGCCCGCCTCAGAAGCTGGGTTCAAGAGATGATCCAAAAGACCAAGAATGGCAAAAGGCTCCTAATCCTAGAAGAACTATCCCTGTTCTATAAAGACAAGGACATTACAGCAGAGCAGCTGGAAGAAATGCTTCGCAGCTGTACCTGCAATATGGTGGCTATTCCACCCCCTGATAATAACAATTCTTCCCGGTGAGGCGAGCCAGTGGCTTCCCGAACCAGACAAATAACCACTGCCCCGCTCGGGCTACAGCCAGCTCCAGAACATACAGGCCATGGCCGAGGTCATGGCCGAGGACATGGCAGGGGTTGCGGGAGGAATCCCGAGTTACCTTTCCACCCGTCAACCTTTGAGCCAAAGCGAATTATCCTCCTCCGAGGAGAAGTAACCGCCCCCATTCCGGAGGTGGAAATTCGGAAGGGACCCAGCATCTTCGATCCTTCTGGCATGGAGGAGATCCCTGCCAGCATCCCAGTCCTTGCACCGGCTCGTTCCTCTTGCGCAGAACAAGTAGGCCTTTCCGGCAAGGACGAGCCAACTTGCCATCCACTCCCAGAAGAGCCATCACTGGCGCCCATGTTCTAGGAATCCACGGGCGATCAGAGTCAGTCTGATCCCAGTGGCAAAGGCAAAGTAGTGCAACTCCCCGGTGGGGAGCAACACAGCAGCCCACGGAAGGCTCAGCCCGACATACTACCCTCATTGGAGGATGCTCGAGCTTGAGTTGGTCAAAAGGTCCTACACTAGATGAAGTGCTTCCCTGCCAGCATTACGATCTGGGAAGCCATTGCTTGGAGTAAAGAGTTAAGAGAAACTCTTATCAAGATACTTCAAGAGTTAGAAGTCTATGAAGCACATGTCGCGGAGATGAAAGCAACTGCCTATGAAGCCATCACAGCCACCGTCTCCTTCACGGAGAAGGACATGCTGCTCTCCCCTCCATGCCAGAACCGTCCTCTCAACATGAAGGGGAAGGTCAATGGGCATGAGGTAAATCAGATCCTAGTGGACGCCGGTGCTGCTATCAACATCATGCCACTCAAGACTTTATATCTGACCCCATACCTCCAGAAGGTTCAAGCGGTCAAGATATTCGGCTTCAATCAAGACACCGAGGATGTCCTCGGCCGGGTGGATGTCGATCTGGTGCTCAATGATTTCACCTCCAAGGTGACATTCTACATCATCTAAGCCAACACTTCCTACAAGGTGCTATTGGGTAGACCCTGGCTACATGAAAAATGGGTCGTCCTATCAACTCTCCACCAATGCATTAAGTATGCCAAGGGTGGGGAACAACACACGGTCTTCGCGGACCTATCACCATTCACTCCTGTAGAATGCAATCTCGCCGATGCTGCACTCTACTTCGGGAGGATCAGACCTTATGATGGGGCATCAGAGGTGATTTCCTTACACGGGTGGAGTGTATTTGTGTGTTATGGCTTGTATGAGATTGTAATTGTGTCATTTCTTTCATTTGGGCTCCTTGTAAGGCTTATATCAAGTCAATGGGCCATTTGTAATGTAGAGTCCATGGCTAGGTTGCCATTAGTAGAGTCCATTAGGAGCTTATTCCATATTGGGTCTTAAGGCCATCATTATGGACCTTAATAGCCACTTAGGCCCAAATAGGCTTCTCTCTCTCATGGGCCACCAAGGGTGGAAGAGTCTAGCATGGTTAGTGGGCTTGTAACATGGCATTTGACCACACTTGGCCCAAGGGAGGCCCATGAAGGGGGCGCCCCCTTCTTTGGCTCTATTAGGCTAGTTAGGTGTGATTTAGGTGAGGTTGGAATGGAATTAGTCCAAGTTTGAATTGGAATGGTCAAGATATATTAAAAAATTGTATTTGGTGTGTTATTCACACTTCATCTCAGCCATTCAATCCCCAACCCTTGATCCAAGGGTCCATATTAGATTTGATTGGAGTCATATATAACCATGTATTTTTATGAGAAAATCAATGAAAAATCAGAATTTTGTTGAATGTCTTGAGTGAATTTCGACCTCCTCCCTCTCTCCCTCTGATTTCTTCATCCCAACCTCCATTTCTAGAGTGTTTCTATCTCCCTTCATCTCCTCTCAACCTCCGGTGATCGTCTGTGCCGCCGCCGCCGCCGTTCGTGCCGCCATCGAGCCGCCTCTGTAGTTCTGCCTTCATCCGACCACAGTAGCTTCCACGATTTGTCTGTCTCAGCCACGAGTTCCGATCGATTTGAAATTTTGAGGGTTGGTTCCTATCTTCTAGGCCCTTCTCCACAAAAAAATTGAGGTTCAAAATCTACTATTTCATATTTTTACCCTTTCGTTCAACTCTCAATCTCAGATCTGTTCTGTCACTGTCTACAGTGACAGTAGCCCTGAGTTCTCCACCTTCGACCACCCTTTTGATTTTTTTTAGACCTCCCTATTTAACTGGGTGTTCTGTCTATCGTCCCCTACCACCACAATTTTTCTTAAATTTTGATCATCCATCTACCTATTTTTAAAAATTTATGTTCTACCGGAGCTACAATACTTTTAGTCAGATCCCAGATCCGACCTTCGTCCAGTAAACAAATCCCAGAAAATCATAGACACATCCAAACGTGTCCAACCAATTTTTCTGTCTTCCCAACTCCATTTCCAACAACTTCTCTAAAGAACACAACCCAGATTCGGACGTCTACCTCATGGTCAAAGGCAATCCACAGTCAAGTTCTCTGCAGGCCTGAGTCTTCAGTTACTGTACAACAAGAGATTGAAAATTCCAGAAGTCAAGATCCGAGAAGATCCAGGCCAGATCTTTGGGTCTACGTTGAAGAACTTTAAGCTAGCTTTCTAACGACGCTAGTCTCGTGTCGATCCGACATCGGGGCTGATCGCAGCGTTCATTCTCGCCGGAGCGCGCGCTGCAAAACAGCAACCACCAGTCCGTGGACAGCAAACCCGACGGGTGCCGATCGGAGCCGCCCGACCTCCGGGCGACGTTCCGGTGTGCCGCCAGCCCAGGGAACACTTCCGTAAGTGTCCACACTACAGCGGTGCCACCGGGTCCCACACGGCCCCTCCAGACAGCACGTGGGCCCCACGGTCGTGATCGCGCGTGTAGCAGAATCAACACACGAAGCTGCCCGTCAACCCGAATTCGGTCCTCCTGAACCCCATTGTGTAGCCCTTTACCTCCCTGCATGGAGTTGGCAGTGGCTTGCATTTCAATAATATTGTGTAATATTGTTCCGGGAGTACGAGTTTCGGCCGGGTCCGTCGTCCCCATGCCGAGCGTGTGGAGGTATCGTCTTCGCTCCTTACTTGGCATTTTGCTTGATTTCATATATGCTTATTTATGCCACTGCTAGAGAGCATGTTTTAGGACCTAGCTCGCTATAATTTCATATCACCGCTACTGCGAGAGAGTGAGCGAGACTGTCCCGTGACCCGATCCGGACACGAAAGTGCGAGCCGACCACCCTAGCTCTTGCCGGTTTCTCAACCGCGCACGTCCGACGCTTCCCTCATCAAGGGACGATCGCGAGCTTGTCGTGTCCGTGTCTCGTCCCGCATCAATTTGGTATCAGAGCGAGTTGAGTCTAGGGTGTCAAAAAAAAGTGTCATTTACGTCTAGTCATTAGTCGGTCCAAGTATTGTTTAGGGTCATCATTGTTTTAAAACAAACAAAAAAAAGTGTCTTTTCGCATTTGCATCCCTTTACTCGGTATATCAAAAGGTGTTGTCCGAACATTAGGCTACGCCTATCGGGAAGAACGCACACTTGCGCGAGTGATCTTCGGATCGATTAACTCCGCCACGTGCCGAGTTTTGGTTACGTCTAGGTGCATCATATTAGTGTGTGTTTGCTTTAGTCGGCGTCGTCTAGTCGGTGTGTTTGCATGCCCACTCGTCGAGGTACTCAATACTCACCCCCACCACCACCAATGGCAGAATCCCGAGTCTATAGTTCCGATGAGGTGGCCACTATGTTCCGAACACTTATGGGAAAAATGGATGGGTTGAGTGAGCGCATGGATGAGTTAAGCACTCGAGTGGATAGGATGAAAGAAGCGAGTACCCGAGTGAATGGCCTAGGCACCCGCCTAGAAGAGAGGATGAAAGTTGTAGAGGATAGGGCCGCTGGGTCAAACCAGTCCGTTCAAGGATTGGTCGGGAGAGTTGCCGCACTAGAGAAAGGACCAGCCCAGGCACCCATCCCACCTACCCAAGGTCAACCGGAGCCGGATCACCAACCCGCGACTCCAAGGGTTCAAGGGGTAGCTGTTAGGAGGCACGAAGTCCCCGAGGTGCATGACTACGAGTCCGATAATGAGCATCGGGGACATGGTCGTGATTATCGCCATACACAGCGTACCCATGACCAAGATATGGATGAACGGGCCATTCGGACCGTTCGGGCCGACCCTCCCACCTTTGACGGGTCCTTAGACCCGAAGGTCTACCTTGATTGGGAGGCTGGTATGGACCAATATTTTAAGTGGTTCGAGATGTTGGACCAACGAAAAGTCAAGTATGCCAGGATGAAACTTTTAGGCCAAGCCCAAACCTATTGGAGAAACATGGAGAACCTATTGTTTCATCGTCAAGAACCCTCGATCGATACATGGACCGATATGAGGGAGAAGCTTAGGAAGAAGTACCTCCCTACCTCCTACTGCCAGCGTCTTATAGAGAGGTGGCAAAGTCTCACCCAAGGAGACCGGTCCGTCTCGGATTACATCGCCGAATTTGATGAGTACTCTTTGCGATGTGATGCCACGGAGGAGGATTCCCTTACCGTCTCTCGGTTTCGGCGTGGTCTACGCCCACACCTACGGTATGAGCTTCTCCGCCGCAAGGTGGACAAGCTGGAGGATGCTTATCAAGTTGCTCTCGAGATGGAGCAATTCGAGGGTGAGTTCGAGTCTATTCCCCGGTGGAGCCCCGCTCCTCCCCGTAGTGATTCCCGTGGCTCCTTAGGTTCATACCCGAGGGGACCCATGGCTCGTCCTAGGAGCCCGCCCGTCAGGAGCACTTCGCTCCTAGACCTTGACCTCCCCCACCACGGGATCTACCTCCACCCCATCCATCGGCACCCGTTGCCCGTCCCCCGGCACACATGGCCCGCCCCCTGGCCCCGACACTTCCCCCGCTGTTGCCCACGGCGCCTACACCTCCACCCTTGTTACCTACGCCCCCTACCCATCGGGAGGATAAGGGTAAGGCCCCTCTTATCGGGGAGAGTAGTCGATCGCGAGTGCAGTGTTTCCACTGTCACGGGTATGGCCACATTGCCAATGAGTGCCCCGCCCGTGCCACCCTAGCCCTAGGGGTTGGAGGTACCTTACCTCCTGAGCTTGAGTGTGTCGATTATGAGGCCGACGAAGCACTAGCCGATGAGTACTATGCCATGGGGGGAGAGTTGGACGGCTCGCCCGCCGCCCAGGATGCCGCCACCTAGTGGGCTTGATGCTACCACCTTAGTCTAGAGTTGTGCATGAGTCAGTGTGTTTTCTTTGTGTGGTTTGTTTGTGTGGTGTGTTTTTGAGTCGATTGTTTGTGTGAATTGCATACGTGTGTTAGTGCATGGTGAGTCTGCATGTGTCTTGTGCAAGCTCGTTGTCGGTCTCTTATGAGTAAGAGGCGAGTGGACTCACTTGATGAGTATGGGGTCGATTCTATATCTATACCCGGATCAGTCACCTACAGGGACTCAGCGGTGATACCTAGTAAGTCTTCGAGCCGCTTCCTTTCCTTTTGAGAGTGCCCCACCCGGAGTGTCCACCTTTAGCCCATAGCAGTTCGCGCATATCGAGTATATATGGAATGAGCAGGTGCCGATCACTTGGAGTGGAGCATACCCGCGCTACTTGGCACGGTGACGGATCCGCCGGAGTACCAGAGCAGTCATACCCCTACTCGAACGGTCGAGTTCCTCCCACCCGGGGAGAATTGATGGGGCATCATAGGTGATTTCCTTACACGGGTGGAGTGTATTTGTGTGTTATGGCTTGTATGAGATTGTAATTGTGTCATTTCTTTCATTTGGGCTCCTTGTAAGGCTTATATCAAGCCAATGGGCCATTTGTAATGTAGAGTCCATGGCTAGGTTGCCATTAGTAGAGTCCATTAGGAGCTTTTTCCATATTGGGTCTTAAGGCCATCATTATGGACCTTAATAGCCACTTAGGCCCAAATAGGCTTCTCTCTCTCATGGGCCATCAAGGGTGGAAGAGTCTAGCATGGTTAGTGGGCTTGTAACATGGCATTTGACCACACTTGGCCCAAGGGAGGCCCATGAAGGGGGCGCCCCCTTCTTTGGCTCTATTAGGCTAGTTAGGTGTGATTTAGGTGAGGTTGGAATGGAATTAGTCCAAGTTTCAATTGGAATGGTCAAGATAGATTAAAAAATTATATTTGGTGTGTTATTCACACTTCATCTCAGCCATTCAATCCCCAACCCTTGATCCAAGGGTCCATATTAGATTTGATTGGAGTCATATATAACCATGTATTTTCATGAGAAAATCAATGAAAAATCAGAATTTTGTTGAATGCCTTGAGTGAATTTCGACCTCCTCCCTCTCTCCCTCTGGTTTCTTCATCCCAACCTCCATTCTTAGAGTGTTTCTATCTCCCTTCATCTCCTCTCAACCTCCGGTGATCGTCTGTGCCGCCGCCGCCGCCGTTCGTGCCGCCATCGAGCCGCCTCTGCAGTTCTGCCTTCATCCGACCACAGCAGCTTCCACGATTTGTCTGTCTCAGCCACGAGTTCAGATCGATTTAAAATTTTGAGGGTTGGTTCCTATCTTCCAGCCCCTTCTCCACAAAAACATTGAGGTTCAAAATCTACCGTTTCATATTTTTACCCTTTCGTTCAACTCTCAATCTCAGATCTGTTCTGTCACTGTCTACAGTGACAGTAGCCCTGAGTTCTCCACCTTCGACCACCCTTTTGATTTTTGTTAGACCTCCCTCTTTAACTGGGTGTTCTGTCCATCGTCCCCTACCACCACAATGTTTCTTAAATTTTTATCATCCATCTACCTATTTTTAAAAATTCATGTTCTACCGGAGCTACAGTACTTTCAGTCAGATCCCAGATCCGACCTTCGTCCAGTAAACAAATCCCATAAAATCATAGACACATACAAACGTGTCCAAACAAATTTTTCTGTCTTCCCAACTCCATTTCCAACAACTTCTCTGAAGAACACAACCCCAGATTCGGACGTCTACCTCACGGTCAAAGGCAATCCATAGTCAAGTTCTCTATAGGCCTGAGTTTTCGGTTACTGTACAATAGGAGATTGAAAATTCAAGAAGTCAAGATCCGAGCAGATCCAGGCCAGATCTTTGGGCCTAGGTTAAAGAACTTCAAGCTAGCTTTCCAACGGTGCCAGTCTCATGTCGATCCGACATCGGGGCTGATCGCAGCGTTCATTCTCGCCGGAGCGCGCGCTGTAAAACAGCAACCACCAGTCCGTGGACAGCAAACCCGACGGGTGCCGATCGGAGCCGCCCGACCTCCGGGTGACGTTCCGGTGTGCCGCCAGCCCAGGGAACACTTCCCTAAGTGTCCACACTACAGCGGTGCCACCGGGTCCCACACGGCCCCTCCAGACAGCACGTGGGCCCCACGGTCGTGATCGCGCGTGTAGCCGAATCAACACACGAAGCTGCCCGTCAACCCGAATTCGGTCCTCCCGGACCCCATTGTGTAGCCCTTTACCTCCCTGCGTGGAGTGGGCAGTGGCTTACATTTCTGTAATATTGTGTAATATTGTTCCGGGAGTACGAGTTTCGGCCGGGTCCGTCGTCGCCACGCCGAGCGCGTGGAGGTATCGTCTTCGCTCCTTACTTGGCATTTTGCTTGATTTCATATATGCTTATTTATGCCACTGCTAGAGAGCATGTTTTAGGACCTAGCTCGCTATAATTTCATATCACCGCTACTGCGAGAGGGTGAGCGAAACCGTCCCGTGACCCGATCCGGGCACGAAAGTGCGAGCCGACCACCCTAGCTCTTGCCGATTTCTCAACCGCGCACGTCCGACGCTTCCCTCATCAAGGGACGATCGCGAGCTTGTCGTGTCCGTGTCTCGTCCCACATCACCTTACCTCATAATCAAGAGCAAAAGTAATGGCTGGCTCTTAGAGGAAGATGATGATGATCTCTTCTATGTTGACGAAGAGAAGGCTAAGCTTCATCGGCTACTCCTTGCCTCCAAGTCAACCCCAGACCGCCTCGAGAGGCGCAAAATTGATTTCAAGGCTAATCTTATTAGCCGAGCTATTGACAAGAGCATATGCTTGCCACCAGACTACATCCAGTTCACATGTGTATCAGAAGAGCACAAGGTTGATTCGCTAACGACATTTGTCGTCACCTTCAAGTGACAACTCAGAAGCAAAAAGAAGGCTAACAGGGACAAGCCCATCATATTCTATAAGGGAGACATGGATCCTCAAGCCCCACCAAAAGATGACTTCGGTTAGTCCAAACGAGCCGATGACACCCCTGAAGCAGTCCAAGTAATGGATGACCTGCCACAGCATATTCGGGAAATGTGCCTGAAGCAACACATTCCCCAATGGCAAGGTTCATCACACCGGAGATATTTTCGCTAGCTGTGGACTCCTTCCCAGGTTCGGGGGCTACCCCCATCCTTTCATAAGGATACCAAGGGCCTTGGATACGACCAAGACCTGGACTTCCGTGTCTACTACGCGGTCAACATCGTAGGCTTGACATAGCAAGTCGACGACCAGGCTAAAGTCGAGGCAAAATTCGACTGCTCCGGGGATGAGGGAAAGGAGATCCTAATCTCGCTCCCCACCAGGGCCAGTACCCCAGCTTAAGCAATTAGCGTGTCTTCGCCGCTCTCCTGCTAGGACATTAGGGCTAAAGAAGCTCCCAGCATCTCCCAACCAGTCAAAGAACCCAACTCGGCAAACTTTCCCGATGAGGAAGGTTCCCACAACAATGACCTTGAAGCATTGTCAGCCTTGGTAGGCAACCCCAGAGAAGCTTCAGCGGCACCAGTCAACAACTGCTGGCAAGAAGCTAGCGATCCAGATCAATCCTTGATGGATTTCAGCAACAACAATTTTCTAGTCCCATCGGCGTCAACCAGTGGCTTTGAAAATCAAGAAATATAGAAGCCGACACCGATGGTGAGTATTTCATCGACTTCCAACCCGCTCCTCCCGAGCTGGACGATGGTGGCTAGGCATCCGTCGACAAACTCGTAGAAATCAACTTGCGTGAAGATGAAGCCGACCAGCCCATGTTTGTCAGTGCTCTCCTCACCAAGGCAAAAAAGTGGGACTTCAAGCAACTCCTGCTCGAATACAAAGACTACTTCGCCTGGACATACAAGGAGATGCCAGAGCTAGATCTCGCCATAGAGGAGCACGAGCTAGCTATTTCTCCCTTAGCCACCCCAGTCAAACAGCCACAGCGGTGCATGCGCCATGAGCTAGAACTCCAAGTTTCAGCCGAAGTCAACAAAATGGCGGAGGTCGACTTGATCGAGCCGTGTATCTACCCGATCTAGCTTGCCATCATAGTCCCAGTGAAATAGAAGAATGGTCGAGTTTTGGGACCTCAAAAAAGCCTGTGATGTGACACACCTTTGGACTTAAGCAAGCAAGCACAATTCACAATCAAAACGGACCGATATTGGCGACTACTCACCCGACGCTCACCCAAGTCCCGGGGTAACTTGGCGATGCCAAGTGGAGGATGTGAGGGCTGGGCCCTTTCTGGTAGAGGGCCAGCAAGGCCAAGGTTATTCCCCAAGGGTAAGGCAGCCCAATTCAATGGAGCCGACGTCGTGCCGAGGGCACGGGTTGCACACTCTCTCCCATGATGGTCACTCGAAGCAATGGGGCTTGAGGATCGGGCGCTCACTCTCACGGACCAGCGGAGTTTATAAGCTAATATTGAAAGAACAAGTACTAAAGAGAGCTAAGGCTGGAGCACTTACTCGACCGGTTTGAAGAAATCGGTCCCGCTTGGAGACGTGGGCAAGCGGGGAAGCGTGGGTTCCGCACACGCCGCGCCGGAGTAGCTTGGCATGTTTATGATCTTACAACACTACACCCCATGCAAGGGGGGGATCTTGGGAAAGGAAAGCCAAAGATTACAGACAAACACTACCTCCCACAGGGAGGGGCGGTAAGCCAGCCAAGCGGGGAGGGGAAAAACTAAAATTGAAGTCGAATGGTTGGATGATGCCGGTTCTGCCCGCTCTCTGTGACTGAGGATAGACAGTTGAAGTTGTTGACGCTGCAGCCACTCCCGAATATTTTTGGTGATGAGACCAGCTGGAGAGTCTTCGTAGGTGACCCAGGAAGTCGTCCAAATATTTTCGGAGTTTTGGGAAGTCGGTGCTGGTCGGGGCAGAGGCACGAACAGGGATGCAGATCTCTGGTTCTGACTGCAACAGGACCTCAATAGCAAGAAGATGAAATGCCTATGGGCGCTCAAGAGCTCTGATTCAGGCGTGGATAGAGTCTTCGGCTTCGTTGTCGAGTCCTCTTAGAGCAGAGACCCACGGGGGCACCAGATGATGTTGGAGTAGATAGGGACAGTCCGAACAGCGTTTGGGTGTCTGTTCAGTCCCAAAGTGGACAGAACAGCATACTCGGGGGAGAAAATTGAGAAATCTTAGCTCCGGATGCCGAATGGGATGCCGTTTCTTGGAGATGGAAGCCGACTCATTGTAGAAGCTGTCGGCCAAGTGGTGCCTCAAGAAGCAGAGGGATGTGGCCGTGGTAACTTCTGGAAGTAGTCTCAGGTTGCTGATCGGATCTGTCTTGCGCAGTAAGAGAAGAACGGCTCCCCCAGGCGACCACTAGCTCAGAAAGGGATGGGACCACCGCCGTTGCGAAGAGGACTGAGAGACGCTTCCAACGGTACCTCTTGGGCCTCCAGGGATGCTGGGATGAAGTCAGGGCCGGCTCTGCAAGCTGCTGGTACTCTACTACCTGCGACCTGAGAATTGTAGGTGGTGAAAGGTGATGGGGGAATAGGGTAGAAGGGATGGGAAATGGGGTGGATGGGTGTGGGGGCAACCCCTGGCGGTGAGGGGGTCTGGGAGGGGGTGTTCCAAGGTGTGGGAGGGGGAGAATGGGCTCTGGAAGGTGGTGTTTGCAGTGGGTGAGAGAGGAGCTGCGATTTTGGTTGGAAGGGAGAGAGGGAAAGGGTATTTGAAAATGGGTTTAAGGGTGGGATTAATTTCTGGTCTTCGGGATGGGAAGGGGTGTGTGGGGAAGGTAAAGGGGGGGCTTGGATAGTAGGAATTCTCCCTTGGGAGATGAGAGGGTGCTTGGGGAAGCGGAGTGGGTGGTTGGTGGTTAGAGGGTGGAGTGGGGAGTGGTGGAATCTCCCTTGGGGCTGGGGTGGAGTTAAGGTGGGGTGGTGGGGAGTTGGGGATGAGTTATTGGAGGGAGGAAGAGAGAGAAAGGTGGTTGGGAGGGGAGGAGAGAGAAAGGGGCGTATGTTTTAGAGAGAGAAAGTGGAGGAGAGAGAAAATGACTTCCTAGAGAGAGAGGTAGAGAGAGAGAGGGGGAGATAGGGGCTTCTCACCCACTCAATTGGCTTCTCACCAAAAGAAGAAGATTTAAATTGGACACTAAAAAATTCAAATATTCATTCATTCATTAACTTCAAATGGGAGGAAATGGGGTCCTATATATAGGCAACTCACATTTTACAAAAAGTCCCTGACTCTTGCTACAATGACAAATAACCAAGGGGTAGGGGGCGACCCTGGGCCTAGCCCATAGAATTGGGCCCAATAACCAAACTAATCAACCCTATGACACTTAACTTAGGTAAATGACTCATTAACCTAGGTACATGACTTAAATAAAAGGAAATTTATAATGATATGACTCAAATAAAAATGAGGAAATACAACATATGACTCAAGATAAATGACTAGACCATGTCGGATGCTTCCGGGGCGAGGAGACGATCCGTGAGTGTGGGCATGGGAGGTGATGTCTCTATCAGCCTGTCCGAAGGATGACTTCCCAGTCCCAATCACGGAAACAATGGTCGGCATGACCACCGGACATGAAGCCTTGTCTTTCATGGATGGGTCGTCCGATTATAACCAGATCCGCATGTCCCTTAAAGGCAAAAACCACACAGCTTTTAGATCCCCCAAAGGGATTTTCAACTACAAGTGCATGCCCTTCGGTTTGAAGAATGTCGACGCTACTTACCAGAGGGGCATGACCAGGATATTTGACGAGATGTTGCACAATATCGTCGAATGCTACGTCGACGATCTCATCATCAAGACTAAAAGATGGGAAGACCATCTGCATGATCTACGCCAAGTCTTTGATCGTCTCCGGCAATACGGGCTCAAGATGAACCCTATGAAGTGGGCCTTCGGCGTATCCAGCGACAAGTTTCTCAGCTTCGTCATCGGATACTGAGGAATCTAGGCGGACCCCAGCAAGATCAAAGCAATCTAGGAGCTTTCACCACCCAGAAATCTCACCGAACTCAGGTCCTTCCAAGGAAGGCTGACCTACATTCGGAGGTTTATTTCCAACCTATCCGGTCGATGTGCGCCTTTCAGAAAACTAATGAAGAAATACGCCCAGTTCATATGAGACTCGAAATCCACGCCGCTTTCAAGCAGATCAAGGAGTACCTCCTTACTCTCCCAGTCCTGGGGGCACCAGTCAAGGGTAAACCTCTCGTACTTTACATCACTGCCATGGACGCTTCACTAGGAGCTCTATTGGCGCAAATCAATGAGGAAGGTTAAGAGCAGCCGCTCTACTACCTCATCCAAAAATTGATCAGCGCGGAGCATCGCTACTCCCCCACGGAGAAAGTCTGCTTGGCGTTGGTGTTCTCCGTCAAGAAACTATGGCACTGCCTTCTGTCCCAATGGGGTGAGCTTATATCCCAGCATGACCCACTCAATATCTCCTCCTACAGCCCGTCCTCTCAGGCCAACTGGGAAAATGGGCTCTCCTGCTAATGGAGTATGACATTACTTATATCCCTAGAAAAGTGATCAAGGGACAAGGCATGGCTGAATTCTTGGCAGCCCATCCAGTACCGGATGACTCACCTCTCAACATGGAGCTCCCTGACGAGGAGTCCCTTGCTGTCCAGTCACAACCACCAGTTGAACAGAGCGAAGATGTCTTGTATTACTGGCAGCAAGACGCCCTCACAGCCAATGTACCTTGTTGGGAGCTCTACTTCGATGGCACTTCCCGAGGGACTACCCGGAATAATCAAAGTCCAGCCGTCATGGCAGGTGCCGGCATTATTTTCTTGACTCCTTAGGGCGGAGTTTTGTACAACTCATGCGCTCTTATGAAGTCCCTGACCAACAATGAAGCAGAGTATGAAGCTCTGATCATCGGGCTTCAGATGGCTCTCGACATGGGCATCAAGTGCCTCAAAGCCTATCAGGACTCCCAGCTGATAGTCATGCAAGTCCTCGGCATCTACGGCGTGTGGAAGCCAAAGTTGGTCCTGTACCACAATGCCGTCACCAGACTAACCCAGAAGTTCTATTTCTTTGAAATAGATCGTGTTCCCAGAAGCAGCAACACTCAGGCAGATGCCCTGGCCAAATTGGTTGTGGCCATCAAGCTTCCGCCCGAAGACGAAGTCGACATCACTATCAAGCACAAAAGGCTAATGCCGACTACACTCGAAGGCAAATCCGGCCTCACTACCTACGAGGCCCACATCTGTTACCAGACCCCTTTTCCAGAAGAAGGTTGGAGTGAGCCTATCATCAAATTCAAGCAGGGTTGGCTCCCTCTTGACCGAGCTCAAAGAGTCCAGTTACTTCGCCGGGCAACGTCATATGAGTTGATCGGTGACTCTCTCTATAGACTTGTTCATGAAAAGGACAAGTCGGTTCTCTTGAGATGCATCTCCCTCGTGGAAGCTCGAGCCATTGCATGAAGTCCATTCAGGACTATGTGGCGCTCACCAGTGTTGACACCCATTTTCGGCCCATAAAGTCACGTTATTTCTCTTATTTATCTCCATGATGCCCTAAATTAACCATTATTTTAGACCCTTCTTTTAGCCCATCACAAGCCCATTTTTTAAGCCCATTTAGCCTTGGAAGCTTCTATTTACAATTCCCCAACTTTCGGGCCCGTTCCGAGTCCGATCGGAGCCCAAACGGGCGCCCAGGGGCCAAGCTACGCAAGAGGGAAGAAAACGGTCGTTCAAACGACCATTTCATTTGGAAAATGGTCGGTCGACCGACCGCTAGCCTCGGCATGAGTCCAGCCTAGCTGGACTCTGTACAGTTTCTATTCGCCGTGGCCTCCTTTCAAGTAGCCATATCTTCTAGAATACAGCTCCGATTTGATCCCCATTTGTTCCTATCTCTTGCCCTTTGTATTATCTCGAGTTTAATCCATGGAACTCAAATTTTCATTGGCTATGTCTCTCAGAATCTTGGTCGAATGTTCTGGATTTAGGCATCCTAGTTCAAGTCAAACTCCTATTTTCAGTCCGATGGGCCTACCTTTCAAGAGCCATATCTTCTAGATCCTTCCACCAAATAGAGTCCCATTTGTTCCTTGCTCTTATCCTAACTATTATCTCGAGATTGATCCATAGATCTCGAGATATGGTGGTCTCTATCCTTGGGAATCGTGGGGGAAAGTTAGGGTTTTCAACAGACTTCTATAAATTCTGCCCATTTCGCAGTTCGCTGGGGGGCTTTTCTTTGACCTGGGGTGAAGCCATGCCGGATTGTTGACTCAACCCTTCGACCCTAGGCTACTGAGGGAAGTATTGGCTTCGATTTGGTTCCTTGTTTACTTGATTTCATTAACGTTTGCCCTCCTAACTTCGCTTCTACTTCTTGCAAATCATCACAGATTCTACTTTCCTGCTACAACTCCGCGGTGGGACACTCTTCGTCGGTCTGGGGCGGAGCCATGCTGCGTCGTCTACCTCCTGCTCCCACTCCAACCTGAAGAGGGGAGTGTTCTCTTTCGTTTCCATCTTTCTGGGCTCCTTTTCTTCGCTCCTATGCCTAGTTCTCCTCTCCCACTTTTCACAAATAATCATAGTTTTACACTTAGTTTTTATACAGTTTCCTGCACGTTTTTGCATTTTTCGTCATTTTGCACAACATTTTTCTCTGTCCTTTTATTATCAAATTTCATGATTTCAATTCCCATGCATACACAACACTCCCACCTTTCATTTTCACCCATTTATAGGGGTTAAAAGCCCTCCCCCGGTGCGTTCTCCCCATTTCCTTCATGCCATTTTATCACTTCAGGCACGTACTACACTTTCATGATCTAACAGGTGTTCTTTTATTTTTATGACTTTGTTTTGTAGAAGATTATCAATAGGAACGTGAGGCCCTCTTCCTCTAGCCAACTGGAAGGAGAGGAGGTTCGATCCCACCAATTTCCCGCACCCATCTTCAAGGCGCGATCACGTTGTAGCGGTCACCTTTGGCCACGGTCTTCTTCATTTTCCCAAGGTATGCCATAGGTTTTTTTTCATTATAGCATCTATTTTCCTACTGCTAATCCTTGGGTGGCGATCATGGTTCACTCAGTTGTTTTTTATCGCCCTTTCCTTGTTCATGCTATCATGTTATTTTCATGATCATACTCACTTATACATGCATAGCTTGTTAGAGGGCGGGGTAGGTTACATTTACTATCTACACCCTTTTTTGGCGATCACGGTGGGACCAGTAGTGCCCATCACGTTGTATTTTTAGTATCTTGCATGTTGGGTGGGTGTTCATGCATTGTTGGGTAGTCTCCTCCACGTTTTTCCATTGTTCTGTCCATTCCCGGGTCTGCTAGGGGTACACGGTCTATCACTGGGCCACCTAGCACCTTTAACGGCCATTATAGGACCGGCCCCAACCCTCTGGGGTTAGAAACGGTCCTCCCAGGACCGCCCAGGACCTAGGCGGTCATCCTGTAGACAACATAGAGGTTAAAAACGGTCATCCAGGTGACCTTTTCTTGGTTCTGGCCGGGTAGGCGCACTGCTCACAGGGGCCTTATTCATTTAAGCATAACTTTGTCTCCTGATGTCGGATTGGGATGATTTTTGTTGCGTTGTGTTGTCCTTTGTATTGTCTTTCCATCCATAGTTCATTTGCATCATTTGGGTCACATTTGCCTAGTTAAATATTGTCATCATTTTAGCATTGTGTGTATAAAATCTACATGATGTCTGCGCACAAGTTCACGGGGGCATCTTTCTTGGATGATTTAATTGGCCTCCCGAGGTCGGATTGCCTTGTTCTTAGGCCCATTGTGTTAGACCTTTGTATTGTCTATCCATGCATAGTTTATTTGCATCATTTGGGTTGCATTTGCCTAGTTAAATATTGTCATCATTTTAGCATTTTGTGCATAAAATCTGCATGCAGGTTACGGGGCAAACACAAAGGTACGCTGTTCTCTTGTGATTTTTCCTATCTTTTAGTGCCTAATTATCTCTATTTTTGGTCTTGCATTATTGTTATTCATATTGTTTTGCATTTTTCATGCATTTTTTGATATTTGCATAATTTTATAATTGTCTTGATTTTCTAGACTTAGGCTAGAAATTACATGCACCCATGTTCACATAGGGTCATGCATATTTGCATATTGTAGCTGCATTCCTCCTCGGTAAGTGATCCTCTCACTCCCATATTCCTTAGGCGCGGCTAGGTGATCTTATCCGGGACCTCCGTAAGTCCCCGCGAGCCGTGGATTCCCACACGGACGCCGGGCCGGTTGTACCTTTCCACCCCATAGTTTCGCATTTTGCATACGTTGTGAGAGAGTTAACCATAGATTAACCCAAAGTCCGGACCTTCTTCCTATAGGGCATTTATGTCTTGAGGGAATTACGCTTAATTTAAGCCATTAAAAAGGCCCACCAAAACTTTGGAAAAGTAAAAATTAACGATCATATCAACTTGTTTGATCTTGGTCGAACCCCCTCACACCCATATTGTTTGTTTGGGCTTGTCCAAGCCTATTTGTGTCATTTTATGTTGCATCCCCTATCATCCATATAAATTTTGTTGTTAGGCCCATTTAGGCTAGTCCATTCTGTGTGTCCATTTGTCTAGTCACGTTGTCCTATGTTTTTTTCCTTTGCATTATTGAGTCAGCCCCCTCTCTGATTCTCGAGCCCTTTTACTTCTCTCATTGTATTTCCCTAATTTTCCTGTATAAAGTCTCCATTTTCTCTCATGGAGCGCCATTTTTCTCCCGTATATTACTCTTCTTCTTCCCCGTCTTTCTATTCCCGCGTGGATTCCTCGCGGGCCCATCTTCTCATGGCCCTTCCGACCCGTAAGCAAATCTCATGGCCCACCTATCATCTCTTGCTTGCCAAACGGCCCCGGTCCAGGCCAAAAAATTCATTGCTAATCATCTTAATGAGCCTTATTCTCATAACGGGCCTCCCTCTTCTACTCTTAGTGGGCCCCTTTCCTATAACGGGCCCTCTTATTCTCTTAATGGGCCCCATGTTGCTGTTGGCCCAATCAGTCCTTATTCCCACATTCAAGATCCTTCTAGGCCCACATATCCTACCATTCCTGGAATGGGCTTTCATTCTTCTCAGTCCGGATCTCTTTATCCGGCCCAATATCATAATACTGGTCCAAATCTACACTCTCTTGCTCCGATTGGCTTGCATCGTTCTCGATCTCTCCCCATCAAGGAGATGATGGCTCAAACCCAACACCAGCTTGATGAGCTACAACACCGAATTGATCCCAAATCTTCTTTGAGTGTCTCATTTGCATTCGAAGGTCTTCAGCTTCAACCGCGTTTACAAATTCCCGCATATCGCTGCTATGGTGGAGTCGATGACCCTTATGTGCACTTGAAGGAGTTTCTTTGTGAGTCGGCCCAATTTCGACATGACCAACGCTTGATGGCTTATTTATTTGGTCTGTCACTAGAAGGCTTGGCTCGGGATTGGTTCTTTGCATTTTTTTTTTCCAAAAAACCCTACCTAGGGACAGATGGGAGAGCCATCAGCCACTAGGGGGTGAATTTTATTGCTGAATAAAAGGAAAAACAATTACATCTGTCAGATGCTGGGCATACCCAGCTTATCCATTCGGGCCTCTCCCTTAATAGCAGGGGGTAAATCAGTGTAGGAAAAAAAGGTATTACATTTTGAGGTGCAGGCTAGCGAGGCCAGCAGATCCGCCACTTTATTCCCTTCTCTGTAAGTGTGAACAATCTTGTCAAAATATGTGATTGATCTCCAAATCTCTCTAGCATAAGAAAGGATTGACCATGGACAGTGATATTCCTTGTTTATTGCTCGGATAAGTACTTGAGAATCACATTCAATAAAAGCAGGGTGAACTGAAATTGTATGTAAATACTTAATGCCATCAATTAGTGCTCTTGCTTCTGCAACTATACTGTTTGCCTGACCATAGAAATGGGAGAAAGCTAGAATGACATTTCCTTTATGGTCTCTAATGACACCACCTCCACCTGAGGTTCCATCCGACTTGCAAGCTCCATCGGTATTTAGTTTTAAAGATGGCCAAGGGGGAGAAACCCATTTGATAGCTTTCAACTGAACACCTATGGAACAAGGGGGAGAAATCCCAAAAGAGTCAAGTATCCTCTGTTTACTAATATCATGCTCCTTGTAGGAAGCAATTGTGCAAACCTGTTTAACTTTAGCAATAATATGAAGGAGAACACGTCGGTTGGAAATATCACAGCCGTCATATCTCATAGAATTTCTTGCTCTCCACATTTCCCAGAAACCAAAACCAAGCACTGCTAGGACTAGGAGACCATGTGCTGAATTCGGCTTTATGTGGCTGGCAGCATTGGGAATGAAAGATATAACTGAATTTCCTTCAAAAGGCAACCCCATCGATTGGAAATAAGACCATATATAATCTGCTAACTCACTGTGGATGAACAGGTGATTGAGGCTTTCCCCCTGATGAGCCTGACAACAAGAGCATTTAGAACACATTTGGACACCTAGCCGCTGTACATTTCTATCAACAAGAAGACTGTTATGAAGAATTTTCCATAAGTGGACTGATATTTTTGGTTGGTAGCCATGGAGACCAAAGACTGGACCATTGAATGGCTTGTTGAATGGATGATGTGTCTGATAGGATTTTGTAAGTGGAAGCCACCGAGCAACGTCCTGTGGAGGACAGACTCCAAACTGGGAAATCAGTTTCAGGTTTCAGTGAGGTATGAAGAATGGCTGTTTTTAGATTAGCAGGTAAAAATCTATCTAGAACTTCAATTTCCTTTCTTTGGGGATGCTGCAGGAAGTCATTCACAGTAATATTTGAGTTGGGAATACTGTTATCAGGGATAAAGTTTGATAGACATTGTTGACCAATCCAGTGATCTTGCCAAAAATTTGTGTGTTTCCCATCTCCAATGATGATCTTGTGATATTGAAGGACAATCTGTTTTGCCTTGATCCAGCTTCTTCTTGCAGGTCCAGCCATACTATGAAAGTTTACATCTCTCAAGTGGTGCTGCCCAATGTGCTTGGCTCTGAAGTAATTTGCCCACAAAGAGTTTTAATGCAATGCTTGCCATAGCATCTTAACTCTAAAATCAATATCCACTTGCCTAAGGGACATGATGCCTAGACCTCCCTGAGAAATGGGTCTGCATATGAGGTCCTAGGATCTCCAATGTCTTTTGTGTCCTTTAGGGGAGGAGCCCCAGAAGAAATTTGCGAATGACTTTTCCAGAAGTTGGTGTGTACCAGAATGTAAGGGAGTAGTGGACAGGGTATAAATAGGAATAGATGAAAGTACATGCTTTATCAGAATCAGCTTTGCACCTTGTGAGAGGAGAGTGGATTTCCAACCTGAAATCCTCTTTTGTATGGAGTGAAGGATACCTGCAAAATGAAATTTTCTGGTGCGGCCTATGGCCAGAGGAAAACCCAGATATTTGAGAGGAAACTGTGTCTGATGTAACCTGTTATCCTGGATATTTTATTAGCAGTGGAATCATTTGTCTTAGGGTGTAAAAAAAATCCACTCTTACTTGTATTGATAAGCTGTCCTGATCCACGTTCATAAGCTGTAAGCAATTTCAGTAAATTCCTTACAGAGTTTATGCTAGCCTTACTGAATATCAATGTGTCATCTGCAAATAATAAATGAGTTACAGTAGGACATCTCCGAGGCCCTTGAAAGCTTTCAATTTGTCTCTTGTATTGAGCTTCTTTTAGAGTTCTGCTCAAACTTTCCTCAGCAATAATGAATAAGGAGGGGGCAATCGGATCACCCTGCCGGACACCCCTAGATGACTTAAAAAAACCTGCAGCATCACCATTCAATAATACAGAGAACCAGCAATTCTGGATAAGCTTGCCAATCAGCTGTATAAAAGTTTGACTGAAGCCGAATCTTTGCATAACAACATACAGGAAATCCCATTCCAGTCTATCATATGCCTTGGCCATGTCTAGTTTGAATATGATATTTTTTCCTCTGGTTTTTCTGCCAAGTTCCTGAGTCAAGTCTTGAGCTAAGGCAATATTTTCAGTTATGTGCCTCCCTTTGACAAAAGTAGTTTGCTCCTGAGAAATAATCTTTGGCAGTATAGTTGCTAACCTTTTGTTTATAATGGCAGAAATGATCTTATAAAAGAAATTGCAAAGACTGATTGGCCTGTAATCTGAAATGTCCACTGCCTTTGGTTTTTTTGGAATTAAAGCAATTAATGTGGAAGAAACAAATCTAGGAAGGGGCTGTGAGTTAGTAAAAACCTCTTGAACTGCACTAACAACCACATCAGAAATAATAGGCCAAGTCTTCTGGAAGAGAGCACCAGTGAAACCATCCGGCCCTGGTGCACTGTCAGCAGAAAGAGCAAAGACAGTGTCCTTAATTTCCAAAGCAGTAGGAACATCACAAAGCATGAAGTTATCCTGCAGTGTTACTAAAGATGGGATGCAGTTTAAGGAGGTTTCCTCAATAGAATGAAGTTGAGAGGAGAAAGCTGACAGAAAATGAGCAACAGCTATGTTCTTCATGTCCTCATGATCAGAGGTAAGCAATCCTGCTGAAATTCAGAGCTGAGGAATATACTGTTTGTTCCTTTTAGCTTTTGTCAAAGTATGGAAGAATTTATTGTTTCTGTCCCCCTCCTTAAGCCATCTGATCCCTGATTTCTGTCTCCAAAAATATTCCTCATGCAATAGCTTTTCAGATTCAAGGGATTTTGCCTTCTCTAATATGTTAAGATTTTCCAATGATGGGTGTACATCATAATTATGTTCTGCTTTTAGAACCGCATCCTCAGCTGCGATCAAATTTGAATGAACATTCCCGAAGGTCTGCTTGTTCCAGTTTCGAAGCATACTTCTCAGGTATTTGAACTTCAGGTACAGAGTAGATATGGGAGAGGAGGCCAAAGGGCTGGTAAGCCAGCTAGTATTTACAGCCATGAGAAAATTATCATGCAAAGTCCACATTTTCTGAAAGCAAAACCGGCTCTTGGAAGTATTCTTGAGCAGTAATTTCACCAATAAAGGTGCATGATCAGAGGCTTCCCTAGATAAATGTTCAACAGAAATAGGGAGAAGGTTTTGCCAATCCGAATTTATTAGCACTCTGTCCAGCCGAGCCCATATACCATGACCTCCAGATTGGTTGTTGTGCCAAGTGTATTGAGAGCCAATGAATCCTGCATCAAATAGAGCACAGTCTGAAACACACTCAGCAAAGTCAGAGATGGCACACATATTTGGTGGATTACCACCAATTTTTTCATCCACTGTCATAATGCAGTTAAAGTCTCCAGCAACTAACCAAGGCCCTGAGATTTGAGAATGCACTGCTCGAAGGGACATCCATAAGGCCTGCCTCTCCTGAATGGTACATTTTGCATAAACAAAAGAAAAATGGAATAGAGGCCAGACAGAACCAGTTTGAGTGATAGTGATTTGCTGTTCATCCAATTTAACAATTGAAAAATCCAGGGGATCCCTCCAGAAGATCCAAATGTGCGCCATATCATCATAGTTAGCAACACAGTTACTCATGCCTAATTTTCTGTAGATTTGGGTCATTTTACTGACATGGATTTTGGGCTCCAGCACAGCAATACAATCAATTTTGTGGGTCTTGATGAAAAGTTTGACCCTCCCAATAGATATGTCATTACCTATTCCTCTAATATTCCATATGATGTAATTCATTTGGATTTGGATTGAGGAAGAGACCCAAAAGATCCTGTCCTGATCATGGATCTAGTTTTGACGCCAGAAGGTTCATTAGGCAAGGACCTGAAATTTTCAATTTTGGCTTCAGATGCAATGTTCTGTCTTTTACTAGTCAAATCCACACTATGCTGCTGTTTCTGAAAGGTAGACATTGAGGTCCTCTGATTGCTTAAGGCAAGGAAAGGATCCTGTTGTGTGTTCACAGGGAGGTGATCCACAATAGCTAATTCCGGAACTAGAGCAATGAGATATGTACTATCATTCCTTTGTCCTGAAGGGAGCTCACTATTAGGAGCAACATTTGTTTCTGAATGGATTCCAGTGTTCCGATTCCCTGAACCCAACGGAAGTGAGGTGCCAGCCAAATTTACATCTGTGAGAGTACAGGATAAAGATTGTGCCCTTTGATCGCTGCCTTCCTTATGTGTATGCATTGGACTTTCCGGATTAGCATTTTCACTCGCAATTGTAGAGAAAGGCGCCAAATATTCTTCATTTTTTGTATTTGCATCCATATATGCTTCAGCAACATCTCCACCCGGAGTGTCATGTGAAATCAATGGCTTTGTGGTGGGAGGTATATCACCTCCTACATTACTCTTTGCACCAGCATTCAGCTGATCCACCTGTTTCCAAACATTTTTAACCCTCTGAAAAGGTCGATGAGTAGCCTGTGGCAATGTAGAATTAGCCACAGATTTGATCAACTTACCTTTGCATTCGTTCAAATTATGGCCAAGTCTGGAACAACTCGAACAGAAAGGGGGTATCTCAGGGTACAAAATATCTTGCCAGGCACCTCCTCCCGGATAGCCAAGTGTTGAACTTTCAAGACGTCCAAGAGAAGTTCATTCAGCGGTATCAAGACTAGGTTGGGCCTAAGTATTCTATAGTTGATCTGGCCTATGAGAAGATGAATCCCGACGAGGAATTCTCTACCTTTGCCGACCGCTGGCGTCACCTGGGCGTGCAAGTCCCGGGACATATTCCAGAGGGAGACAGATTAAAATGCTCATTTCTAATGCAACGCCCGAGTATCGATTTGTCTTAGCCCTCAACGATATCACGTCATGGCAACAGCTGTATAGCAGAGCCCACTTCATCCGCCAACAACTCTTAGTTTCCCTTGACCCCAAGTCCCCTCCACCTTCTATGCCCACATACACCTCCTATCCATCGCCTTCCATGAGTCAGCCATCCACCACATATCCTTCCATGAGTCAGTCCTCCACCACATATCCTTCCATGAGTCGGCCTTCCACTCTCACATATCCGTATACCTCCACGTGTCAACCGTTCATGAGTGAACCTATCGCCATCCAAAGTCAGCCCTCCGCTGTTTCATCTCCGCAAGCATCCCCACCTCCGGTCGAGGAAACATTACACCCCGATCAGGTGGACGTCGCCTACATACCTCCTCACTCTGCTCCACATACGCCTCCATCGAGTCTCTTCATCAGTTGCCACGCGCCTTTGCCTTCGCAACCCCCACAATCATCCCCATTATCCTCTCATACCCCGCAGCATCTGCTTTGCCAGAAGCGGGCTCCTCGTTCTCCGTTGCCAAAATCATTTATCGATATTTTCAGGGCTTTAATGGCTACTCAGGCGTTGCAACTCCCTCTGGTTATGCCTTGCCGACCCGCAGTCGGGGATTCGCTCCAATTTTGTGAATTTCACCGCTAGCAGGGGCATTTGGTTAAGGATTGCCCTGAGTTTCAGGAGCTCGTTTATGAGGTGGAAGGCAAGAAGATGATTGATTGGGCTGCCATGCATGAAGCTATTTTAAATCTCCGCAACAAGCAGCAGTAGCAGTCGCCACCCAGGCAGCCGTCTCCACTACAAGACCAAGGGTGCCCCTGTGATTCTTTATCTGGCATTTCACCCACTCCGTCACCTACTCCATCACATGTTCTCTCTGCTATGCTTTTGTCCACTTCGTTGCCTACCTCATCACCCTCTTCATCTCCACCTACCCCCTCACCTTCACCATCTCTTACTCAACCTCCACAACCTCCACCAACCCAAGCCTCTGCTCAGGCAAGTGCCACCCTTTCCTCCTCCATTTGCATTACCACCAGTTCCACTCCTAACGCCGCCCGACAGGTCATGCCAATACGTCCACGGTGGGCACCGCGACCCTCCTCTTCACCCTCTTCATCAACGGCACCACCTCCACTACCTTCATTGCTTGCATCACCATCTCCACCACCGTCACCATTACCTAACCCATCACCACCGCCTTCACCGTCGCCTCTCTCAAAGACCCCTATCCCATCACCCCCACCATCTCCACCGCATTTTCCATCCCCTTCGCCATCGTTGCCCGAGCCTGAGCAGGCTATACCTACACCTGCACCTCCACCTTCGCCTTTACCCCCTTCTACGCTTCCACCTTTTCCTTTAACTCCACCCGAGCCTATTATCGCCATTATCCCTCCACCACCCGAGGCCTCTACACCTTATAAACCTTCACCCATGCCTTCCAAGCCTTCTCCACCCCTTTCTCCACCTATTTCCACCCCACGGAGTGGGTGCGCGCTACCTCTGGTGCCCCTCGGGTCTAGTCCCCAGGGAGATGATAAGCCGGATCAGGATAATTCATTGCCGGTTATGTGTTTCAACATTCAAGATTTCATTTGTCGAATGTCGATCCAGGTCTTGGTCCCCAGCCATTTTGGGGAGAGTGAGCCTACATTTCCTATGGAGACGGTTGCTGAGAAGAGTTCCCTTGCACTAGTGCCAGTTTCTTCACAAGCGAGGCCAGGGGCAATCTCATTGCTCACCGGGGGACTCACTATCGATGTTGTTATCACCTCTCGCTCCATTACTGTTCAGTTCACTGGCCAAGAGAGGTTCTCTACTTGCTTCGTGCGAACACATACGGCTGCCAAGGGTCTAATGGATTCCCTATTCAAAGGTCAAGTGGCCGTATTTTCACAGTTCTCTAAGGATATTCTACACTTGTTATGCAATCTTCCTCGGTTCATTGGTAAGTCAGCCACGTCAACGCCGCGCATTAATCTCCCTCACTTTCGTCCTTCTCTTCTGGTAAGGGAGTTATGCTTCAAGCTTGATTGCCAAGTGGAGTTGTCGAATCTCCATGTTCTGGTACCCAGTGATAAAACTTCGTGGTTTTCTGATATTCATTCATTCAAGGAGTTATCTATTCAAGAATGTCCGCCTATTGTTAGCACCGGGTGTCTAGGGGCAACCGCCCCAATGAGGCTTCATGTTCATGATCAGGCCAGGCCATCTGCCAGATCGGCCCATTATTTGAGAATATGTTGCAAGTTAAGAAGGTCGAAGTTCCAAGACCACGCAAGGCGGGTCCAGTACAAGCAAGTTTCTGCCAAGAAGAGGCGGCGGCGCAAGTGTAAGGGCCGTCAGTTGTACGCTCAGGGGTCAACTTCTCCTCCTTCTTCTAAATTCCATTCGTCATCTTTTCTCCTGCTTAGTTCCCACCCTTGGGTGGTGTATCTCCCCTCTTCTAGCTCTATTTCCATGATCCTCTCCTCTCTTCCTAGGTCCGCGAACCCTCACTTCTCTTCTTCTCGTTTGGGGCCTCCGAGTTTTCCCCATTATCATGATTTTAGGCCTCGGCCTATGTCCTCCTCTCTTCTCGATCCCGGGACTTCTTCTGATTCTTCTCCTCCGGTATCTCCAGGTTCCATCTCTAATTCTCCTTCCCTGACCCCGTCAGGTGATTTTCCTTCTCCTTCCCCAGCTTTGTCGGGTGATTTTCATTCGTCTTCCCCAACTCTGTTAGATGATTTTCATTCTTCTTCCCTGACCTTGTCGGGTGTTTATGCTTCTCCTTCCCCGACCCTGTCGGGTGATTCTAATTCCTTTTTTCCGACCACGTCGAATGATCACTCCTCTTCCCCCTTATCTTTGCCACACCCTTTTCATGGTTTGTCTATTCTTTCTGTCTCACCCTTTCGAGGTTCTCACCCTTTTTCTTGCTATTTTTGAGGCTTTAGCCCTCCTTGATCTGAACTGATCTGATTTCTTCTGTATCTGGTTCTTTGTTATCAGGGTCTTGTGCCTTAACGAGGGAGTTCTAGCCCTCGTCTCTTTCCTTTTTTTATCCCTCTTCGTCCAGTTTGATGTCTGCTGCTCTTCCATGTGAAGGAATCTTGAAGTCCTTGTTATCCTCTTCATTCTTCGTCCTGTCAAGTGAGGAAAACAAAGCTTGTGCTACTCAAAGCTTAATGGTCAAGAGCGCTTCAGGATGCTACTTGATATGGATTTACAAGGTACCTTTATTCTGTGCAAGAAACAGGCTATCATTGCTATTATTTTTTATTTATTCCCATACACGGTTATAGTGGTGAATTCCTCAACACGGTTGAGTGGCTTTAGGAAGTTCGGTTAGTTCAGTTAAAATGAGTTCGCTTATACAGTATTCTTAGGCTGGTGGTAGCTCCGTGCTGGGAGTCTAGTTTCATTCCCCGATTGTTGAGGGTGACATTTTGTATGGGTTTTCACACACTTCACGGTGAGCCATAGACGATTCTTCTGAGGCAACACCGTTGCTGCTTTGGCCATACTTTGGGTATGCACAAAGGTCTTTACTTTTCTCTGCTCGGCAGAGTGTAGGGGCAAGAGGTGGATGGATGAGATGACCAACCTAGGTGCTCTCCAATACGAGAGAGGTCTCAAATAGGGGCAGTCTTGACCCTCAAAAATGAGCTTTTATGCAATATCTAGCCAATATGGGCTTTCAAAATCAATAGGAATCAATGATTTGATCAATGCAAAATTATGAATCAAAGGCATGGCAAGAGTGGCAAAGCCCCGCGGGACGTCATGAGCCCGGTCGCACGCGTGCCTAATAAATATGGGTCACAAAATCTAAGACACAAAGCCCCGACGCAATAGACTGTATCTTTGAAGGGTAGTGCCCTGGAAGGAAGTCGAATCATGATATCTCCCATCCTGTATAAAGTATGTCTCTAATTTTTCTTCTGCTTCTCCCTCTTAGGCTGTGTTGTATCCCGGGTATGGCCTTCGTAGGGGCACCATTCTTTAGAGGCAGTTGGTTGTGGTGAGCCACCTTCACATGCACGCCATGCTTAACGGAAATCTTTAATGAAAGGGGGGGGGGAATGACGATCCCTGACCAATAGTTTGAGCCCATCTTTGGATGCTGCGAATTGCTATGTCAAAATTCTAAAAAAATGAGATATTATCAAAATTCCAAAAAAAATTGATATTGTCAAAAGTCCAAAAAAAATCAGATATTTCAAAAAGTCCAAAAAAAATCAGATGTTTTTTTAAAAATCAAATATTGTTCAAAGTTTAAAAAATCAAATATTATTCAAAATAAAAAATCAAATATTGCCAAAATTCAAAAAAATCAAATATTGTTCAAAATCCTAAAAAATTGTCAAAAATCCAAAAATGTTTGTCTTCTGTTCTTTTTTATTTGTTATTTTGAGAGCAGGTATAATGCGTTTGCTATGTGTACAGGTTGCAAGTTGCAGGTAATCAAGCTTCCTTGCTCTTCATCATTTGCTCGGCCTCCCATTCATATCTTCTTGTCTGTTCTCTCTTCTTCGATCTATTCTCTCGATTTATTCTGAAGCTTGTGTCCTTCTCAACGTTTGCTTCGCTTCATCTCATCATGTCTCCATGAGAAGGCATTGCCTCACGATTGTGAACCCGGTGGTTCTGCTTCTTCAGATCTTGGGTTTCGATTGAAGAGCATATATGTCATGTCTCGTGTTATCTTGTCCCCTGTGGTCACCCCTCGTGTTCTTTTCCCAACCATGTGTTGTCCCTCCGTGTCTGTCATGTTTTCGTCCCACTGTGTTGTCATCCCACACATGTGTTCTCCGTGTCTTTTATCCCCCGTAGTTGTTGTCCCCCGTGTCTTTTATCCACCATGTTCTTGTCGCAACCATTTGTTTTTTCACTGCATTTTGTCTTGTCCCACCATATTCATGCATCCATGTTGTCTGCTCATGTCATATCTTGCATATGTTGCTTGATCGTTCATTCTTCGTTGTGTTATGTTGTCCTTCGTTCATTTGGTTGTTATGTTATCTTCATTATGTTCATGCTTGTTTATTCATGTTGTTGGTTGTCTTATTTGAAAATTTAAAAAAAATCAAAAAATCAAAAATATAAAAAAAATGTCGTTTCGCTTCGCAGGTAAGTCAAGTATGGCTCTCTATCCCTTCTCATTGTTGCATTACTATATGGTATCTACATTACTATAGCCTCTCAAGGACCGGCTGGTTGCCTGTGTGTTCTAGGATCTGATGTTCCCCTTTAACAAAAATGATGATGATCTAGGAGCATACGGTTAATCATTAGATAGGCCGTTAGGTTGAGTCGGGTGAGGGACGATGGACTCTGTCTCGCACGCCGTGGTTGCAAGAAGACTCTTGACCCCGTCTTGGCTCAGTCTAGCAATAATATCCTTGAGTACTTTCTATTTTATTATTTCTTTGCATTCGTTTTGATGATTTCTTTATTTTAGCCCAGCATGCATCATGTCATATTTTGAGCACGCACGTCTCGTGATCCGTTCGAGGTTGTTCCTCATCAATGGTCAATTGAACTTCAATTCACTTGGATAAGAGATTCTCATTCCACTCCGAATTTGAACAATTTTTCTGATCTTTCCACTCGGTCGGGTTGACTAGCGTGATTCCTGTCTGGATTTTATCTCAGCTTTTATCTTTCCTGTTTCAACTTATGTTATGTTCCTTTACGACCCCCTCATTGTCTGTGGATTGTGTCCCCGATGAGGTTGGTCATGTTTCCTTTTTTCTCTTAGTAGGTTCTCCAGACATGTCTCACCCTTGTCATCATTCCGGGTAGTTAGTTCGGCATTTTCGGGAGAATTCCTGTCGCTTGTTGGTTGTGACGGGTGTCTTTTACCTTGATGCCCGCTTTTCAATTCTCTCTGCTTCATCTCTGCTTCATCTCAATTTTACATCGCTGTCGCTTTCAATCCATCTCCTTCCCATTTCGACTCTGCGTCGCTTTCACTCGTTCCCTTGTAAAGCAGACATCAAGGAGGGGCATCTGTTAACAATCGTTTTCGCCCCATAAAGTCGCGTTATTTCTCTTATTTATCTCCATGATGCCCTGAATTAACAATTATTTTAGAGCCTTTTTTGAGCCCATCACAAGCCCAATTTTTAAGCCCATTTAGCCTTGGAAGCTTCTATTTTCAATTCCCCAACTTTCGGACCCGTTCTAGGTCCGATCGGAGCTCAAACGGGCGCCCGGGGGCCAAGCTACGCAAGAGGGAAGAAAATGGTCGTTCAAACGATCATTTCATTGGGAAAACGGTCGGTCGACCGACTGTTTGGTCCCTAGCGGTCGGTCGACCGACCGCTAGGCTCGGCAAGAGTCCAGCCTGCACTGGACTCTGCTAAGTTTCCGTTCGCCGTGGCCTCCTTTCAAGCAGCCACATCTTTTAGAATACAACTCCGATTTGATCCTCGTTTATTCCTATCTCTTGTCCATTGTATTATCTCGAGTTTGATCCATATAACTCGAATTTTCATTGGCTATGTCTTTTGTAATCTTGGTCGAAAGTTTTGGATTTAGGCATCCTTCAAGTCAAACTCCTATTTTTAGTGCGATGGGCCTACCTTCCAAGAGCCGTATCTTCTAGATCCTTCCACCAAATAGAGTCTCGTTTGTTCTTAGCTCTGATCCTAACTATTATCTCGAGATTGATCCATAGATCTCGAGATATGGTGGTCTCTATCCTTGGGAATCATGGGGGAAAGTTTGGGTTTTCAACAGATTTCTATAAATTCTGCCCATTTCGCAGTTCGCAGGGGGGCTTTTCTTTGACCTGGGGTGAAGCCATGCCGGATTGTTGACTCAACCCTTCGACCCTAGGCTATTGAGGGAAGTATTGGCTTCGATTTGGTTCCTTGTTTGCTTGATTTCATCGTCGTTTTCCCTCCTAACTTCGCCTCTACTTCTTGCAAATCATCACAAATTATGTTTTTCTGCTACAACTCCGCGGCGGGACGCTCTTCGTCGGTCCGGGGCGGAGCCATGCTCCGTCGTCTACCTCCTGCTCCCTGTCCAACATGAAGAGGGGAGTGTTCTCTTTCGTTTCCATCTTTTTGGGCTCCTTTTCTT
Source organism: Amorphophallus konjac (assembly GCA_022559845.1). Lineage (NCBI taxonomy): Eukaryota > Viridiplantae > Streptophyta > Magnoliopsida > Alismatales > Araceae > Amorphophallus > Amorphophallus konjac. The sequence goes on along the minus strand of CM040125.1, from coordinate 106,305,259 downwards.
CGCTCCTATGCTTAGTTCTCCACTCCCACTTTTCACAAATAATCACAGTTTTACACTAAGTTTCTGCATAGTTTCCTGCACGTTTTTGCTTTTTTCGTCATTTTGCACAACATTTTTCTCTCTCCTTTCTTAATCAAATTTCATGATTTCAACTGCCATGCATGCACAACACTCCCACCTTTCATTTGCACCCGTTTATAGGGGTTAAAAACTCTCCCCCGGTGCGTTCTCCCCCTTTCCTTCATGCCATTTTATCACTTCGGGGCACGTACTACACTTTCATGATCTAACGGGTGTTCTTTTATTTTTATGACTTTGTTTTGCAGGAGATTATCAATAGGATCGTGAGGCCCTCTTCCTCTAGCTGGCTGGAAGGAGACGAGGTCCGATCCCACCAGTTCCCCGCACCCATCTTCAAGGCGCGATGACGTTGTAGCGGTCACCTTTGGCCACGGTCTTCTTCAATTTCCCAAGGTACGCCGTAGGTTTTTTTTTCATTATAGCATCTATTTTCCTACTGCTAATCCTTTGGTGGCGATCACGGTTCACTCAGTTGTTTTTTATCACCCTTTCATTGTTCATGCTATCATGTTATTTTCATGATCATACTCACATATACATGCATAGCTTGTTAGAGGGCAGGGTAGGTTACATTTACTATCTACAACCATGTCGGAGACAATATGAAGAACAACATGAAGCTCAAAGGCTTCTATTGGCCAACCATGTACGCGGATTGCACTCAGTATGCATGTACGTGCCATCAATGCCAAGCCTTTGGCCCAGTACCCAGAAGACCTCCAAATCCGTTGCATCCCACGGCCCCTACGTGGTCGTTCGTGGAGTGGGGTATGGACATCGCGAGACCCTTCCCTCCATCTTCCACGGGCCATAAATACATCTTGGCCACCACCGACTACTTCTCTCACTAGGCGGAGGCTCTTCCCGTGCGAGAGGTCACCGACAAAATCGTAGCCTGATTCGTTTGGCACAACATCATCTACTGATTTGGTACTCCGAGCCGCATAGTGTCCGATAACGGCACACCATTCAAGAATAGGGCCGTATATCAATTAGCAGCCAAGTTCCATGTCGACTGGAGAACCTCTTCGGTCTATAACCCTCAAGCTAACATCCTGGAGGAGGCCTTCAACAAAACCTTCTGCAAGCTCCTGGCTAAAATGTTTAGCCACCGAAAGTGAGATTGAGGTGAAAGGGTGTTCAAGGCATTATGGGCCTACCGAACAATCTACAAGAACCCTACCGGATGCTCACCATTCTCTCTCGTTCACGGAGCATAAGCCGTCATCCCCATCGAAATCCAGTTAGCCTCTTACTGCATAGCGGTTCATACCGACTTTGCCTGCCCAGACGCAGATGAATACCAAAGGAGGCTAGAGGAGATTGCCGATCTAGAAGGCAAATGGCTCGAAGCCTACAAACACCAGCAAGTATACCAGGCCCACATGGCGCATGCCTATGATAAGCCCGTCAAACAACGAGCCTTCAAGCAAGGTGACCATGTCATGATTAAAGAAAAAGAAGTCATGGCGGGGAGCTCCAGCGAAAAATTGCAACCTAATTGGCGAGGTCCATACATCATTCATGATGTCCACGAGGGTGTGGCCTACACGGTTGTAGACCACAAGGGTAATAAGCCATTCCCACCTCTCAATGGTAAACACATGAAGTTGTACCACACTCCAGAGCACGAGTTCGCACGCCACCCTGACTAAGTCACGCGCGCCAGCCATCACTAGTGACGCTAGCCCCTGCCCTTCACGAGCGGGTCCAGCCACCTCTTCCGATTTTTCCTCCCAGTGAAGCAGCAGGGCCAGCCAAGCCCTCCCAGCACCACCACTACGCACTCGTAGAGGTCGGCCTCCCAGTTTTGTTCCCGTGATCGCAAAAGCGAGAACGCCCAGCACCAGCAACGATTCAGCCGCCAGGCACCTAGGTAAGAAAAAAAATGGGTTTAAAAATAGAGATATCACGATGGACTCGGTCGTCCTCTTTCTCAAGGAGGCGACTGGTGGCAAAAAGGCCAACAACCCAGCTGAGGTGAAAACCCGAAAGGGTGCCTCAGGCAAAATCGGGTAACCCCTCGGTGTGAAAACCCACAACGACACACCCAAAAAAGCTAAAGGGGGCCGGCTCTGGCGAAAACCCGAAAAGGCGGTAGAGCTGGTAACGAGAAAAAAAAAATCTCTCTCTCTCCACTAGTCAGGGTGACCATCCACCCACCTCTCAACCAATCATAGGCCTCTCCAGTCAAAACATGTCAGTCCCTGACCAATACATATCTCTAATTCATTAACCCCACTCCTTCCAGTTAGGTTTATATTACCCAAGTTGGCTCGTCTTACACTCGGTCTCCGCTCCATTGTAGCGAACCCGCATACCCCAGCATCCACATGATATCTCAGTCATTTATCCCAGTGAACCTCAGTCTCAACTAGTTCCCAAACCCCCTTCATTCTACGATCATACACCTTAAATACCTTCAATCCAGAAGCTCCAGTCACTAGTTCGTCATGATTCACTACCATCGTCCCAGTCACCATTTCGATGTCTACGGATTCCCTAAGTCACCAGTCATGACCCCAGTCATGTTCCACCAAGATATAATGACCCCTAAGGGCCATGACTCAGTACCCTGCAAAAGTCCTAACCAGGACTCCAGAAATATCGACTCTTCAAACAACATCAGCCTCAGGCCATGTCCCCTAACAGCAGTACGCTACGGACGATACCATCCGTGTTCAGAAAAAAAAGAAAAAACAAGAAAATGGAGTTAAAAATAGAGATACTCTGATGGCCTTAGTTAGCTCCCTCCACAGGACTACTGAGGTCAAAAATTGCTGACAACTCAGCTGAGGTGAAAACCTGCAAGGGCGCCTCAGGCAAAATCGGGTAACCCCTCGGTGTGAAAACCTATAAGGGCGCATCGAAAAAAGTTAAATGGGGCCAGCTCTGGCGAAAACCCGCAAGGGCGGTAGAGCGGGTAAATAGAAAAAAATCCTCTTCCTCTTTACTCCTTACTGATGAAAGTCATTAACCGCGACACCCCGCCGGCAGCGACCTCAGCATCACTCCACAACAACGGTGGCCACTACACTACCGAGGGTCGGTCACCCCCAATTCCAGTTTCCAGTTCCAGCATTCGGCTACCCACCTTTGCGGTCAGCCGACCAGTCCTAATCTCCAGCTGTAACGCCATAGCGGTCAGCTGGCCAGCTCCAGTTCCAGCACCAGTCCCAGTCCCCGGCTACAACACCTTAACGGTCAGCCGGCCAGCTCTAGCACCAGTTGTAAGACCCCAAATTCTTTAGAAATTTATTTAGAAAGTTATTTGTAATTATTTGGAATTTATTTGAAATTATTCGAAATTAATGAGAATTATCCAAATTAATTAGATTAATTAATTAATTAATAGAATAAGTCATTTTTCTACTATTTTCTAAAAATCCCCAAAAAATCACATCTGTAGAATTAATTTTGTTTATGAACTTTGTCTTATACAATTAAGCCTAATAAAATCGTTTATTAAGCCGAATTAGCGAACTAAGTCTTCCGAACTTAATATTTAATTAATTGCGGAATAGTAGAAGTGGAATTTTATCTAACATATAAAAATTCATAAAAATAGTAATTAAATAATAGATGCTTCGACTAACACTTTTTTCTTCTTGGAGTAAGCCTAATTAAATCATTATCTAGGCCTAATCAGTGGATTAAGCCTGACTTATAACCCACCTAACCCAAATTCGTATTCACTATTCACCCAAACTTTGAACATCAAATTCGACCTCAATTCTCAACCAAATGATCTGAAATCAGGGGCAAATGGAAGGCGACAATGTAAGGAACATTTACCCTCAATCAATTTGAGGTAAACTTAGCCCCAAAACGTGCTGCCGACATAGTTAGGTCAAGTCAAGGATTTCGGCGCCGTTTCTAAACTCGTAGCTTGCAGCAGCAAATACTCCCAATTCAGAAGGCTCCAGAAGCTCTATGAGCTATCAAAATGCAGCCCTACGAGTCTTCTTTCATTTGGCTGCTGTGGGGTTCGCTGAAATTTCGGATCTGGAGAGATCTAATTCGATTTGTGGAGGTCGGTCAGTAGGCCGTTGGCTTCCCTTCATCCTTCTTTGATCAATCTATTGAGGTAGGAATTCTCAACCAAATCTTGATCATGAGTATAGCAGATTGTACCTCTCATCGAGCTCTTTCCATTGGTGGCAAAAGCCCCAATTTTCATTAGGTATCCGAGGAGATATCGAAGTTTTAGTGAGGTGCTGTCAAGTTGTTCTTTATTCTAGGTTTCGAGTTCCTTCTTCAATTTGAGGTAGGTGATAACAGCCCAATTTCTAATTAACATACATGAATGTAATCAATAGCATGTTAGCTTTCTTTTGACATCAAAATCCCCAATTTTTATAGATCATGCCTAGAGTATTTCGTGTGTTATTAGAAGCATGCTAGCAAGCTAGACTTTTCTTGTGTTCTTCATAGAATAGGTTGTATTTCCTTGGATTCCTATCGAAATTCGTGATTTAAAATCGTGTTTCATGACCCCAAGATGCATATTAATGACCCTAGAGTCTATGGTTATGATCCCAATACTTTTAGACCCCAAATTCTTGGAGTTTTCATAGCTTTTTGGGTCTGGAAACCCAGGGGTCGACCCACGGGTCGACCCATTTCCACCCAGCAAGCAGCAGCAATGCTGCCTTGCAGGGGTCGACCCAATGGGTCGACCCACAGCCTGCAGGGGTCGACCCATGGGTCGACCCATGCAGCCAGGTAGCCAGGGGTCGACCCAGGGGCCGACCCATCCCTGGAATTTTTCCAGGGGTCGACCCAAAGGGTCGACCCATGCATTGTAAACCCGTTTTTTTTTTATGATTTGACCCGGGGATCAATCCGGATCACCGGGGAATCAATCCATTCAACCTAAACACTTTGAAAACTACATTTTTGAGGAACTAATGACCTATTAATGTACCCTTTTTAGTTTCAATTAACATTGGTCCATACATGCAAACTTAGTATAAAAATACACCGTTTATCATCTTCATTTCAATGCATACAAGATTAAATAGAAACCCACATAATTAGTGGTTAATGGTGTAACTAAATCTCTGTTAATGCATTCTATTTCACTCCTGTGGGAGTTGTTCTTTGCCTTATCATCTTGAATCAGCTTCTTGGCAATTGTCTTAATGCAAATGATAATGGTTAAATCATGATATCTTAACTTGATGATTAGGATTAATATGTTGATTAGCTTGTTTGATTGCTGCTGTTGTACAGTAGCGCAGCACGATTAACTCTTGTTGTGACTTGATTTCAATCTCCTTGATGATTATACTTACCTTGAAATTCTGGAAATGAATCTCCTTCCTACTTGAAGTTGTTATTGCTACTTAGTTTAAACCTTGGAATTCTGGCCATAAACTGTGGAAGTCTAGATTCGTGGGATCTTTGATCCAAAGAAATCAATGCCTGGCAAACAATTAAGGGCTCGATCTAGTCCTGGGAAGAGCGCCCGAACACTACGTGTACCCCTGGGAGGTGAATGACTAGGTGTGGCATTTGGCACCAGTACTTGACATATGTTAAATCTAGGATTGTCCACAACTCTCTCCACTACTCTCTTCACTACTCTCTACATTACTTTCTACTACTTTTCACTTTCCACTCGTCACTGTTCTATACTCTACTTGTGGTTACTGTACTTGCTCATTACTTGGACGTGGAAATGAAATTACATACGTGCTTGACATGACTTGAATTGACTTGATATGGCCAACTTTTTATCGTTATCTCCTGTAGTAAATTCTTGTCTTACTATTCTATTCATTATATTCTTGACCTTGCAAGATCTTTGAATTCTGTTTCGTGATATCATCGTTATCTTTTTATTGTTTTTATCATTTGTAGCATGACATTTTGAAAATGTAATTAAACTGTTAATCACTTATACATGTCTGTTATTTTCCTACTGAGCGTTAGCTCACACCCCGTTGTTTCCCCCTTTCCAGGCTTCTCAGGTGACGCGCTTACCGACGGGGAAGGGCAGGAGTGATGTCTTGAGTGTATCAGTTCTAGTGTGTTAGCAGTGTGTTTATTGTTAGTTGTGTTTGGAGATCATTTAGTTTCAGTTTGTTATTGAGTTTTAGTGGTTGATTATTCCAGTTGTATTAAGTTGAACTTGAGGATTATTGTATTAGTCGTGGTTTATTAATGATCATTTAGCATTTCCATCTTGTAGCACTTGTGTATTGTTTTAGATTTAGTTCCCTCTCTTGTCAGCGTGTCCCTAACTGTACGTCCCGATATTTCCGCCTTGTTCGGGGCGTGACAGTTTAGTTGGTATCAGAGCCCTAGGTTTCACATTCCTAGGTTTCCTAAGTTTAAGTTTTCTTGCATTGCATCCCAATAACCGGTATATAAAAAGGTGTTGCCCGAACGTTAGGCTACGCCTATCGGGAAGGTCGCACACTTGCGCGAGTGGTCTTCGGACCGATTACCTCCGCCAGGTACCGAGTTTTGGTCGTGTCTAGGTGCACTAGATCCCTAACCTTGTAAAAGTTTAAGACCTGACCTGTGAGATTGGGTAGAACTTGGGTTAAGTTCGTTTCTTAATCGTGTAATTATCTATCTTATTTGAACCTAAGTAACCTATTTCTCGTGTAGATGGCAGCTGATCGTGCTGAATGGAGGAACCTGCAGCGTACGGTTCAAGGCCTTACTCAGGCCCTTCAGCAAGTAGCTCAGGCAGGAGCGGCACCACATGGCACCGGTGATCTATACCGGAACTTCCGCGGAATGAATCCGCCTAGATTCGCTGGTTCGACTGACCCTGACCAAGCCGAGCACTGGCTAGACGAGATGGGGAGAATCTTTGAAGTTATGCAATGCACCAACCAGGAGCGTGTCCTTTTGTCCACATTTCAACTGGAACATGATGCACGTACTTGGTGGGATTCTATCAAGGCAACTCTCGGAGATCGGCAAGTTATGTGGGAAGAGTTCGAGGAATTCTTCAATAGCAAGTATTTTTCCGATAGAGTGCAAGAGAAGAAAGCGGCAGAGTTCGCGGCCTTGAAACAGCGAGGTTTGTCCGTGGCGGAGTATGAGGCTCAATTCGCACGGCTTTCTCGATATGCTACACATCTCATTTCCACCGAGAAGATGAAGGCGAAGCGCTTTCTCAATGGTTTGAAGCTTCATTATATCAACCAATTGGCACCGATGGAGATTTCCACTTATTCTGAGATGGTAAGGAAAGCGCAAGTTCTGGAGGATACTCTTGAGATGACGGAGAGAATCCGTGGGAAAGGCACCAAGAAAGAATTACCTACGGGTTCCGGGAGTGTCAAACCCGGGTATACCAAGAAGAGACCTGTTAGTGGACCTGGTTCGTGGAGCGGGTCCGGATTGTGGAAAGGCAAGATGCCGAGGCATGAAGACAAGAAGCCTGGCCCTATTGTTCCATTTAAGGGCGTGTGCAACTATTGTGATCGTCCGGGTCACAAGATAGAGGAGTGCTGGCGCAAGCTAGGCGCCTGTTTGCGATGTGGAAGCAAGGAGCACCGTATCCCCAATTGCCCTCTCATATCGGAACAAGCTACACCGGCAAAACCTCTAGTCTTCAAGAAACCACAAGGCAAGCTTCAAGTTTTACATGAAGATGAAACTGGGATTTCTGATGATGGCGGACTCGTCGAAGGTACCCTTACTATAATCGATAAGCCCGCATTTGCTCTCTTTGATACTGGTGCCACACATTCTTTTATTTCACGGAGATTTGCTAAGTCATTAGCTGTGGAACCTGTTTTGATGAAAACTCCGTTAGAGATTTCAACCCCTATTGGCACTAGATCAACAATCCAGTATTTCTATCCTTCTAGTAAGGTTATGATTGGTGAACAGAACTTTCCAGCAGATTTGGTCTGCATGGATATGAAGGATTATGATGTAATCCTAGGAGCAGATTGGTTGGCCAAGTATGAGGCCAATGTTCACTGTAGTTCTAGCTCAGTGACTTTTACTGGACATTCTGGTTTATCTTTTACGGGAGTCAAGCACCATAACTCCGTACCACTCATTTCGGCTCTTCGAGCTGATAAGCTTTTAAGGCATGGGTGTGAGGCATTTCTAGCCTTTGTTTGTGCAATCCCTGAGCAACATATTGAGATCAAGGACATTCCTGTTGTCCGAGATTTTCCTGATGTCTTTCCAGAAGAACTACCAGGACTTCCGCCTGAGCGGGAAGTTATCTTTTCTATTGATCTTATTCCTGGCACAGCTCCTATTTCTAAGGCTCCTTATCGTATGTCTCCTGCGGAACTGAGGGAACTGAAGCAGCAACTGATGGAATTACTCGAGAAGGGTTTTATTCGTCCTAGTACTTCTCCGTGGGGAGCCCCTGTGTTATTCGTCAGGAAGAAAGATGGTTTAATGAGGTTGTGCATTGATTATCGGCAAATAAACCAGCAGACTGTCAAGAACAAATATCCCTTGCCGAGGATTGACGAGTTATTTGACCAGATAGCGGGAGCTCAATATTTCTCTAAGATCGATCTTCGATCTGGATATCACCAGTTGCGGATTAAGGAAGAGGATATTTATAAAACGGCTTTCCACAGCAGGTATGGCCATTTTGAATTTGTCGTTATGCCTTTTGGTCAAACGAATGCTCCAGCAGCTTTCATGCAGTTGATGAACGATGTATTTCGGCCCTATCTTGATCAATGGGTCGTAGTCTTTATTGATGACATCCTGATTTATTCTAAGAATGAGGAGGAGCATGCTGAGCATCTGAGAATGGCATTGCAACTATTGAAAGATCATCAGCTATATGCTAAGTTCAGTAAGTGTGAGTTCTGGCTACAAGAAGTGTCCTTTCTCGGACATATTATCACCAAGGAAGGTATTTCTGTTGATCCTTCGAAGATTGAGGCAGTGAAGAATTGGGAGCAGCCTACTAGTGCAACTGAAGTTAGAAGTTTCCTAGGCCTGGCAGGCTATTACCGAAGATTTATTCAAGATTTCTCCAAGATTGCAGTACCTATGACAAGATTAACCCGCAAGGAGAACAAGTTTGATTGGTCAGATGATTGTCAGCGAAGCTTTCAGACTCTGAAGGAGTGTTTGACTACTGCACCTGTTTTGGCTTTACCTTCTGGTGAAGGAGGATTTATTGTTTATACTGATGCTTCAGGTATTGACTTAGGCTGTGTACTCATGCAGCATGGGAAGGTGATTGCCTATTCCTCTAGGCAGTTGAGGAAGCACGAAGATAATTATCCTGTTCATGATTTGGAACTTGCTGCAGTCGTGTTTGCTTTGAAGATATGGAGGCATTACTTGTATGGAGAAACCTTTACAGTGTTTTCAGATCATAAGAGTCTGAAGTACTTATTTTCTCAAAAGGAACTCAACATGAGGCAGCGGAGATGGTTGGAGTACTTGAAAGACTTCGACTTCTCGATTGAGTATCATCCTGGCAAAGGTAATGTTGTGGCAGATGCATTAAGCCGGAAGCCGGTAGCTAGATTGTCAAGTCTCATGTTACAAGAATGGAGATTGTTGGAACAATTATCTAGTCTGGATCTCAATATTGACAATGATCGGATCTTGATTGCTCAGATTCAACTTAAACCTGAAATATTGATAGAGATCAAGTCCTTGCAAGATAATGATCCCGAGTTGGTAGAGATCAAGGGAAGCTTGAGTAGCAGACCTGACTTCATGTTGGCCGATGATGGTAGATTATTATTTAAAGGCAGAACTTGTGTTCCGGATGAGGTTACTATAAAGAACAAAATTCTTGAGGAAGCTCATAGATCCAGATATACCATTCATCCTGGAGGCACTAAGATGTACCGAGATTTGAAAAGGTCCTTTTGGTGGCCGAATATGAAAAGAGAAGTTGCAAATTTTGTGAGCAGATGTTTGGTATGTCAGCAAGTTAAGGCCGAACATTTCAGACCAGCAGGGAAATTGAAACCACTCGACATACCCCAATGGAAGTGGGAAAGTATTGGCATGGATTTCATTATGGGTCTACCTAGGACTCGTGGTGGATTTGATACGATATGGGTGATTGTTGATCGTTTGACAAAGTCGGCTCATTTCTTACCAATTAAGTCCAAGTGGACGATTGATGTATTGGCTGCTTTGTATATAAAGGAAGTGGTGAGATTGCATGGTATTCTAGTGAATATAATATCTGATCGAGACCCCAGATTTACTTCACATTTCTGGAAGGGACTGCAAGAGTCTTTGGGTACTCGTCTGAATTTCAGTACTGCTTTTCATCCACAGACAGATGGACAGACTGAAAGAACCAATCAGATAGTGGAAGATATGTTGCGAGCTTGCATGATTGATTTCGGTGGTAATTGGAGTGAGCATTTGGCATTAATTGAATTTGCTTACAATAACAGCTATCAGTCTAGCATTCAGATGGCTCCTTTTGAAGCACTATATGGTAGAAGTTGTCGTTCCCCGTTGTGTTGGGACGAGGTAGGTGTGAAACAGTGGCTTGGACCAGATCTTGTTTCGGAATCATCACAGAACATCCGTGTTATCCGAGACCGGTTACAAGTAGCCCAGTCAAGACAGAAGAGTTATGCCGACAACAGGAGAAGGGCATTGGAATTTCAGGTTGGCGAGCATGTGTTCTTAAAGGTCTCTCCGACGAGAGGGATCCGAAGATTTGGCATTCATGGCAAGCTGAGTCCGAGGTACATTGGTCCATTCGAGATTCTAGATAGAGTGGGAGAGGTGGCATACAGACTGGCTTTACCACCGCATTTGTCTGGCGCACATAATGTTTTCCATGTGTCTATGTTACGGAAATATGTGTACGATCCCACTCATATCATTCAACAAGTGGATTTTGAACTGAAGGAAGATTTGACCTATGAGGAAAGACCTGTCAAGATTCTGGACCGGAAGCATCAGCAACTCCGGAATCGTTCGATACCGATGGTCAAGATTCAGTGGAGTCGGCGTGGGACCGAAGAAGCTACATGGGAATCCGAAGAGACTATGCGAAAGCGGTATCCCGATCTATTCTAGGTGAGCGATCTTTTTCTACTCTCAGTTTTAGTGCAGTGAATTTGGAGGACCAAATTCCTTTAAGTAGGGGAGGGTGTAAGACCCCAAATTCTTTAGAAATTTATTTAGAAAGTTATTTGTAATTATTTGGAATTTATTTGAAATTATTCAAAATTAATGAGAATTATCCAAATTAATTAGATTAATTAATTAATTAATAGAATAAGTCATTTTTCTACTATTTTCTAAAAATCCCCAAAAAATCACATCTTGTAGAATTAATTTTGTTTATGAACTTTGTCTTATACAATTAAGCCTAATAAAATCGTTTATTAAGCCGAATTAGCGAACTAAGTCTTCCGAACTTAATATTTAATTAATTGCGGAATAGTAGAAGTGAAATTTTATCTAACATATAAAAATTCATAAAAATAGTAATTAAATAATAGATGCTTCGACTAACACTTTTGTCTTCTTGGAGTAAGCCTAATTAAATCATTATCTAGGCCTAATCAGTGGATTAAGCCTGACTTATAACCCACCTAACCCAAATTCGTATTCACTATTCACCCAAACTTTGAACATCAAATTCGACCTCAATTCTCAACCAAATGATCTGAAATCAGGGGCAAATAGAAGGCCACAATGTAAGGAACATTTACCCTCAATCAATTTGAGGTAAACTTAGCCCCAAAACGTGCTGCCGACATAGTTAGGTCAAGTCAAGGATTTCGGCGCCGTTTCTAAACTCGTAGCTTGCAGCAGCAAATACTCCCAATTCAGAAGGCTCCAGAAGCTCTATGAGCTATCAAAATGCAGCCCTACGAGTCTTCTTTCATTTGGCTGCTGTGGGGTTCGCTGAAATTTCGGATCTGGAGAGATCTAGTTCGATTTGTGGAGGTCGGTCAGTAGGCCGTTGGCTTCCCTTCATCCTTCTTTGATCAATCTATTGAGGTAGGAATTCTCAACCAAATCTTGATCATGAGTATAGCAGATTGTACCTCTCATCGAGCTCTTTCCATTGGTGGCAAAAGCCCCAATTTTCATTAGGTATCCGAGGAGATATCGAAGTTTTAGTGAGGTGCTGTCAAGTTGTTCTTTATTCTAGGTTTCGAGTTCCTTCTTCAATTTGAGGTAGGTGATAACAGCCCAATTTCTAATTAACATACATGAATGTAATCAATAGCATGTTAGCTTTCTTTTGACATCAAAATCCCTAATTTTTATAGATCATGCCTAGAGTATTTCGTGTGTTATTAGAAGCATGCTAGCAAGCTAGACTTTTCTTGTGTTCTTCATAGAATAGGTTGTATTTCCTTGGATTCCTATCGAAATTCATGATTTAAAATCGTGTTTCATGACCCCAAGATGCATATTAATGACCCTAGAGTCTATGGTTATGATCCCAATACTTTTAGACCCCAAATTCTTGGAGTTTTCATAGCTTTTTGGGTCTGGAAACCCAGGGGTCGACCCACGGGTCGACCCATTTCCACCCAGCAAGCAGCAGCAATGCTGCCTTGCAGGGGTCGACCCACAGCCTGCAGGGGTCGACCCATGGGTCGACCCATGCAGCCAGGTAGCCAGGGGTCGACCCAGGGGTCGACCCATCCCTGGAATTTTTCCAGGGGTCGACCCAAAGGGTCGACCCATGCATTGTAAACCCGTTTTTTTTTTATGATTTGACCCGGGGATCAATCCGGATCACCGGGGAATCAATCCATTCAACCTAAACACTTTGAAAACTACATTTTTGAGGAACTAATGACCTATTCATGTACCCTTTTTAGTTTCAATTAACATTGGTCCATACATGCAAACTTAGTATAAAAACACACCGTTTATCATCTTCATTTCAATGCATACAAGATTAAATAGAAACCCACATAATTAGTGGTTAATGGTGTAACTAAATCTCTGTTAATGCATTCTATTTCACTCTTGTGGGAGTTGTTCTTTGCCTTATCATCTTGAATCAGCTTCTTGGCAATTGTCTTAATGCAAATGATAATGGTTAAATCATGATATCTTAACTTGATGATTAGGATTAATATGTTGATTAGCTTGTTTGATTGCTGCTGTTGTACAGTAGCGCAGCACGATTAACTCTTGTTGTGACTTGATTTCAATCTCCTTGATGATTATACTTACCTTGAAATTCTGGAAATGAATCTCCTTCCTACTTGAAGTTGTTATTGCTACTTAGTTTAAACCTTGGAATTCTGGCCATAAACTGTGGAAGTCTAGATTCGTGGGATCTTTGATCCAAAGAAATCAATGCCTGGCAAACAATTAAGGGCTCGGTCTAGTCCTGGGAAGAGCGCCCGAACACTACGTGTACCCCTGGGAGGTGAATGACTAGGTGTGGCATTTGGCACCAGTACTTGACATGTGTTAAATCTAGGATTGTCCACTACTCTCTCCACTACTCTCTTCACTACTCTCTACATTACTTTCTACTACTTTTCACTTTCCACTCGTCACTGTTCTATACTCTACTTGTGGTTACTGTACTTGCTCATTACTTGGACGTGGAAATGAAATTACATACGTGCTTGACATGACTTGAATTGACTTGATATGGCCAACTTTTTATCGTTATCTCCTGTAGTAAATTCTTGTCTTACTATTCTATTCATTATATTCTTGACCTTGCAAGATCTTTGAATTCTGTTTCGTGATATCATCGTTATCTTTTTATTATTTTTATCATTTGTAGCATGACATTTTGAAAATGTAATTAAACTGTTAATCACTTATACATGTCTGTTATTTTCCTACTGAGCGTTAGCTCACACCCCGTTGTTTCCCCCTTTTCAGGCTTCTCAGGTGACGCGCTTACCGACGGGGAAGGGCAGGAGTGATGTCTTGAGTGTATCAGTTCTAGTGTGTTAGCAGTGTGTTTATTGTTAGTTGTGTTTGGAGATCATTTAGTTTCAGTTTGTTATTGAGTTTTAGTGGTTGATTATTCCAGTTGTATTAAGTTGAACTTGAGGATTATTGTATTAGTCGTGGTTTATTAATGATCACTTAGCATTTCCATCTTGTAGCACTTGTGTATTGTTTTAGATTTAGTTCCCTCTCTTGCCAGCGTGTCCCTAACTGTACGTCCCGATATTTCCGCCTTGTTCGGGGCGTGACACCAGTTCTACGCCCCGGCTACGATGCCTTAATGGTCAGTCGGCTAGCTCCAGTTCTAGCTCTGATCCTGGTCTTCGGCTTCAACACCATAAACGGTTAGCCGGCCACTTCCAGTTCTAGTCTCAATACCAGTTCCAGTCTCAGACACAGCTCCAGTCCCAGCCTTTGGCTACACACCTCAACGGTCAGTCGACCACTCCCAGCCCCCATTCTAACACTAGCTTTAATCTTGGCCCCAGTTTCCCGCTTGGTCGCCATGGCGGTTAGCCGGCCAGCCCCAGCTTCGACCCCACAGACCCAACAACCCCAGTAATACAGGCCGAAGCACCCTCAAAGGTTGGCCTCCAGCCTCCAGTCTCCTGTCATACGGGTCATGACACCCAAATGGGTCGGCTCTCAGCCCCAGTTCCCAGCAATATAGGCCGAAGCACCCTCACAGGTCAGCCTCTAGCCTCCAATCTCCAGTCATATGGGCCATCACACCCAAATGGGTCGGCTCCTAGCCCCAATTCCCTGCAATATAGGCCAACATCCCATTTGGGGTTAGCCTCCAGTCTCTAATACCCAGTACCCAGCACTCAGCCCCCAGTACCCTATGCTCAGGTCTTCCTATATGCCTAGTATCCAGCAATCACTAACCATCACTTGGTCTCCAGACTAATACCTAGATTCAACCACCAAGTTCCCTGTCACCAGCACCAGCACATAATAGAAGAATCAACCACGACTAACAGTATGTGGTCACCAGTACGTGCATCAAGCATTGTTCCACAAGACAGAAAAGGAGTGGGACGATTTAGGAAATGGCGAAAAAGACCCAGAACTTTGTCATTCACACTCTATAAAAAGAGCCCAAGACATCCCCTTGGGGTGACAAAATACATCCAACCAGGTACACATAACAAAAGGGGGAAGAAGGTACAATCAAATCCCAAGCTCACTCCCCTCCAGCGCCGCCAGACGAGAATCAGCGGCCGCGAGCTCCGCCTCGAGATTGGACAAGAGCTGAGCATTGGCCTCAACCGTGCTCTCAGCCGCTTGCCACTCAGCCCTGGTGCGCTCCGCACCCAATGACAACTCCACCAAGGCCTTCCTCAAGGCCTCGGCCCTGCTCTCGGCCTCCGCCAGCTGAACAGCTTGCTCTCGAGAAAGTGACTCGGCCGCCGCGACATGGCCCCTTTACCTCAGCCACAGCCGACGTGAGCCGATCCCGCTGCTCCTGCACCTCCCGGATGGCTGTCAGCCTCCGAGCCCTCTGCTCCTACGTCTGACAAAGCCGGAGGTACTCCGCCCATATCTCGGCCAGCCCAGACATCCAAAGCTCACGTCGGAAGCCAAGCATGTGGTAGCCCAGGGTGCACTCTGTCAGGCGCTGCCTCAGATCCTCCGGAGACGGGAGAGGTTCGCTCTGTAGGTAGCCCTGTGATCGCTGAAGCAGGAACACACCCACACTCATGTCCACCAACGGCCCCGACGATGCGGTGGAAGTGGGCCACTCGACCTCCAAACTCAGGGAGGAGTCGCCTATCCCCGCTAGTCTGCCAGTGGAGACTGCCCAGAAATAACAAAGGGATAGTAAGAAATACACGTCAAACTTTACATGAAAAATAAGGTGGAAAACCTAAGAAAAGGGAATTATCATTCCTTACCCAGAGAAAGTCTCTCAGCACCTACGGCACTGCTCCCAGGAGTTGGGGAAGCCAACGACTCCTTGACTATTCGGGAGCCTTCTCCCAGCATCCTATCTCCTCCAGAAGCCGCAGGGAGTTCATGGATCTCCACCCAGCGATTGGCACTAGGAGCTGGCACATACTCCTCCTTTGACTCCGGCCCTACACACCAGACAGGAATGCCAGTATTCTGTCAAAAAGCGTAGGCCAATCCCAAAGAGGGGAAAGAAAGACCCCCACGCACCTCCAGAAGAAGCCTCCATCTCAGCCCCCTTGGCAGTAGAGGCCCCAGAAGAGGAAGAGATCGAACTCTCCTCTGTCTCCATGATGAAACTCCTGCTACCAGTGGATCCTGAAGAAGTCTCTGAAGAACTGTCAGAGGTGGTGGAACTAGAAGCCCCTGCGGATCAACAAAATAATAAGGGTCGGCATACAGCCTGGCCCTAAAGCTAGCCATCCTGTCAAGGGTTTCAAACGAGAAGCTCACCAACCGGGGCGCTCCCCTAAGAGAGCCCCTCTATGTCGACGATCTCTTTGTCTCCTCCAGTCAAAGCCGCCGCTGCAGGCTCTCCTTCCTCGACTCCATAAGTCTCATGGGGGAGGTCACCCTCCTCCAAGGGGGAGTGAGTACCTGTGACCAACGCTGAAAGAAGCTTAGCATTAAAGGGCGAAACAAAAAAAAAAAGCCCACCAGAAAGAGCTAAGTTCCCAGTCACGTACCTGAGGCTCCAATGGTAGAAGACCCCACCAGCCTCATAGTGCAAGCTAAAACCAGGGCTGGCAAAGGAGGGAGCGGCATCTCCATCAACAGCTATGGTAGCGATCGAGACGTGGCCTTGGCAGCAGACGTGACCAGGCTACCCGTCGCTCCTGGCTCGCCCTCGAAAGAGGGGAGCGCCATCGACGGGCCAGTGCTAATCAGCTCCTAGATAATCTCCAGGGTAGCAGTTGGGTCCTCACCTGGCAAACAGAATCAAAGCGCAACCAATAACCCCAGCCTATCAAACAACCGACAAGTAGAGGGCAACCCCCCTTTTACAGCAACTCAACACTTACCCGAGCCATCTTGGGCCACTGTTGGCTCCTGCTCCTCGACCGAGATGGGCATTCCACGCTGTGCCTCAGAAGGGGCCGTCGCCCCTGGCCTCCCTATCATCTCTGCATAAAACAAGTGGCTATGTCAGTTTCCAGAAGCGAGCACAGCAATAACTAGAGTATGCCTAGTCCCAGAAGTCCCTACATGGACAGATGTCCTTAGAGGCCTTCCATGACTCAAAGTCAGGAAATGTCTCGGTATTCAGGCCGGCCTCATCCAGCACACGAAGGAACCCCTCCACGTCAATCTCACACTCGATCCCGTCATCAGGCAAAGGATCAACCTCTTGCGGCGGCGAGAAGGCCACGTCTGCCCTAGTCTCCAGGGGTGCTACAAGAAACCAGTCCAGTAGTACAAGGTCAGTCAACCATAATGACTAAAACAACAAGAGCAGAAAGGTGAACATGATGCTTACTCAGAGCCGGTTCTGCCTCTATACGCTCTCCGGCCTCAAGTCCCTGAGGGGACTCACCCTTCCCCACCGCACCAGTGTCCACTCAGGGGCGCTTCCGCCTAGGATGAAGACCCCCGTCTCTGCTCCCTGACGATGCCTCCGTGGAGGGATGACCTCCCTCCACTGCAGACCCTACCAAAGAAGCATAGCAACACACAACGTCTCAGTCATACACATCAAAAGATAACAAGACTGAGACAACATGCTAAGGAAAGCATTTGACCTAAAGCCGTAAAAGGAGTCAACGGTAGAGGAACCAGTTGCTCCGACCTCAACCCCAGCACTCGGGCAGCCTTCGCGACTGCTTCCCGGATATCCCTCAGAGTGTAAGCACACTCAATGTGGGAGACAAACTCTACGGGTCCAGTCGACCCTATTGCCTGGCCGATATGGTGCCTCTAGTCATCGACCATCGTGCCAGCAAAGCTCCCTTCGGGGAGCACCCAATCCAATGAGCCATTCTTTCAGAAGCCGCAGTCGGCTAGGAACTGGGAACACCAAGTCTTCAGCATCCTCGACTGGGATGCCCCAGCTCCAACTCCTGCGGGCACCGCCTGCACCTGCCTCAGGGGCTTGAGGGCCCCACTTTGACCTCTTCCTGCTGATGAAGAACCCCGACGGCTTCGGGGCCACTGTTGTGCTAGCCGCTCCACCTCCTAGCAGATCCGGGAGAAGCAAGTCCTCAAGTACTCCCCGTCCAATGAAATTAGAGGCAGGTCCTCCCTCAGATGCCGACTCTCTTCGGCCTTCTTGATCACTAAGGCCTTCTGACGATACAAGTGGCTGTGCTCAAACCACCACTTGGCATAATGGATGTTGAATCTCCCTTGGCACTCCAACCCTGACATCGGTAGTCACTCTGGCACTCTGCGACAGTAGAAGTCCCACCAGGTAGCTGCTAGGAAGTGAGTGTCCCGGCCCTTGTACAGCCGGCTCGCCAAGGGGAACTCCTGGTTCGGCGGGATCCCCTAGTCATACCCGAAGTTTCGGGCGAACCTGTGCCGATAGTACGACTCCAGAAAACTCGTCACAGATAGGTGCAGTGCCAGTACCATAGGCGGTTGCTGATCACCCGCTCTGTATACAAAGCTGCGAGTGGCTCCCGCAGATAAGGGAGGGTGCAGGTCACCCCGCCGTTCGAAGGGACCAAGATCAGACGCTGTCAAAAGGAAGCCCGTCCTTGCCCCTACCGGGCAGGTAAGATAGGTCTCTTCTATCCCCCTCTAGCTATGCGATTGCATCCCCATCCGATTGGCCAGTAAAGTTGAAGAGTAAAGGCACGGCTGGGTTCGCCACCATCCCCCGCGTCACCAGCCCAGGAAATAACAAACTGGCCCACACACTGAGGTAGTGGGTCGGCAGAAGTAAGCTCTTCTCGCATGGCACCGGATCTGCCGCCAACACACCCAGCCCATGATTAGTATTGGCCAGCGCTACAGGAGCTAAAGCCAGCCTCCGTCCCTCTGCCAGTATACACGCGGGCCACAACAGCTCAACTCTCAGCAAACCATCCTCCCAGTGCGGGACCACAAACGTCGCCAGTCAAAATGCTAGGTACGCTGCCAAGTGCCTTACATCCGGCAACCCATGGGCGTTCCACCCCTCTCGTGGCACGTATATGTACCTAGAGTACATCCAGAATCGTAGCTCTACCTTCGTGTACTCCTCCCAAGGAGTTTGATCTCTCGCAAACTCTTGATAATAGCAGAAGGGCCCATTGTAGAAGTGACGGACCGATACATTCAACGGCACCCTAGGAGTCTGTGCGGCTCTCTCTCTCCCAGCCAAAGCTAAGTCCCTCTAGGTCTTCAGCAGATACCGATAGCTGTTGGAAAATCGATATCGTCCCT
Organism: Amorphophallus konjac; assembly: GCA_022559845.1. Classification (NCBI taxonomy): domain Eukaryota; kingdom Viridiplantae; phylum Streptophyta; class Magnoliopsida; order Alismatales; family Araceae; genus Amorphophallus; species Amorphophallus konjac. The sequence goes on along the minus strand of CM040125.1, from coordinate 106,285,972 downwards.
GCCCGTCGGTGTGGTTGCGGTGGAGGTCATCCAGTACTACCTCCTCGTACCCCTCGCCGCTGATCGATAGACCAAAAATTTGGAAAAGCGACCACAGATCCAGCAAAGTCTCTCCCTCAGCTATCGCTACCATGTTCCATCGGCGGTTAAAATGCTCAACCAGTGCCTATACCAACCCCATGTAGCAGGGGTACCCGTACAACGCTGCGGTCACTGCATATCTAATATCAGCTCTATCTAGAAGCACCCTGTAATGATACACGATCCCCATCAGCCACTCGGACGCCCCCTGATGGTCCCTGTGCAAGGGGATCACCACCCAGCGGCCATACCAGCTAACAACTATCTTCCAGAGAATTCCATCCAGGAGGCTGTGGTTGTCGTAGCCTTCTCTAGCATATTGCAGCCCTGATGGCTCCAGCACTAACCCCAGAGTCCCCTCTGTCTCCACCCTGTGGTGGCCGTGCAAGTCCCAGGAAGCGGGACCCGGTGCTCTGACACGGACCCTGAACTGGTCTGCCTGGCTGTAGAAACCCAGGCACTCAGCACTGGAGAACTAACACTGTCTCCAATAGTCCATCGAGAAACTTGGGAAACCGTAGAGAGCAACTCCCTGCAGGCTATCCCTACCCACCAGAACGGCCCGCTCCAGTCGGCGGCGCTCTCCAGTAACACGGGAGTCTCCCTCCTCCATACTAGGCGGGACAAAGCTCCGAATGAACTCGAACAGATGGCGATCCAGAGGAAACTCTACTGGGTATTCTCCGGCACGATCATAAGTGTAAATCCAACCTATCTCTGAAATCCGCTCCCGCTCCACAGTCCCAGCTCTGCTCGCCCCCTCTCCGACAGGGCCCTCGGCTACCAGTAAATGTCCCAGGTCGAGCTAGTCCACACTAGCCACAGTGACAACGGGATGAACCATAGGATCCTCCTCACCCAGTGATCCTCCTCGCGGGCCACACACCTGGGGAGTCGCTCATCTCTACCGAATCTTGCCATACCTGCAAAACAAATTGCATAAGAATGGTAAGCATACCATAAATCGACATATACAAGACAACAAAAGAAAGACACATGAAGTGTCGAAATACACCTACAATGACCCAGAACGAGGAGCTCACGGGCCGTATGCCCTCATCTCCACCTTCGACGCACGCCCCGTGGGGGGCATTTGTTGTACCCAGACAAGTCCCCAGCGAAATACTAAGAAATAAGGGTTGAGGAATTTTCCCGAACACCTTTGAGGCGCGGGCTACCTAGCCCCTCCTATGACTCATCTGGCCCACCCAAGGGTCCCATCCAGCTATCCGTGACCCATGGCAACATCATCAATCGATCGGGGCCACCCTCGATCAGTCAGTTTGTGGATTTACCCGCGCTCAACACGGCTACCCGGGCCAACCCGGGAGCGCCCTGACAACAGGCCACGACACATGGCACCCAGCAATGAGGTCAGGATCTACCCTCAAGACACCTCCATTCAATTTTCCAAAGTCAAAGGGAGACCTATCTTGGTCAACCATGGGCCTTAGAATCCCATAGCACTCGTATACAGTCCACATACGCATATTGGGAATTTCCCCGAACACCTTATGGGTGTGCATATCCCGCCCATTCTATGGCAAGCCGAGGGCCAACCCACTGCTCCAGCACTCCAGCCATGTCCTATGACGACCCTCCAGCAAGTCGGGGCCACCTCGACCCTCAGACATGCGGTGACAAGCCGCTTATTTTCAGTTCCTGGGCCAACCCAGGATTGCCTGTCAACTCGTCATGTTACGCGACGCTCACCGTGAAAGCTGGACCCACACACCCGGGTGTCACTCTCTCAGCTCTTATGAGCCCCTGCCCTCAGCCCACAGCCAAATCTAAGGCCCGACAATCACCCACCTAAGTCGATCGACAACCCGAGGTGTGTCGGGAATTTCCCCAACACCTTGCGAGTAGCAACGATAACGCGACATCAACAAGCCCCCATGGGACAATCCTAGCGTTTCCTAGTGTCCCGTCCTACAAAGGACACCCCCAGACAATGAGAGAAGACCCCTCTGGGGCCACGGCTCGCCTGGGGGAGGTTCACCCCGGGCATGGCCGTGCCCCGGGGAGGGTGAACCCACTTGGGTAGCGTGCCCTCCTCCCAGCCCAATGGCCCCATGGCCGTCTCCCAATCCCAGTCACTCCCAATCTATGCAAGGTGAACCGGCGTACCGATTCGCGGAAGAATCCAACGATGAAAGCTCGAGATCGTGCAAGTCCCACGTGAACAATCCTGTTCCTCGAACGCACGCGGCCGGTCAACTAGTATCCTCTAGTATCCTTTTGTCCTCTTGTACATAGTTAAAGTAGGACAAAAATACAAGAAAATGGGATTTTATAGAGGTTGGGACCCCCCCCCCCTCTCTCCCTCGTTGCTCTGCCTAAACCCCTTGGGGGAGGGGGTTTAGGCGGAACAACCTGGCCCCCCAGCTGGTCCGCCTAAACCCCTGCTACAATAAAAAAAATTTACAAAAAAACCCAGCCCCCAAGCCCAGTCCGCGCTAAACCCTATGGGTTTAGGCTGACTAAATTGGAGGCCCAGTCTGGTCTACCTAAACCCATCAGAAACAAAAAAAAAACTTTTTTCAAATGAAAAAACCAGGTTTTTGCTCCATGTAAACCCCTCCGAGGAGGGGTTTAGGCAGACCAAACTCAGCCCCTGGGTTGGTCCGCTTAAACCCTCCCTCCCCCAATCAGTAAACAAAAAAAATGGTTTTTGCACGAGCTTACACGGACTAAGTTCTACCCTCGACATGGTCCGCCTAAACCCTCCCTGACCTTCCATATTCCTCTATGAAAGCCCCCTTGAGAGCTCAAGGGGCAAAAGAAAGAAAAAGAAGGCAACAACCTACGATCTAACTCCTGCACCCTCCGACTTCCGCAGGCATCTAGCAAGGATCAAGGACGCGAGGAGCAAAGTGTGTGCACGTGGTTTGCTTGTTGATCGGCTCTCACACGCCGAGGGTATGTCGCTCGCACTTCCCTCATACGGCGTTTAGCCATCTCATACAAGCCCACCTCTGTCACACGCAAGGCGCTATGACAATGTCAAACACACCCGCATCCCGGGTCTGCCTACATATGACAACCTATGATAGCCACACATGCGCCATGGTGCCGCACCTGCCTTCATCACGGAACCACGTGCCCATCACTCTCCCCGAGTTAGCCGCCGACCGCTCTGACCGATGACTCGATTTAGCCGAACCCTGGCCCGGGAGCAATGTTTCCGGGCAGCCTCGACTCCCTCAGCATGGACATACTTGCCTCTCAGGGCCCGTACCCAACCTCTCATCCCGAGCCGTGTCTAGCCCTCATCCAGTCGCCCGCCAGTATCTTCACCTGCCACCCAATTTAACCCTCCCTCGGCAAATCGGGCACGTCCCTCACCTCGAGGAGAGCCTCTGTAAAAATATGCAGATGTCCACCTTGTTATGCATTGACCCGGGGACCGACGCACGTATCAGAATTTTATTGTGGCTTGCACCGATTGTACTTTGGCCTTCTAGGCCCATTTATAAAGCCCTCATGGTTTCCATAATGTATAAAACCAGTTGAACACACACTCCCGTATCCGGCTCTCAGCCTCCTCCCGCACTACCTAGTGCGTGTCCAGCGTCTCTCACTCCAGTAAAACAAACCTCCCAGTCAGAATGCGCCCTCATAGCTGTAGGATGCCCTCGACCGTCTATCCACAGTTTTAGACAGATACAGACTTTTCTTCAGCACGGAACAAAGGTGTTTGAATTCAATCCGATGTCAATAAACATCGACTACTTACAGTCGGTGGAGAAAGACGTCCAGTACACGATTCCCCACAATCGCTTGCACACTCGCACGCATGGAACCTCTTCTATCCACATGTCGCCCGACTGCCCGAGCCCACATGCCGTGTCTTGGCGATGCTTCCCCTATCAACCTTCGGTTCCATAGGTGATTGTCGAGAAATCAATTGGCACGCCCGTACCCCTGTCCAGTTAACCCATACCCCCAGAAACTTCTCATGCCATTCGACACCTCTCGACTTTCCGTAAAAGGAGAGTGCCCGGTACCTAATGTGAAACCACCTTGGGGGTGGCAACCACTCGACCGATGCCCTCGGACCTACACTCGCAAGCAATGCAACGTACCCGGTGATATCACTCAAGTGGACTCAACCGCGTAGCACACACAAGTGCTCGTAGGTGAATCGGCGATAGTGTTGAGGGTCCGAGGTGGGACCTTAACACTCTGAGGGATTTGGCTAGCTTTAGGTTGAACCCCAAAGGGTCCGGGTTGTCCAACCTCGCGGGCGGCCAGCATGCCAAGGGCATGGGTTGTAGGGTGTGGTCTCTCATAACTCGCTCCGCGGCGGACACTCAATTTGATCGATTTTGGATCGGGCGCTCACTCTCCGCCAACGGATCAACCAGAAGCAATACTAAACTAAGCAAGACAATTCCAACAGAGGAAGGTGTTCAGGGTGATCACCTGATCGGTGTAAAGACACTGATCCCGTTCGGAGATGAGGGCGAGCGTGGAAGCGTGGGCTTACCCGCACGCTGCGTCGGAGAAGCTTCGACCTGAAAATTCAGTTTACATCCACTACGCCCCTTGCAAGGGGGTTGGACTAGGGGTGGGGATTAGTTATACAACCAAAATGTACCTCCACGCCAGGAGGGGCGGTCAGCCGGCGAGGCGGGTGGGGAAAACTACGCTAGAAGCCGAAGTGGAAGAAGACCGTCGGTTCTGCCAGCCCTCTGGAATAGCGAGATAGGTAGTCACTGTCAGCTGGGCTACGGGCTCTCCCAAACTCCGTTGTTGAATAAACCAGTACCAAAACCCAGGAGGACGTCAGAATTATTGGAGAATTTCCTAGTGACGACGACGGCCGGGGCAGGGTCGGGATTAGGACTGCTGCTCTCTGCTTCTGGCAGTGCCTGGATCGCTGTTGTTGCAAGGGGAGGCTGTCACGACCACTCCCAAGCTCAGTTGATGGCGAGACTAGAACTGAAACATTCGTGGTCGAGTCCTATTTGAACGGAGACCCACGGGGCCATCGGCGGAGGTTGGAGCAGACAGGGAGACCCGGAACAGTGACAGGGTATCATGCCAATCCCTGAGGGGACTGACCCAGTGCACCCTAGGGAGGAAATTCGGAACGTACTGCTCTGAGATCCAAACGGAGCCCTGCTTCTTGGGGTTGAAAGGGGACTCGTAGTAGAAGTATTAAGCCAAACACCGCTCCAAGATCTTCAAGGTACTGGTTGTGGCAGAGTCTATAAGACACAGTTGAGTGTCTGCCAGGGAGGAACTGCGCAGTCCAGCGGTGAAGACTCCTCCGGGTAGCCACGAACTCAAGTGAGGGCGGAACGACCTCCGTTGTGAAGTAGACTGGATGACACTTCTAACGGTACCTCTTGTGTTCCTAGGGGCTCCAGGACGAAGACGTGGCAGGCTCTACAATTGGGCGCTCCTCTGTTGCCAGCGAACTGATGCAGGGTCTGCAACTTGCCGATGGGAAATGGAGTAGGAGGGGCACGAAATGGGGGTGGATGAGTGTAAGACCCCAAATTATTTAGAAATTTATTTAGAAAGTTATTTAGGAATTTATTTGAAGTTATTCGAATTAATGAGAATTATCCAAATTAATTAGATTAATTAATTAATTAATAGAATAAGTCATTTTTCTACTATTTTCTAAAAATCCCCAAAAATCACATCTTGTAGAATTAATTTTTTTTATCAACTTTATCTTATACAATTAAGCCTAATAAAATCGTTTATTAAGCCGAATTAGCGAACTAAGTCTTCCGAACTTAATATTTAATTAATTACGGAATAGTAGAAGTGCAATTTTATCTACCATATAAAAATTCATAAAAATAGTAATTAAATAATAGATACTTCGACTAACACTTTTGTCTTCTTAGAGTAAACCTAATTAAATCATTATCTAGGACTAATCAGTGGATTAAGCCTGACTTACAACCCACCTAACCCAAATTCGTATTCACTATTCACCCAAACTTTGAACATCAAATTCGAGCTTGTTTCTCAACCAAATGGGGTGATTCCAGAGGCAAATGAAAGGTATTACATAAAGGAACATTTACCCTCAATCAATTTGAGGTAAACTTAGTCCCAAAACGTGCTGCTGACATAGTTTGGTCAAGTCAAGGATTTCAGCGCCGTTTCTAAACACGTAGCTTGCAGCAGCGAATACTCCCAATTCAGAAGGCTCCAGAAGCTCTATAAGCTATCAAAATGAAGCCCTACGAGTCTTCTTTCATTTGGCTGTTGTGGGGTTCGCTGAAATTTCAGATCTGGAGAGATCTAGTTCGATTTGTGGAGGTGGGTCAACAAGCCGTTGGCTTCCCTTCATCCTTCTTTGATCCATCGATTGAGGTAGGAATTCTCAACCAAATCTTGATCATGAGTATAGAAAATTGTACCTCTCATCGAGCTCTTTCCATTGGTGGCAAAAGTCCCAATTTCATTAGGTATCCATGGAGATATCGAGGTTTTAGTGAGGTGCTGTCAAGTTGTTCTTTATTCTAGGTTTCGAGTTCCCTCTTCAATTTGAGGTAGGTTATAACAACCCAACTTCTAATTAACATATATGAATGTAATCAGTAGCATGTTAGCTTTCTTTTGGTGTTAAAATCCCCAATTTTTATAGATCATGCCTAGAGTATTTCGTGTGTTATTAGAAGCATGCTAGCAAGCTAGAATTTCCTTGTGTTCTTCACAGAATAGGTTGTATTTCATTTGATTTCTGTCAAAATTCATGTTTCAAAACTGTGTTTTATGACCCTAGCATGTATATTAAGAACCCTAGAGCATATGGTTAAGATCACAATACATTTAGACCCCAAATCATGGAGTTTTTCATGTTTTACGGAAGCCCATTCGGGTCTGGAAACCCAGGGGTCGACCCCATGGGTCGACCCATACCACCCAGCAAGCAGAAATTTTCTGCCTTGCATGGGTCGACCCATGGGGTCGACCCACAGCTTCAGGGGTCGACCCATGGGGTCGACCCATCACCAGACTGGCTCCTGGAAGCCCCAGGGGTCGACCCATACCTGGAATTTTTCCAGGGGTCGACCCAAAGGGTCGACCCATGCCCCGTATGACCCGTTTTAATGATGTTTTGACCCGGGGATCAATCCGGATCATCGGGGGATCAATCCATTCAACCTAATCACATTGAAAACTACATTTTTGAGGAACTAATGACCTATTCATGTACCCTTTTTAGTTTCAATTAACATTGGTCCATACATGCAAACTTAGTGTAAAAACACACCGTTTATCATCTTCATTTCAATGCATACAAGATTAAATAGAAACCCACATAATTAGTGGTTAATGGTGTAACTAAATCTCTGTTAATGCATTCTATTTCACTCCTGTGGGAGTTGTTCTTTGCCTTATCATCATGAATCAGCTTATTGGCAATTGTCTTAATGCAAATGATAATGGTTAATCATGATATCCTAACTTGGTGATTAGGATTAATATGTTGATTAGCTTGTTTGATTGCTGCTGTTTTACAGTAGCGCAGCACGATTAACTCTTGTTGTGACTTGATTTCGATCTCCTTGATGATTATACTTACCTTGAAATTCTTGAAATGAATCTCTTTCCTACGTGAAGTTGTTATTGCTACTTAGTTTAAACCTTGGAATTCTGGCCATAAACTGTGGAAGTCTAGATTCGTAGGATCTTTGATCCAAAGAAATCAATGCCTGGCAAACAATTAAGGGCTCGGTCTGGTCCTGGGAAGAGCGCCCGAACACTACGTGTACCCCCGGGGAGGTGAATGACTAGGTGTGACATTTGGCACCAGTACTTGACATGTTAAATCTAGGACTGTCCACTACTCTCTCCACTACTCTCTACATTACTTTCTACTACTTTTCACTTTCCACTCTTCACTGTTCTATACTCTACTTGTGGTTACTTTACTTGCTTATTACTTGGATGTGGAAATGAAATTACATACGTGCTTGACATGACTTGAATTGTCTTGATATGGCCAACTTTTTATCGTTATCTCCTGTAGTAAATTCTTATCTTACTATTCTATTCATTATATTTCTTGACCTTGCAAGATCTTTGAATTCTGTTTCGTGATATCACCGTTATCTTTTTATTATTTTTATCATTTGTAGCATGACATTTTAAAATGTAATTACACTGTTAATCACTTATACCTGTCTGTTATTTTCTACTGAGCGTCAGCTCATAGTTGTGTTTTCCCCCCTTTCCAGGCTTTTCAGGTGACGCGCTTACCGATGGAGAAGGGCAGGAGTGATGTCTTGAGTGTATCAGTTCTAGTGTGTTAGTAGTGTGTTATCTTTCTTTTGTTGTGTTTTGGAGAGCTTTTAGTCTCAGCCATGTTATTGAGTTTTAGTGGTTGATTATTCCAGTTGTATTAAGTTGCCTTTGAGATCATTGTATCAGTTTGGTTGTTTAATGATCATTTATTATTTCCTTTCCATCTTGTAGCACTTGTGTATCATTTTAGATTTAGTTCCCTCTCTTGCCAGCGTGTCCCTAACTGTACGTCCCGATATTTCCGCCTTGTTCGGGGCGTGACAGTTTAGTTGGTATCAGAGCCCTAGGTTTCACATTCCTAGGTTTCCTAAGTTTAAGTTTTCTTGCATTGCATCCCAATAATCGGTATATCAAAAGGTGTTGTTCGAACGTTAGGCTACGCCTATCGGGAAGGTCGCACACTTGCGCGAGTGCTCTTCGGACCGATTACCTCCGCCAGGTACCGAGTTTTTGGTCGTGTCTAGGTGCATTAGATCCCTAACCTTGTAAAAGTCTAGGACCTGACCTGGTGAGAATGGGTAGAAACTTGGGTTAAGATCGTTTCTTAATCGTGTAATTATTTATCTTGATTAAACCTAAGTAATCTATTTCTCGTGTAGATGGCAGCTGATCGTGCTGAATGGAGGATCCTACAGCGTACGGTGCAAGGCCTTACTCAGGCCCTTCAGCAAGTAGCTCAGGCAGGAGCGGCACCGCATGGCACCGGTGATCTATACCGGAACTTCCGTGGAATGAACCCGCCTAGATTCGCTGGTTCGACTGACCCTGATCAAGCCGAGCACTGGCTAGATGAGATGGGGAGAATCTTTGAAGTTATGCAATGCACCAACCAGGAGCGTGTTCTTTTGTCCATATTTCAATTGGAACATGATGCACGTACTTGGTGGGATTCTATCAAGGCAACTCTCGGTGATCGGCAAGTTATGTGGGAAGAGTTCGAAGAATTCTTCAACAGCAAGTATTTTTCTGATAGAGTGCAAGAGAAGAAAGCGGCAGAGTTCACGGCCTTGAAACAGCGAGGTTTGTCCGTGGCAGAGTATGAGGCTCAATTTGCACGGCTTTCTCGATATGCTACACATCTCATTTCCACCGAGAAGATGAAGGCGAAGCGCTTTCTCAATGGTTTGAAGCTTCATTATATCAACCAATTGGCACCGATGGAGATTTCCACTTATTCCGAGATGGTAAGGAAAGCGCAAGTTCTGGAGGATACTCTTGAGATGACGGAGAGAATCCGTGGGAAAGGCACCAAGAAAGAATTACCTACGGGTTCCGGGAGTGTCAAACCCGGGTATGCCAAGAAGAGGCCTGTTAGTGGACCTGGTTCGTGGAGCGGGTCCGGATCGTGGAAGGGCAAGATGCCGAGGCATGAAGACAAGAAGCCTGGCCCTATTGTTCCATTCAAGGGCGTGTGCAACTATTGTGATCGTCTGGGTCACAAGATAGAGGAGTGCTGGCGCAAGCTAGGCGCCTGTTTGCGATGTGGAAGCAAGGAGCACCGTATCCCCAATTGTCCTCTCATATCGGAACAAGCTACACCGGCAAAACCTCTAGTCTTCAAGAAACCACAAGGCAAGCTTCAAGCTTTACATGCAGAGGAAACTGGGATTTCTGATGAAGGCGGACTCGTCGAAGGTACCCTTACTATAATCGATATGCCCGCATTTGCTCTCTTTGATACTGGTGCAACACATTCTTTTATTTCACGGAGATTTACTAAGTCATTAGCTGTGGAACCTATTTTGATGAATACTCCGTTAGAGATTTCAACCCCTATTGGCACTAGATCAACAATCCAGTATTTCTATCCTTCTAGTAAGGTTATGATTGGTGAACAAAACTTTCCAACAGATTTGGACTGCATGGATATGAAGGATTATGATGTAATCCTAGGAGCAGATTGGTTGGCCAAGTATGAGGCCAATGTTCACTGTAGTTCTAGCTCAGTGACTTTTACTGGACATTCTGGTTTATCTTTTACGGGAGTCAAGCACCATAACTCCGTACCGCTCATCTCGGCTCTTCGAGCTGATAAGCTTTTGAGGGATGGGTGTGAGGCATTTCTAGCCTTTGTTTGTGCAACCCCTGAGCAGCAGATGGAGATCAAGGACATTCCTGTTGTCCGAGATTTTCCCGATGTCTTTCCAGAGGAACTACCAGGACTTCTGCCTGAGCGGGAAGTTATCTTTTCTATTGATCTTATTCCTGGCACAGCTCCTATTTCTAAGGCTCCTTATCGTATGTCTCCTGCGGAACTGAGGGAACTGAAGCAGCAACTGATGGAATTACTTGAGAAGGGTTTTATTCGTCCTAGTACTTCTCCGTGGGGAGCCCCTGTGTTGTTCGTCAGGAAGAAAGATGGTTCGATGAGGTTGTGCATTGATTATCGGCAAATAAACCAGCAGACTGTCAAGAACAAATATCCCTTGCCGAGGATTGACGAGTTATTTGACCAGATAGCGGGAGCTCAATATTTCTCTAAGATCGATCTTCGATCTGGATATGACCAGTTGCGGATTAAGGAAGAGGATATTTATAAAACAGCTTTCCGCAGCAGGTATGGTCATTTTGAATTTGTCGTTATGTCTTTTGGTCGAACGAATGCTCCAGCAGCTTTCATGCAGTTGATGAACAATGTATTTCAGCCCTATCTTGATCAGTGGGTCGTGATATTTATTGATGACATCCTGATTTATTCTAAGAATGAGGAGGAGCATGCTGAGCATCTGAGAATGGCATTGCAACTGTTGAGAGATCATCAACTATATGCTAAGTTCAGTAAGTGTGAATTCTGGCTGCAAGAGGTGTCCTTTCTAGGACATATCATTACGAAGAACGGTATTTTTGTTGATCCTTCGAAGGTTGAGGCAGTGAAGAATTGGGAACAGCCTACCAGTGTGACAGAAGTTAGAAGTTTTCTAGGCCTGGCAGGTTATTATCGAAGATTTATTCGAGACTTCTCTAAGATTGTGGTACCTCTTACAAGATTAACCCGCAAGGAAAATAAGTTTGATTGGTCAGATGATTGTCAGCGAAGCTTTCAGACTCTGAAGGAGTGTTTGACTACTGCACCTGTTTTGGCTTTACCTTCTGGTGAAGGAGGATTTGTTGTTTATACTGATGCTTCAGGTATTGGCTTAGGCTATGTACTCATGCAGCATGGGAAGGTGATTGCCTATTCCTCTAGGCAGTTGAGGAAGCACGAAGATAATTATCCTGTTCATGATTTGGAACTTGCTGCAGTCGTGTTTGCTTTGAAGATATGGAGGCATTACTTATATGGAGAAACCTTTACAGTGTTTTCAGATCATAAGAGTTTGAAGTATTTATTCTCTCAAAAGGAACTCAACATGAGGCAGCGGAGATGGTTGGAGTACTTGAAAGACTTCAACTTCTCGATTGAGTATCATCCTGGCAAAGGTAATGTTGTGGCAGATGCATTAAGCCGGAAGCCGGTAGCTAGATTGTCAAGTCTCATGTTACAAGAATGGAGATTGTTGGAACAATTATCTAGTCTGGATCTCAATATTGACAATGATCGGATCTTGATTGCTCAGATTCAACTTAAACCTGAATTATTGATAGAGATCAAGTCCTTGCAAGATAATGATCCCGAGTTGGTAGAGATCAAGGGAAGCTTGAGTAGCAGACCTGACTTCATGTTGGCCGATGATGGTAGATTATTATTTAAAGGCAGAACTTGTGTTCCGGATGAGGCTACAATAAAGAACAAAATTCTTGAGGAAGCTCATAGATCCAGATATACCATTCATCCTGGAGGCACTAAGATGTACCGAGATTTGAAAAGGTCCTTTTGGTGGCCGAATATGAAAAGAGACGTTGCAGATTTTGTGAGCAGATGTTTGGTATGTCAGCAAGTTAAGGCCGAACATTTCAGACCAGCAGGGAAATTGAAACCACTCGACATACCCCAATGGAAGTAGGAAAGTATTGGCATGGATTTCATTATGGGTCTACCTAGGACTCGTGGTGGATTTGATGCGATATGGGTGATTGTTGACCGTTTGACAAAGTCGGCTCATTTCTTACCAATTAAGTCCAAGTGGACGATTGATGTATTGGCTGCTTTGTATATAAAGGAAGTGGTGAGATTGCATGGTATCCCAGTGAATATAGTATCTGATCGAGACCCCAGATTTACTTCACATTTCTGGAAGGGACTGCAAGAGTCTTTGGGTACTCGTCTGAATTTCAGTACTGCTTTTCATCCACAGACAGATGGACAGACTGAAAGAACCAATCAGATAGTGGAAGATATGCTGCGAGCTTGCATGATTGATTTCGGTGGTAATTAGAGTGAGCATTTGTCATTAATTGAATTTGCCTACAATAACAGCTATCAGTCTAGTATTCAGATGGCTCCTTTTGAAGCACTATATGGTAGAAGTTATCGTTCCCCGTTGTGTTGGGACGAGGTAGGTGTGAAACAGTGGCTTGGACCAGATCTTGTTTCGGAATCATCACAGAACATCCGTGTTATCCGAGACCGGTTACAGGTAACCCAGTCAAGACAGAAGAGTTATGCCGACAACAGGAGAAGGGCATTGGAATTTCAGGTTGGCGAGCATGTGTTCTTAAAGGCCTCTCCGATGAGAGGGATCCGAAGATTTGGCATTCATGGCAAGCTGAGTCCGAGGTACATTGGTCCATTCGAGATTCTAGATAGAGTGGGAGAGGTGGCATACAGACTGGCTTTACCACCGCAATTGTCTAGCGTACACAACGTTTCATATGTGTCTATGTTACGGAAATATGTGTGCGATCCCACTCATATCATTCAACATGTGGATTTTGAACTGAAGGAAGATTTGACCTATGAGGAAAGACCTGTCAAGATTCTGGACCGGAAGCATCAGCAACTCCGGAATCGTTCGATACCGATGGTCAAGATTCAGTGCAGTCGGCGTGGGACCGAAGAAGCTACATGGGAGTCTGAAGAGACTATGCGAAAGCGGTATCCCGATCTATTCTAGGTGAGTGATCTTTTTCTACTCTCAGTTTTAGTGCAGTGAATTTGGAGGACCAAATTCCTTTAAGTAGGGGAGGGTGTAAGACCCCAAATTCTTTAGAAATTTATTTAGAAAGTTATTTATAATTATTTGGAATTTATTTGAAGTTATTCGAATTAATGAGAATTATCCAAATTAATTAGATTAATTAATTAATTAATAGAATAAGTCATTTTTCTACTATTTTTTAAAAATCCCCAAAAATCACATCTTGTAGAATTAATTTTGTTTATCAACTTTGTCTTCTACAATTAAGCCTAATAGAATCGTTTATTAAGCCGAATTAGCGAACTAAGTCTTCCGAACTTAATATTTAATTAATTACGGAATAGTAGAAGTGGAATTTTATTTACCATATAAAAATTCATAAAAATAGTAATTAAATAATAGATGCTTCGACTAACACTTTTGTCTTCTTGGAGTAAACCTAATTAAATCATTATCTAGGCCTAATCAGTGGATTAAGCCTGACTTACAACCCACCTAACCCAAATTCGTATTCACTATTCACCCAAACTTTGAACATCAAATTCGAGCTTGTTTCTCAACCAAATGGGGTGATTCCAGAGGCAAATGAAAGGTATTACATAAAGGAATATTTACCCTCAATCAATTTGAGGTAAATTTAGTCCCAAAACGTGCTGCCGACATAGTTTGGTCAAGTCAAGGATTTCGGCGCCGTTTCTAAACACGTAGCTTGTAGCAGCGAATACTCCCAATTCAGAAGGCTCCAGAAGCTCTATGAGCTATCAAAATGAAGCCCTACGAGTCTTATTTCATTTGGCTGCTGTGGGGTTCGCTGAAATTTCGGATCTGGAGAGATCTAGTTCGATTTGTGGAGGTGGGTCAACAGGCCGTTGGCTTCCCTTCATCCTTCTTTGATCATCGATTGAGGTAGGAATTCTCAACCAAATCTTGATCATGAGTATAGAAAATTGTACCTCTCATCAAGCTCTTTCCATTGGTGGCAAAAGCCCCAATTTTTATTTGGTATCCGTGGAGATATTGAGGTTTTAGTGAGGTGCTGTCAAGTTGTTCTTTATTCTAGGTTTCGAGTTCCCTCTTCAATTTGAGGTAGGTTATAATAGCCCAACTTCTAATTAACATATATGAATGTAATCAGTAGCATGTTAGCTTTCTTTTGGTGTTAAAATCCCCAATTTTTATAGATCATGCCTAGAGTATTTCGTGTGTTATTAGAAGCATGCTAGCAAGCTAGACTTTCCTTGTGTTCTTCATAGAATAGGTTGTATTTCATTTGATTTCTGTCAAAATTCATGTTTCAAAACTGTGTTTTATGACCCTAGCATGTATATTAAGAACCCTAGAGCATATGGTTAAGATCACAATACATTTAGACCCCAAATCATGGAGTTTTTCATGTTTTACGGAAGCCCATTCGGGTCTGGAAACCCAGGGGTCGACCCCATGGGTCGACCCATACCACCCAGCAAGCAGAAATTTTCTGCCTTGCATGGGTCGACCCATGGGGTCGACCCATAGCTTCAGGGGTCGACCCATGGGGTCGACCCATCACCAGACTGGCTCCTGGAAGCCCCAGGGGTCGACCCAATGGGTCGACCCATACCTGGAATTTTTCCAGGGGTCGACCCAAAGGGTCGACCCATGCCCCGTATGACCCGTTTTAATGATGTTTTGACCCTGGGATCAATCCGGATCATTGGGGGATCAATCCATTCAACCTAATCACATTGAAAACTACATTTTTGAGGAACTAATGACCTATTCACGTACCCTTTTTAGTTTCAATTAACATTGGTCCATACATGCAAACTTAGTGTAAAAACACACCGTTTATCATCTTCATTTCAATGCATACAAGATTAAATAGAAACCCACATAATTAGTGGTTAATGGTGTAACTAAATCTCTGTTAATGCATTCTATTTCACTCCTGTGGGAGTTGTTCTTTGCCTTATCATCTTGAATCAGCTTATTGGCAATTGTCTTAATGCAAATGATAATGGTTAATCATGATATCCTAACTTGGTGATTAGGATTAATATGTTGATTAGCTTGTTTGATTACTGCTGTTTTACAGTAGCGCAGCACGATTAACTCTTGTTGTGACTTGATTTCGATCTCCTTGATGATTATACTTACCTTGAAATTCTGGAAATGAATCTCTTTCCTACGTGAAGTTATTATTGCTACTTAGTTTAAACCTTGGAATTCTGGCCATAAACTGTGGAAGTCTAGATTCGTGGGATCTTTGATCCAAAGAAATCAATGCCTGGCAAATAATTAAGGGCTCGGTCTGGTCCTGGGAAGAGCGCCCGAACACTACGTGTACCCCCGGGGAGGTGAATGACTAGGTGTGGCATTTGGCACCAGTACTTGACATGTGTTAAATCTAGGACTGTCCACTACTCTCTCCACTACTCTCTACATTACTTTCTACTACTTTTCACTTTCCACTCTTCACTGTTCTATACTCTACTTGTGGTTACTTTACTTGCTTATTACTTGGACGTGGAAATGAAATTACATACGTGCTTGACATGACTTGAATTGTCTTGATATGGCCAACTTTTTATCGTTATCTCCTGTAGTAAATTCTTGTCTTACTATTCTATTCATTATATTTCTTGACCTTGCAAGATCTTTGAATTCTGTTTCGTGATATCACCGTTATCTTTTTATTATTTTTATCATTTGTAGCATGACATTTTAAAATGTAATTAAACTGTTAATCACTTATACCTGTCTGTTATTTCCTACTGAGCGTCAGCTCATAGTTGTGTTTTCCCCCCTTTCCAGGCTTTTCAGGTGACGCGCTTACCGATGGGGAAGGGCAGGAGTGATGTCTTGAGTGTATCAGTTCTAGTGTGTTAGTAGTGTGTTATCTTTCTTTAGTTGTGTTTTGGAGAGCTTTTAGTCTCAGTCATGTTATTGAGTTTTAGTGGTTGATTATTCCAGTTGTATTAAGTTGCCTTTGAGATCATTGTATCAGTTTGGTTGTTTAATGATCATTTATTATTTCCTTTCCATCTTGTAGCACTTGTGTATCATTTTAGATTTAGTTCCCTCTCTTGCCAGCGTGTCCCTAACTGTACGTCCCGATATTTCCGCCTTGTTCGGGGCGTGACAATGAGTGTAGGGGCGACCCCTGGCTGTGAGGGGGTCTGGGAGGGGGTGATCCAAGGTGAGATAGTGACAGAATGGGGGCTGGAAGGAGGTCTAGTAGGTGGAGGGTGGGGAAGCTATGAATTTGGTGTTGGGAGGGAGAGGGAGAAAGAGATCTCTCTCCCTTGGTTTGAATGAGTAGTTAATGGGGGGTTAATGCTGGCCTTGGGGATGGGAAGGGGTGCCTTGGAGGATGAAAGGGTGTGTTGGGAGTAGGATTCTCCCTAGGGAGATGAGAGGTTGCTTGGGAGAGTGGGGAAGTCTCCCTAGGGTGTGGTTTGATTAATGGTGGAGTAATGGTGGGGTGGGGATGTTGAGGGGCCACTTGATGATGTGGCAAGTGAGGGGTGATGTGGCAAAAGTAGATTGGGCTGAGGTGGAGGAGAGGAGAGAGGAGAGGGGGTGGTCTAGAGAGAGGGCTAGAGAGAGAAAGAGGGTGTAGGAGAGAAAAAGGGGGAGGGAGAGGGGGATAGGGGAGGGGAGCTTCTCACTCCTCTCTAATGGCTGCGCACCAAATGAAACTCAATTTTCTGGACTCACAATAATAGATCTTCATTGGCCTGAAATGGGGGAAATGGGGTCCTACTTATAGGTAACCCACATTTTACAATAAATCCCTGTATTTTGGACCAAAGACAAATAACCAAGGGGGAAGGGGGTGCCCCTGGGCCAAGCCCACAGAAATGGGCCCATTAAACAAGACTAATTAACCTAATGACACTTACCTTAGGTAAATGACTATCTAACCTAGGGACTAGACTCAAATAAAAGGAAAATTACATAGTTATGACTCAAAGAAAATATGAAAATTACATGACTTGACTCAGAAAAAGTGTGATGGACACATTGGAACCATGCCGGTGAGCAATCGGAGCTGTGAAAAAAATGTGAAGGGCGAGAGATGCCCCCATCATACCCCCTGGGTGCGAAGAACTTGACTCCGTCGAGTATGGGCCCGCCGGGGAAGAGGTCCTCCAATGCAGCTCCGGGTGAGCCACGACCTCCAAACTCAACCTCACATCCTCAGTCGGAGGACGGCTCTTCAGCCTCTCAAGGTCGCTCGGGCACACCCTCTTGCTGGCGATGGTACCCTGCTTGCCTAGTATTACCTCCGTGTGCACACATCAGACTCTCAGGCTGATATATGGAGGCTCTCCGAGAGTATCACTCTCAAGGGAGGGGGTAGGCTGAAGGTGCTCACTGGGTTCCACCGCGGTGCCCTTAGAGGGTACTAGATCCGCCGTGCGGAAAGTGGAGGTGTATCCCAAAACCCATCGGGAAGTCCAGCCTGTAAGCTAGTTTGCCAAAGCTACTCAGAACATGGGAAGGTCCAAGTCCTCGTACCCTTGGTTTGGAGGTGACTCGAAGATAGAGCCACTCCAATGTCACCATCGCATGGTTGCCTACTTGGAATCCAAAGTGGCACTCGTGAGCTTTTGCCCGCTCATTAGGAACCTCACCGCCCGTTGCTAGATGCTTGCTTGAATGAGTATGTCATGAGTTAATGTGTGGTGTGGGTGGGAAGTGTATGGTATGCAAAGGTGGACCAGGACAACCATATGTAGACCTATCATGCAATGCTGCCGTGTAGACTTTGGTGGGCCTAGGTGGACCGGGGCAGCCATAGGTGAACCTGTCATGCAAAGTGGTGATAAATGTCGGGGGACCCAGACATCCGTATATGCCCTTGACATGCGTATGACCAATGTTGAATGAGGGAGGGCCGTTACACCCGAATACGGACCAATCATGCATCTTACTTGACATGTAGGTGACATTAATGAGTGGACCTGACGTACTAATCATGCCAAGCGGTGTGATGTGCCAAGACATATGAATTCCTTTCCTAAAGATGACTTCCTTGTGTGGGGTGGTGGGGTGACCTTTGAGCTTCCACTCAAAAGGGTCGAAGGGATCTAGAAAGGTGGACATCTTGGAGAGAGGTACTTCCTTGTTCCCTAGGTGAAGATCTTCCCGCGTTATGGGTTCCCATATGAGGCTCGAGTCTAGGAAAGGGTGGATTGGGTCAAACATGGTGGGTTGTGGTAGGAAAAGGTGGGTGGTGGGTAAGGTGGTCGGGTCACATGGGTATTCTGGTTCCCATAGGAAGGGATCGAAGGGATCATGATAGGGGTTACCAAGGGAGAGGAGCCCTATGTTCTCAAGATCCTAAAAAGGTGGGTCATTCTCCTCCAAGATGATTGGGCCAAGGTTGTTAGTGGGTTGGCCGATCAAAGCACTTGGGATCTCAATGGGAGGGGAGGGGATCGAGATGGGTTCCTCATCCATGGGGAGAAAGAGAAGGAGGTCGCTACTGTAGGGCCCAATAGTGCAAACTGAGGTGATAGACCAGACACATAGGTGTAGGAGGTCAATGCTCCTAGGTTCTTCGGTCATGGGGGTCAACATGCCAGTCAACTCCAATTGCCATGCTCAGCCCTTGTGAAGGTCCCCTAAGGTCTCCACTTGATAGGATGATTTGATTGTTGTGTGATAGGAGGAGAAGGGTACTATGGGGAGGTTTTACTCCATGGGAGGGAAAACATGGGCCGTGATCTCTCTAATTGAGCTCTCCCTTAGCCACCTAACAAGGGGTTCTTCTAAGATGAGTTCGGCCTTAACTAGAGAGGGTGGTGTAGGGTGCAGATCTTCGTGCGAGGCTTCCCCTTGAATTTGGACATGGGTGGTCTGCATAGGGGAGATAGGATCCGGAGTGTTTGCCACTATGGGGTCGGGTATGGGTTCTGCTACCAAGGAGTTGAGAGGGTCTTTTGGGGGTGGGGTGATGAAGGTTGGTGTATGGTGCACCCGAGGTGGAGGGTAAAGGGAAACTTGGTTTGGGATTGGTAGGGGAAGTAGTGGAGTCCTAGGTTGGGGTAGGAAGAGGAAGGTGGGTTCGGTGAGGAGGTTTGGGTTGATTGAATTTGGGGGGTGCGTCCGTTTTTGGGGATGATGGAGGGGCAGTGGTGGGGACCAACGAGGCTTGTGGGGTATGGGTTTGGAGATGGATTGTGGGTTGGGGGGTGGTGACCGTCATGGGCCTAGGTGGAGGGGTGGACACGGGGTCCACTTGGGTTTGAATGGTGAGGGTTGGGTGAGTGACTTTGGGTTGGGGAGTGGTGGTCATCATAGGGGGAGCCGGGTCGGTTAAGGGTCTCTTGCCCTTGGGATCGGCCAGTTGTGGAGGGGTGGAAGTGGGTCTTCCTTAGATTCGGGGAAAGTTAGTGGTGGTGTTCGGGGTTGGAATTATTGGGAGTGGTGGAATTTGGGCCCTAAGGGAGGACTTGGTTTGACCGGGTGAGAATGGAGAAGGTGAGGGGTGTTGTGGAGGTTGGGTTATTAAGGTGGTTTTAGACTGGCCGGGAGAGAGGGGAGGAGTGGTAGTGCTCCTCGGGCTATGGCTCTCCGAGTAGGGAGGGGGACGTTGGGGAGCATAGATCTTCTTAAGTTCCACCTTCATCTTCTCCCATGAGGAAATGGGCTCTTGCCTCCTAACCCTCTTTAAGCTCACTATGTATTCCCACTTACTCTTGGCTTGACCTCAAAGTCGCCCCTTGGCAACACGGACTCTCGCGGGTCCATAAGCCCAAGTCTTTTCAAAGTATTTCTCCATGGTAGTCTCCCACTTTAGGTAGGCACTAGGGCTCAATCCTTCAAAGCGAAGGTCCTAGTCTAGAATGATGTCCAGGAGTGGGGGACCGATCGGACCCTTGTGGAGGGCCGAGTGGGAAGGATATGACCAAAGGGAGGTAGCCATGCTAGTGGTTGATGCACCGAATGACTCTAATGCATATGCACCCTAGGACCAACTTGATAGAGATAAGTTGTGAACCTGGCTCTGATACTAATCTGATGTGAAACCACCTTGGGGTGGCAACCACTCGACTAATGCCCTCGGACCTACACTGGCAAGCAATGCAACGTACCCGGCGATATCACTCAAGCGAACTCAACCGCGTAGCACAAACTAGTGTCCGTAGGTGAATCGGCGATAGTGTTGAGGGTCCGAGGTGGGACCTTGATGCTCCAGGGGATTTGGCTAGCTTTAGGCTGAACCCTAATGGTCCGGGATACCCAACCTCACGGGCGGCCAGCACGCCAAGGGCATGGGTTGTAGGGTGTGCTCTCTCACAACTTGCTCCGCGGCAGACACTCAATTTGATCAATTTTGGATGGGCGCTCACTCTCCGTCGACGGATCAACCAGAAGAAATACTAATCTAAGCAAGACAATTCTAACAGAGGAAGGTGTTCAGGGAGCTCACCTGATCGTTGTGAAGACACCGATCCCGGTCAGAGACGGGGGCGAGCGAGGAAGCGTGGGCTTATCCACACGCTGCGCCGGAGAAGCTTCGACCTGAAAATGCAGTTTACATGCAATACGCCCCTTGCGAGGGGGTTGGACTAGGGGTGGGGATTAGTTTTACAACCAAAATGTACCTCCACGCAGGGAGGGGCGGTCAGCCGGCCAAGCGGGGTGGGGAAAACTACTCTAGAAGCCGAAGTGGAAGAAGACTGTCGGTTCTGCCAGCCCTCTGAAATAGCGAGATAGGCAGTCGCTGTCAGCTCCGCTACGGGCTCTCCCGAACTCCGTTGTTGACGAAACTAGAGCCAAAACCTCCTGGGTTGGCCTAGGAGGACGTCAGAATTATTGGAGAATTTCCTAGTAATGACGATGGTCGGGGCAGGGTCGGGATCAGGACTGCTGCTCTCTGCTTCTGGTAGTGCCTGGATCGCTGTTGTTGGAAGGGGAGGCTGTCACGACCACTCCCGGGCTCAGTTGATGGCAAGACCCAAACTGTTGCGTTCGTGGTTGAGTCCTCTTCGAACGGAGACCCACGGGTCGGCTGGCGGAGGTTGGAACAGACAGGGAGACCTTGAACAGTGACAAGGTATCAGGCCAGTCCCAGAGGGGACTGACCCAGCGCACCCTAGGGAGGAAATTCAGAACTTACTGCTCTGAGATCCAAACGGAGCCCTGCTTCTTGGGGATGAAAGGGGACTCGTAGCAGAAGTGTTCAGCCAAACATCGCTCCAAGATCTTCAAGGTACAGGTCGTGGCAGCCTCTTCAAGACACAGTTGAGTGTCTGCCAGGGAGGAACTGCGCAGTCCAGCGGTGAAGACTCCTCCGGGCAGCCACGAACTCAACTGAGGGCGGGACCACCTCCGTTGCGAAGTAGACTGGATGATGCTTCCAACGGTACTTCTTGTGCTCCTAGGGGCTCCAGGACGAAGACGTGGCAAGCTCTGCAACTGGGTGCTCCTTTGCTGCCTGCAAACTGAGGCAGGGTCTGCAACTTGCCGATGGGAAATCGAGTAAGAGGGGGGCGAAATAGGAGTGGATGAGTGTGGGGGCGACCTCTGACTGTGAGGGGGTCTGGGAGGGGATGATCCAAGGTGAGGGAGTGGCAGAATGGGGGTGGGAAGGAGGTCTAGCAGGTGGAGGGAGGCGAAGCTGTTAATTTGGTGTTGGGTGGGAGAGGGAGAGGGAGATCTCTCTCCCTTGGTTTGAATGAGTAGTTAATGGGGGGTTAATGTTGGCCTTGGGGATGGGAAGGGGTGTCTTGGAGGATGAAAGGGTGTGTTGGGAGTAGGATTCTCCCTAGGGAGAGGAGAGGTTGCTTGGGAGAGTGGGGAAGTCTCCCTAGGGGGTGGTGTGATTAATGGTGGAGTAATGGTGGGGTGGGAAAGTTGAGGGGCCACTTGGTGATGTGGAAAGTGAGGGGTGATGTGGCAAAAAGAGATTGGGCTGAGGTGGAGGAGAGGAGAGAGGGGAGGGGGGATCTAGAGAGAGAGGGCTAGAGAGAGAAAGGGGCATAGGAGAGAGAAAGGGGAGAGAGAGAGAGGGGGATAGGGGAGGGGAGCTTCTCACTCCTCTCAAATGACTTCTCACCAAATGAAACTTAATTTTCTGGACTCACAATAATAGATCTTCATTGGCCTGAAATGGGGGAAATGGGGTCCTATTTATAGGCAACTCACATTTTACAATAAATCCCTGCATTTTGGACCAATGACAAATAACCAAGGGTGAAGGGGGCGCCCCTGGGCCAAGCCCACAGAAATGGGCCCATTAAACCAGACTAATTAACCTAATGACACTCAACTTAGGTACATTACTGTCTAACTTAAGGACTTGACTCAAATAAAAAGAAAATTACATAGTTATGACTCAAAGAAAATATGAAAATTACATGACTTGACTCAGAAAAAGTGTGACGGACACAATGAAACCATGCCGGTGAGCAATCGGAGCTGTGAAAAAAATGTGAAGGGCGAGAGATACCCCCATCAGTACCGCCATGAGAGGTATACGGCCACGAAGGAGGATACCCAAGATACATCAAACTCCCGTATTTTCCTTACCCGCTTTATTCCTTCCCTCATCCCGGTCGTCGGTATAAAACCCCCGCAATAGCCTTGCAGCCGAACATAATAGATGGTATCTCAACAGCAGCTGTTCAAGGCACATGATGGGGGACAAGGCTAAATTCTGTTTTCTGATTGAGAGGGAAAGTTGACATGTTACATTTGGAGGTAACAATAAAGGAAAGATAATTGGAAAAGGTAAAGTTGGTAAGAATCCTTCAAATTCTATGGATGATGTTCTTTTAGGTGAAGGTTTGGCATACAGCTTGTTAAGTATCAGCCAACTGTGTGATAAAGGCCATAAGGTAATGTTTGACTCTCATGCCTGCACTATTTATGAGTAAAATTCTGAATCTGTTAAATTTGTTGGTAAAAGAGTCAACAAAATTTACATGGTTGATCTTGATGACCCCTCACACAACAACATGTGTCTTACTGCAAATAAAGAAGATTTAACATGGCTTTGGCAACGTAGACTAGGGCATGCTAGCTACAATGTCATGTGTAAATTAGTGGAATTCAACATGGTCAATGGTTTGCCTGAAATCTCTTTTAAACATACTGATAAAATTTGTAATGCTTGCACCCAAGGGAAACAAACTAGAAAATCCTTCAAAAATAGAATTCAGAAGCAATCTACAAGACCACTTGAACTTGTGGACATGGATTTGTTTGGTTCCACTCGAACCACAAGTTTAAGTGGAAGCAGATATGGTTATGTTCTTGTAGATGATTTTTCAAGATTCACTTGGGTCTTCTTTCTGGCTCACAAAAGTGATGCGTTTGATGAATTTCAGGCTTTCTTCATGAGAATTAAACAAGAAGGAAAATTTAAAATCTCTTCTATTGTCTATGATCATGGAGGTGAATTTGATAATGTAATTTTTGATGATTTCTATAGGGAGCAAGGGATAACGCACAAGTACTCCTCACCAAGAACTCCCGAGCAGAATGGAGTAGTGGAGAGACGTAACAGGACTCTTGTGGACATGGCTAGAACTATGCTCATTGAAGGTCAGCTACCAAGGAGGTTTTGGGCTGAGGCTGTGAGCACAGCATGTTACATTGTAAACCGAGCCATGGTAAGACCTTCTTAAAAAAAGACTCCTTATGAGGTGCTTAAAGGTAAAAATCCATCACTTACTCACTTTAAGATTTTTGCATCTAAATGTTTTATTCATAATTATGACAAAAATGAGCTTGATAAATTTGAACTGAAGAGTGACCGAAGCATCTTCCTTGGTTACTCTAATCATTCTAGAGCCTTTAGGGTCTTTAATACCAAAAGCCAAGTTGTTGAAGAAACCCCCCATATTACATTTGATGAATTCAGCACTAAATCTAAAAATGATACTTCTTGCAGGAAAGAGGATGACGGTGAGTTTATGGAATTAAAGGATAAGCAAATTCCACGATAAGGGGAGGCAAGGTCAAATGAAGATCTAGGTGAGCCCAGTGAACAAGGGAACATCAATGCCAATGAAGGTAACACTCTTACCAATATAAGATTGCTCAGAGGTCATCCTTTAGGCAATATCATTGGTAGTTTGCATGACCCCACAAGGACTAGATCTCATTTTAGAGAAATTGAAGAAACTGATCAATTGGCTCTTGTTTCCAAATTAGAACCAAAAATTATTGAAAATGCTTTAAAAGATGAATTTTGGATAAATGCCAGGCATGAAGAGTTAAAACAATTTGAAAGAAATAATGTATAGCATTTAGTTCCTAGACCCGAATCACATCCTGTCATTGGTACGAAATGGGTCTTCAGAAATAAGTTAAATGAAGAAGGAAAGATAGTTAGAAATAAAGCCAGACTTGTGGATCAAAGTTACAATCTGGAGTTAGGAATTGATTTCGAAGAATCTTTTGCTCCTGTAGCTAGGTTAGATGACATTCAGTTATTGCTTGTATTTGCATGTAGTCATGGCATAAAACTATACCAAATGGATGTAAAACGTGCAATCCTAAATGGGGTAATAAAAGAAGAGGTGTATGTGAAACAACCCCCTGGCTTTGAGCACACTGAATTTCCCAGCCATGTGTTTAGATTAGACAAAGCTCTATATGGTTTGAAGTAGGCTCCTCTGTTCACACCCGTTTTCAGCCTGCAAGTTGAG
Source organism: Amorphophallus konjac (assembly GCA_022559845.1). Lineage (NCBI taxonomy): Eukaryota > Viridiplantae > Streptophyta > Magnoliopsida > Alismatales > Araceae > Amorphophallus > Amorphophallus konjac. The sequence continues at coordinate 106,260,939 of CM040125.1, read as the reverse complement.
TTATTTCTCTAATTCATCTCCGTGATGCCCTGAATTAACCATTATTTTTTGAGCCATCTTTGAGCCGATCTCGAGCCCATTCTTTGTCCATTTTTTAAGCCCATTGAGCCTTGGAAGCTTTTATTTTTGATTTCCCAACCATTGGGTCCATTTCAGGCCATTTTGGAGCTCAAACGGACGTCCGGCCCATTTTTGTAACGAATATGCAAACAGTCGGTCAACTGACCGTTTTCATTTGCCTAGCGATCGGTCGACCGACTGCTAGACTCAATTCCACACCGGCGGCCCTTTTGCTACAAACGGTCGGTCGACCGACCGTTTCCATTGGCTAGCAGTCGGTCGACCGACTCCTAGGCTACCTGAAGAGTCCAGCTTGCTCCAGACTCTATTTTCTGCTCGACGGGGCCATCTTCTGGGGCTGATATCTTCCAGATTATTCCACCAAATCATGATCTATCTTTTCTAGGCTCTTCCCCTTGATATTATCTCGAGATTGATATATCACACTCGACTTATCTTGGTGATGCAGGATAGGACGTGACTCGATGCCAATTCGGATGTGAACCTTGGACTCTAGGCAAACTCGCGACTCGTCCCTAGCGAGGGAAGCGTACGGATGTGCGCAGTTGAGAAACCGACAATGAGCTAGGGTGGTCGACTCTTGCTTTCATGCCCGGATCGGGTCACGGGATGGGCTCGCTCTCTCTCACAGCGGTGATTGAAATTTGAGAGATCTAAGTTATCCTAACACTCTAGCAGCGGCATATAGAATTATATACAAAATAAGCAAAAACGCCGAGTGAGGAGCGAAACGATACCTCCACGCTCCGGGCGTGGGTAGACGATCCCGGCCAAGATCCGTGACTCCCGGTATAGTAAATAAAGTTAATTACAATAGTGATTTTCGTTCCCACTCCACGCAGGGAGGTAAAGGGCTACACAAAAATGTCGAGAGCACCGAATTTAGGTTGACGGGCAGCAAGGTTACAGGTTCCGAGCGGCGATGGGCAGCGACTCCGGTTCTACGAGTTGCTGGCCAGCAGGATAGCGAACATTGGCCTCCAAAGGGACGATGACCTTCGGTAAGCTTCTAACAGCGGCAGTTCACCAGGATGAAGGCAGAGGGTCCCTGGTCGACCCCTGGGAGTGGCGGTCGCTGAAGCTACCCCGACGTATTTTTTCTATAATTATCTGGTGACCCCTTTTGCAGGCCTGCCACGGAGCAGAAACGCGCGCTCCCACGAGAACGTACGATATGCCCAGATCCGGTGTCAGATCAAGACGTGGTTTGCACCGTTGGAAAGAGGACTCAAAAATGTACGACATATGTTGATTTCAGGTCAATCCAGTAAAAGAATTGAAAATAAAAATGACTGTGGCACGGACTCTTTTCTGGCTCAGAATTCAGATCCAGTAGAACAGGAGGGGAGCTGTCTGAAGATGATTTTTGACTGAGGGGGATTTAGGGCTTCTGGAATTTATGGGTGGAATAGGACTATGTGGGGGATGTACACACTTATTTTATGAATTTTCAGAGGTGTTTTGAGTGGCGGGAAAATAGAAGAACATGACTCTTTCCTACAGATCTGCAACCAGGCAGATTGTGAGGGGTAGAAAGAACGACCTGGGAGGAGGGGAAAACGGGATCGGAATGGAACAAAATTTATATTGGTGGAAAGCTAACACGAAGGGGAACAACCCCTCAAAATCTCACCTCGATCAGAGCTGTGGATTGGGAGCACCAATCTGTTCTTTAGGCTGCTGTTGATTCTGGCAAGTCTACAACGTACGCATCAACTAAAATGTTAGTTCCCGGTGTTGATTCCCATCAATTCTCCTCGGGTGGGAAGAACTCGACCCCGTCGAGTAAGAGGTGTGGCTACTCGTGTGACTCCTGTGGATCTGTCACCGTACCAGGTAGCGCGGAGTACGCTCCACTCCAAGTAATCATCACCTGCTCATCCCGTATATATTCGAGATGCACATGCTGCTGCGGCAATGAGGCTAGTGGTGGACACTCCGAGGTGGTGTCACTCTTAAAGGAAGGAGACGACTCAAAGACTCACTAGGAATCACCGCTGGGTCCCTTTATGTGACCAGATCCGAGATATTGTGGTAGAGCTGATCCCAAATTCCGGCAAGTCTACAACATACGCATTAGATCAGACTTGCCTCACACTCGAAAGGGACTAACACTTGCGAGCTTGCATTAGACCGAGTCATATGCAGACTCTCACATACTGTACGACAACAAAACTCACACATGACCCTAGGCAAACTTAGACACTCATAGTAATACTATGACTGATGGCAAACACACGGGACATACAAAATGTTGGGTTCTGTGCGCCCCCTCGTTGTCTTTGACAATGGTTTTGATGATTCCAATATATTGTGTGTTTTATGTTAAATGGCATCTTGATGACAAACAAGCTAACATGATGGTATCTTGGTTTGCAGGTTGATATTCCATGGTCCTTCATGAACACAATCCTAATGCTGCCTCATGCGTGATATGCATGAGACCTTGTACAAACATGTGAAACTTTGTGTTTTGATAATCTGTTCATGGGGTTTTTGATGAACTCACATAAATGTTTGACATTGTGTGTGTTATGTTGTGAAGGTTTAGTTTGTTCTAGATTGAACTTGTAATCCATGTGGATCCTCATGATATGATTTTTCATGCTATCTTAAATGGTCTATTGAGATTAGTGTTCTTGCCTTGATGCCCATACTAGTGTAGAATGATTGAGTAATTTATAGCTATGAAATTGGTTGCATGGCATTGTGTAAATTCATTGCCATTTCATTTCAGCTTTTGTGCAATGATCATCATCTTCCTTGGGCTCATGTAAAATCATGCCTCAATGTTATATGCAGCTTTAGATGCTTAAGGTGATCATCCTTCACACTTCTCTTCTAACTGGTGAGGTGTCGACCCCTGGGGTCGACCCTCCCTTGGCCATGGGCTGTCTGTACAGCTGACGGTCCAGCCAGTCAAGAGTGTCGACACTAAGTGTTGACACTTCCACTGGTGATGTCTCACGAATGATATTTGTTCGTGTTTGGTTTCGATGAAATACTCATATTTGGCATTCTTATGTTACTTGGTGGATGGTAAATTGAACTAACCTTCCATTTGTGAAACATGGTTTCTTAATGCAGAAATGTGTTTAAACTTGTATTCATGAATGACTTTCAATGAGGAAGCATACCATTTACACGTGTTGAAACAAGCTCTGATTTGGCTCTCTATACCTGCATGTGGACAATGTGTTAAGGCTTAACTTGTCTGAACTGGGAGGTTTATTTCTGAACTGAACTTTGTGTTATTGGACTGAATTTGGAAACTTTGGACTTATCTTCATAGTCTTGGTTTCCCATTGCACTTGGTTAAGGTTTCTACATAAACCTTGTTAAATTGGCTTCATCATGCTCACACTCTCTCAATGCCAATGGCTCTATGTGAATTAACTCTCAAGTTTTGAAAATGGTGGTAAGAACAGATGCGTAGGTTGACTTCAAAGTGGATTTAATGCTAGTGGTTCAAAACTGGTAGATATGTTCAAATCTGGAAAAATTAGGTACATTGTGGAGTTTTTCTTTCAAATACTCATGGCCATGGTAAGAATGTTTGATTAATTGGTTTTGAATGTGAATGGATTGATCAATGTTGAAATCAGGTTTTGAATATGTCAATCTGAGTTGTAAGTACATATTGATTGATCTTGATACCATGTTCCTCGATTTGTGGAGTTTCAAGTGATTTTTAATTGAGCTTTTCCACTGTCAGGAAAAGTGTCGACCCATGGGGTCGACACTTTTATATTGCGTTATGCTGTTTTAACTAAAACAGAACCCCCGGTAAAAAAAGTTGACCCCATGGGTCGACACTTTTTACACTGGGTCCTGATTTCGTCTCAGGACAGAACCTCGTGAAAAAAAGGTCGACCCCATGGGTCGACACTTTTGACTAGGTTCTGGATTTTATGCTTTTGGGTAGAAACCGATGATACGAGTGTCGACCCTAGAGGTCGACACTTTGTCTGCTACATCCGGATCGGGTTTGCCGGTTTGGTTTCGAACTGTGGGTTTCAAGGTCCGATTGGCTTGCGGTCTTACCCTAATGTCCTTAGGGTTATACTCTACCATTAGGAGTGCATTTAAGAGAGTTTTAACATGGGCTTTGTGGTCTTTTGTTCACCCATTCGATGCCCTATATGTATGTTACGATTTCCATTGGATGAAACATCCCCTTGAGCTTCTAACGTGAAACCCTTTGCCTTGCAGGAGAAGAAGGTGCTCCATCTACTAGAGGTGAAGGAGAGTTGTGCCAGGATAGTCTTCCATCAAGCCCAAGCCGAGATTTGGGTGTCGCGGTCTGCATCCTCTTCATCCGGAGCCTCGGGTGACTATATCTTCTACACCGGCTTCATCCAACCTTCGGTTCATTTGTTCTAAGTGCTACCTTCTCTATTCTCCTAGTTTGTGTAAAGATTTAGGGGATGTCTATACCATTCATACCTATACTCTTGGTTGAGATTAGCTTAAGGTTTTGGGCATTTGGGACTTCATGTCCGGCTGCTTCCACTCCGATTTGTCATTTCCAACGCACCCTACTTGTTGATTCAAAGGAGTTGTGGGACATTAAAGGGGAGTACATATATATATATATATATCTGCTTTCATTTGTTTATCATGTCCCTTTCAACCAAGATATACTTACGGAGCATAATGTTTCATCTTTACTTGATGTGTGCAAGCTTGATTGGATCTAGGACTTGAACGAACAACCTTAGATCCTCAAGGAGGATGACCTACTACTCCAACCAGTTGCGGATAAAAGCTTCTCCAACCTAGGCTTCATGAAAGATCTTCTTACGTCTATTGGAGAATCAAGGGGATATTTCTACATCTTATTTGTGTTTAATTCCTTGTGTGTTTCATAGTTTATTTTCATCTACATACTGCTGCGAGCGAATATTGTATATCCTTTGATTTTCTTAAACTCAGAATATCTGTGTGTGTGTACGGAGATGTGTCTCCGTGTGGTTATTGTGTCCGGGGTATGTTCCCCGAACGTGTGTGTGTGTGCTGCAGTGGCAGTGTGTTGAGGCAAGGCCTCGTGTGTGTATTACTGCGGAAGCAGCGTGTGTGTGGTTGGGGTTCATCTCCATGTTGCTACTTCGGTAGCGTGTTAGTGAAGCCTCACCGGGTTTGGTGAGGGGTGGACGTAGGGAGCCCGTCGTGGTCCCGAACCACCTAAAATTCCCTGTGATCATTGTGATTGCATGTGTGACTGTCCATTTCTCCTATCTCCCTTCACAAGTTATCTTATTGATTTTTATTTCACTACACCACTACACTTCGTTAGCTCTGCTATTTGTTATTAGTAATCGTTCATCGCTTGTTGGATTGGTTGTCCGAGTGAGATCGGAAAGATTGAGAGAATATCTTAATCTCACTTGAAGTTTTTGTTAATCAACGTTGTTAATTCTACATATGTTAAGAAAGTTGTTAAAATCCGTCATCTCGGCAAGGGGACAATTCAACCCCCCTTCTTGTCCGCCATCTCTCTGGGCCAACAATTGTTATCAGAGCCTCGTCTCTGATTTTTTAGTCGACCTTGCGGTCGTAGAGTAAAGATCATTTTCATGATGGCTAGTGTGAATTCTATTCCTATCTTTAATGGTTTTGATTATTGCTTATGGCTAGAAAAATTTTGTGTATGGATTACTAGCATTAATCCAAAGCTTATGAGCTTAATGACTCATGGTCCTCATGTGTTACCCAAGAATGAGTTGAGATGGACCGATGAGGATAAGAGAAAGAATTCGGATAATTTGTTTGCTTTGAATTCTCTTAAGGAAGCAGTAAATGTTAACAAATTTTCATTTGTTTCCAACTGCAGGTCCACCAAAGAGATTTGGGATGGGCTAAGTGAAGCCCAAGAAGAAAGCTGGAAGAGTGATTGTCTCGTGGCAAACAAAGAAAATGAGTGCCAAAGCGAGGAAACCTCCAAGGTAAATTCTAACTCCGATTCTGAGGAAGAGGATGAATTGAGCTATGATGAGCTAGTGAATGCTTATGATGAACTGTTTGATAGATACAAATCATTAAAATCTGAAAATAGAAAATTGAAAAAGAAACATGACTATTCTTCATGTGGAAAATGCATTGAGCTTGAAAGGCTAGTTGAGTCCCAAATGCTTGTTGAAGAAGAACAAAAAGAAATGATTGTAAACCTTAGATCTGAAAATAACTTCTTGTTGAATAAAATTTCAGAACTTCAACATATGGAAAAAGATAATGAAAATCTGAAATAATTGAATGGTGCTATGTTTGAAAAACTGCTTGTTCTTGAAAAAGAAAAATGTATGTCTGTTGACAAATCTGGATGGTTAAGGGAGCTAAGACATGAAATAGAAAATTTTAAGAACGTGAATGATAAATTCGAATGCAATGAAAGCATGAATAATATGGTTGATCAAAATGTGAGTTTTCAAATGAAAGAACTTGAACATACTTCCATGAACGAAAATTTATTTGAAAAACTCCAAAATAAAAACAATGCTTTGTTGATTCAATTTTCATTGCTTGAAAGTAAATTGAAAAGTCTTGAAAAAGTTGAGAAAGGAAAATGTGTGATCATTGATAATTGTGACAACTTGCATATTCTGGAACAAGAAATTGAAAGTCACAAAACTGTTAATTTCTTGTTGAATGAGAAAATTATTTCATGTGAACAAGAGATTGCTAACTCTCATTTGTAAATAATGAAACTAAAAAATGAAATCAAGAGCTTGAACGAATCTTTGTCATTGCGTGATAAAGAAATTAAAAAATAAAAAGATGTTGTTAAATGCTCCCGTGTGCATGAAAAAGTTTCAAATGTTAAACATGATCATGTAACAAGTAGAAGAAGGAATATTTCATGCTATTATTGTGGTCAATATCGTCATGACATGTATGACTGCCTCCTGATGAAATCTGATGATGAACAGGCATTGCAATCACAAATGAAAATTGTTGATGAGTCCAAAAATCTTGAAAAAGACATAAAGAAAAGATACAACAATCATTGATTCTATTGTGGGTTACATGGACATATTTTGAAAATTGTTTCACAAAGAAAAATGATGATGAATGGTTTCTCAAAAAGAACTTTTCGTGTTACTACTGTGGTGAACATGGACACATGATGAAAAATTGCTTTGTAATGAAGAATGATGAAAAATGGTCCATGAAAAGAAAATTTTCTTATTTTCATTATTGTGGTGAGAATGGTCATCTGATGGATGACTGTGCCACAATGAGATTTGATGATGATTGTTGTGCTAGGAAATACAAGAATCCATCTGTTCATGATAGAATTAACCCCTCGGGACCCAAGATGGCTTGGGTACCCAAACCTCCAAAATGAGAATCTGTTTTGCAGGGGTGCTTTGAGGTCAAGGAACATTAATAAATTGAGGACTCTCAAGGTGAGAAAGAAAATGACTTAGTTTTGATAACTTACTTCGGTTAGGTTCATTTTGAAAATTATGAAAAGGTAAAAGTTGAGTCTGGAGTTCACATTAAAAATTGCATTACTATTTCGTTGATTTTGGCAACTTCTGAAATGATGAGATTTTGTGAACTTCATGTTTAGATGAATTGAACAGACCTCTCTTTTCACTTCATGTGAATAAATTTAGTCTTTGAATGCTTTACATTGCACATATACAGTTCTTCATACTCACCTTCTCTTACTTTTTACAAATAACAACTCACTTGTGCATACACAATTCGCATACTTAGTTACATGCTTACATTTACATATCATTGCATATCTCTGTGCTTGAATGCCATGGTTATCCGGTATATAAAATGGTGTTAGTGGAAGGTTGGATTATGTTCAGCCGGAAGCTTTCACTACGCATTGTAGACACGCTATTCCTGACGTCCCCCGAGAAAATCTCAAATATGCGACGCCCCGCAGTGGCTTTCGCATTTTGAATCGCTTGAGTGCTTCCTCTTCTTGAGTCTTCTTCCGCCTTTTCGGCATCTGAAAATCATCTCGTTGCAGAAATCAGACAGCATTCGGACGGCATCGACACCAATCGGACGCATCAGAAGTTTCCGGAACCAGGAGAATGTCTGGCGGACGGCTACCGACGCATTTTCAGGGGATCCAGGGGGGTCTTTATGGAGGCGTCTAGGCCCCTGGATGCCTCCACTATTTTCAAAATTACAAAAATACAAAAATATATAAAAAAATCATAAAATCATGGAGGCGTCCACCTGCCTGGACGCCTCCATCAATGCCAGAATAATAAAAATAAACAATATTAATAATGGTGTAAAAACAAAATAAAAAAATAATAATTTCATGGAGGCGTCCAGGCCACTGGACGCCTCCATCAACTTGCCCACGGGCGCCGCCCGTCCGCTGGTCGGTTTGTCGTTTGAGAAAAAATCCAAATTGTGAAGACGTCCTGCCAACTAGACGCGCCCATTCATGAATCACGGGCGCCGATCAAAACCACGCGTTGTGCCAAACCGCGTGCGGCTTTCGGCAGGAGTTGGGTGGGCTTTTATGGAGGCGTCCAGTTGCCTGGACGCCTCCTTTAAAATATTTGAAATAAAAAAATAAAAATAGAATAAAATATAATTTTTGCCCTGATGAAGGCGTCCGGGTCTTGGACGCCTCCATCCTTCGGAGCCCTATAAATAGAGACCCCCCCTCAGTCCGAGGGGAGCTTTTAAGAGGTCCGATAGGCTGCCGGAGCCCAGAGGCTGCCGGAGTCATTTCTAATACGTGGGGTCTTTTGTAGGGGGAGGTTCTGCCGGCTTCTCGGGTGCCCACGCTCGTGAGAGGAAGGTCGTTGATGGGGACATCGAGGCAAGACCGTCCGCATTTTCTTTGCATTTATGTCCTTTCATATTTGTATGTATACCCTTGTGTTATATGGGTACGCAATTGTAAGTCTTAGTGGGTTTATATGTAAAATTCCAGTAGGCCCAAGCAAGGGGGCCCTCCCCCTTTTCCATTGATCCACCTAGACCATGTGGGGCTGGTCAACCATCCTAGGTGGCCATCTAGAAGGTTGGAATGCCAATTGACCACATGGGAGACAAGTGGATTAAAAATTCAAAGGTAGGCTATCTACCTCACCTACCTTGTCCCCCCATTAGAATTAATTAGGAATTTCATTTTTTTTTATTTTATTTGGATCAAATATGAAGTCCCTTAAATGCCCCTCCAGATCCTAGATCTAAGGGTATTCATGGTCTTTTTTTATTTGTTATATAATTCATGTATTTCTATTATTATAGAATTAATGAAAGTGAAAAAAGCATTGTGCAAGAGCCCCCCCTTGTGAGAATTTCGACCTCCCCTCTCTCTCCCTCTGGTTTTCTTCATCCCCAACCCCCAATTCTAGAGTGGAACCCCTCTATCTCCTCCCCCTCAATCTCTGAGTTCATCGGTGCCGTTGCCGCCGCCGTTCGTGCCGTCATCGAGCCGCCGCGAAGCCGTCTTCGGTAATCTGTCCATCCAGGACAGAGGCAACTTCTACGAATTTCTGCTCCCACCTCCCTCCTCCTATGGAGCTGAAATATTCAGGAGTGGTTCACCTCTCAAAGCCTTATCTTCACAAAAACTTTCAACTCATATTTCCTTCATTTGGTATTTTTCCATTTTCGTTCAAACTGTCATCCTAGTTCTGCCAGATCTCTATCTATAGTGATAGTTTCCCTAAGTTTTCCATTCCCCGACCATCTTTTGATTTTTCTTGGAGCCCCCAATTTTACTGGGAGTTCTGTCTACCCTCCTCCACCTCTCCAAATTTTCTTGGAATTTAGAAAGTTCGTTTCATATTCTTGGAAATTCCTGTCCCAACTCATCTACAGTTCTATCTGCATCAGTCCAGATCCGACCGCAGTCCAGTTTAAACACTCTAGAAAATCCAAATCACCATATTTTCCAGATCTAAAAATACCCCTGGTTTCCTCTCTTAATGATATACAACTTTTATGAAGGACCCAACTTCAGATTCGGACGTCTACCTCACGGACAAAGGCGATCCACCGAAAAGTTCTCTACTGATCTGAGAATTCGGGTACTGTACAACAGCAGCTTCAAAATTAGTTAAGGCCCAGACCCGTAAAGATCCAGCTACTCTCTCTAGTTCTATCTTGAAGGATTTCGAGAGAGCTTTCCATCGGTACCTCCTGATTGTCGATCCGACATCGGGGTTGATCGCAGCGAGCGATCTCGTCGGGTCGCGCGCTAAAAAATAGAACCGGCAGATCCGTGGCCGGTTATTCCGGCCGAAGCCGATCGGAGCCGTCCGGCCTCTGGCCGGAGAATTAGCGTGCCGCCATCCCAGGGAGCGCTTTCCCAAGTGTCCCCACTACAGCGGTGCCACCGGGTCCCACACGGCCCCTCCGGCCAGCACGCGGGTCACACAATCACGAGTTCGGGTGCTGCCGAAGCTACGCGAGAAGCCGCCCGTCAACCCGAAATCGGTCCTCCCGGGCCCCATTGTGTCACCCTTTACCTCCATGCGTGGAGTGGGCCATAATTCATTGCTGTAATATTCGTGTATTAACTGTCCCGGGAGTACGAGTTCGGCCGGGTCCGTCGTCCCCACGCCGAGAGTGTAGAGGTATCGTTTTCGCTCCCTTATTCGGCATTTACTTTCTTTCGTATATACATCTTTATGCCGCTGCTAGAGAGCATGTGTAGGGATATCTAGCTTGCTATATATTGCTTATTACAGCTGCTGCGAGAGAGAGGGTGACCGTCCCGTGACCCGATCCGGGCACAAAAGAGAGCCGACCACCCTAGCTCATTGCCGGTTTCTCAACCGCGCACGTCCGACGCTTCCCTCGCTAAGGGACAATCACGAGCTCGTCTAGAGTTCGAGGGTCGCATATCATTTTGGAGTCGAGTCCGTGGTCCGTCCCGCATCAGTTTGGTATCAGAGCGAGTTGAGTCTATGGTGTCAAAAAAAAGGTGTCATTTACTTCTAGTCATTAGTCATTGTCTAAGTCGTGTTTAGGGTCATCATTATTTTAAAACAAAAAAAACAAAGTGTGTCTTTTACATTGCATCCCAATAACCCGGTATATCAAAAGGTGTTGTCCGAACGTTAGGCTACGCCTATCGGAAAGGCCGCACACTTGCGCGAGTGATCTTCGGATCGGTTATCTCCGCCACGTATCGAGTTTTGGTTATGTCTAGGTGCATTAGTTAGCATCACATTTTGCTTTTAAAATTAAAAAAAAATGGTCTTGCATCTCCATTCCTAGGGGACCCAACCCCATCTTTGCAACCATGACCGCATCCCGAGCCTATAGTCCCGATGAAGTGGGCGTAATGTTCCAAGCCATGATGGGACAAGTGCAAAGGTTTAGTACAAGCCTAGATCGGTTTAGTACTAGCCTAGATCTGTTTACTATCGGGGTAGATTGGTTGTTCCCGGAGCCACCCCAAGGGCCCCTTCACTACAAGAAAGACATTCCTTCCTCACCCATGAGATCTCCAATGTCATCACTCTCTATTTCCGAACTTGAATTGGAACCATCTCATTTGGAACTACCAAAGCCCGAGCCACCCGTATTTCTAACGGGTACACTTTATATAGCCGAGCCACTTCTTAGATGGCTCAAAGAAGGCCTAGTCCCACCTCCCTTCCCATCCATGGACCCCATCCTACCTCTAGTGCCGGTCAACTCCTTCCATACCACATTTCAATCTACTCACCATGTTGACACATTGGACGATCTTGTTATGGGACTAGACACGTAATGGAAGTTGACACATATGTTGGCCCGAGGCTTCGACCAACCCACGAGTCGTAGCTTCACCCATCCGGCCTTCGGGTCCATTACCTCCGAGTGCAACATGGGTTGTGTCACCACGGAGGTTCTTCTACTTCTCCCGCTACCGGATGAGCCCGACTTCATGACTTTGCTTCCGAGGGAGGAGTCATATTTCCTATACACGGTCCCATCTACCATGACGGAGGAAGGTGACCACCCGTACCTTCAAGAATTTCACGATTGGGACCATGTCATGTTGGAATCCATCTCACGGGGTCATACCTTCTTCGACCCTTTTGACCCCTTCACTAGTGAATCTCCCGAGTCTCCATCTTCACTTCACTTCCTCCGCGGAGTTCACTATCATGCCTTTTCCACTCGGGCCAAGCAACCTCTACATAGCCATAGGTCCGAACCATCATTTGGGGGTAACGGAGATTTTGGTTTCTCCGACCCACCTCAACCCATCTCCGATACACCCACATCTGGCCCTTCCACACCCGGCTTCCCTAGCCCTCTCAAGTCTCCCAAATCCAAAGGGGCGTCCATGCATGACTGGGTCATACTTGGCCATTTAGGTGTTCTCCATGCCACCCATCTCTGGTTACATAACATGCATGCATGGCACACGTTTGGGTGTCCTGGTCCGCCGTCATCCATGTACGGGTCGGACTAACATTAGGTGTGTCTAGGGTCATAGTTGAGTCAATGTGCTTTTCTTTGTGTGGTTTGTTTTGTATGGTTTGTTTGCATGGTTTGTGTGTCGTTTGTTTGTCTACATGTGTCTTGTGCAAGCTCGTCGATGTCAGTCTCTTATGAGTGAGAGGCGAGTGGACTCGCTCGATGAGTATGGGATCGATTCTACATCTATACCCGGATCAGTCACCTACAGGGACTCAGCGGTTATTCCTAGTGAGTCTTCAAGCCGCCTCCTCCCATTTTGAGAGTGCCCCACCCGGAGTGTCCACCTCTAGCCCACAGTAGCTTGTGCATATCGAGTATATATGGAATGAGCAGGTGACGGTCACTTGGAGTGGAGCATACCCGCGTTACTTGGCACGGTGACGGATCCGCCGGAGTACTCGAGCATCCACACCCCTACTCGACGGGGTCGAGATCCTCCCACCCGGAGAGAATTGATGGGGACATTGAGGCAAGACCGTCCGCATTTTGTTTGCATTTATGTCCTTTCATATTTGTATGTATACCCTTGTGTTATATGGGTACACAATTGTAAGTCTTAGTGGGTTTATATGTAAAATTCCAGTAGGCCCAAGCAAGGGGGCCCTCCCCCTTTTCCATTGATCCACCTAGACCATGTGGGGCTGGTCAACCATCCTAGGTGGCCATCTAGAAGGTTGGAATGCCAATTAACCACATGGGAGACAAGTGGATTAAAAATTCAAAGGTAGGCTACCTACCTCACCTACCTTGTCCCCCCATTAGAATTAATTAGGAATTTCATTTTTTTTATTTTATTTGGATCAAATATGAAGTCCCTTAAATGCCCCTCCAGATCCTAGATCTAAGGGTATTCATGGTCTTTTTTTATTTATTATATAAGTAATATATTTCTATTATTCTAGAATTAATGAAAGTGAAAAAAGTATTGTGCAAGAGCCCCCCCTTGTGAGAATTTTGACCTCCCCTCTCTCTCCCTCTGGTTTTCTTCATCCCCAACCCCAAATTCTAGAGTGGAACCCCTCTATCTCCTCCCCCTCAATCTCTTAGTTCATCGGTGCCGCCGCCGCCGCCGTTCGTGTCGCCATCGAGCTGCCGCGAAGCCGTCTTCGGTAATCTGTGCATCCAGGACAGAGGCAACTTCAACGAATTTCTGCGCCCACCTCCCTCCTATTATGGAGCTGAAATTTTCAGGAGTGGTTCACCTCTCGAACCCTTATCTTCACAAAAACTTTCAAGTCATATTTCCTTCATTTGGTATTTTTCCATTTTCGTTCAAGCTGTCATCCTAGTTCTTCCAGATCTCTATCTACAGTGATAGTTTCCCTGAGTTTTCCATTCCCCGACCACCTTTTGATTTTTCTTGGAGCCCCCAATTTTACTGAGAGATATGTCTACCTTCCTCCACCTCTCCAAAGTTTCGTGGAATTTATAAAGTTCGTTTCATATTTTTAGAAATTCCCGTCCCAATCATCTACAGTTCTATCTGCATCAGTCCAGATCCGACCACAGTCCAGTGTAAACACTCTAGAAAATCCAAATCACCATATTTTCCAGATCTAAAAATACCCCTGGTTTCCTCTCTTGAAGATATACAACTTTACGGAAGGACCCAACTTCAGATTCGGACGTCTACCTCACGGTCAAAGGTGATCCATAGGAAAGTTCTCTACTGATCTGAGAATTCGGGTACTGTACAACAGCAGCTTCAAAATTAGTTAAGGCCCAGATTCGTGAATATCCAGCTACTCTCTCTAGTCCTATCTAGAAGGATTTCGAGAGAGCTTTCCATCGGTACCTCCTGATCTTCGATCCGACATCGGGGTTGGTCGCAGCGAGCGATCTCGTCGGGTCGCGCGCTGAAAAATAGAACCGGCAGATCCGTGGCCGGTTATTCCGACCGGTGCCGATCGGAGCCGTCCGGCCTTTGGCCAGCGAATCAGCTTGCCGCCATCCCAGGGAGCGCTTCCCCAAGTGTCCCCACTACAGCGGTGCCATCGGGTCCCACACGGCCCCTCCGGCCAGCACGCGGGTCCCACAGTCACGAGTTCGGGTGCTGCCGAGGCTACGCGAGAAGCCGCCCGTCAACCCAAAATCGGTCCTCCCGGGCCTCATTGTGTCGCCCTTTACCTCCCTGCGTGGAGTGGGCCATAATTCATTGCTGTAATATTCGTGTATTAACTATCCCGGGAGTACGAGTTCGGCCGGGTCCGTCGTCCCCACGCCGAGAGCGTGGAGGTATCGTTTTCGCTCCCTTATTCGGCATTTGCTTTCTTTCATATATACATCTTTATGCCGCTTCTAGAGACCATGTGTAGGGATATCTAGCTTGCTATATATTATTTATTACCACTGCTACGAGAGAGAGCGTGACCGTCCCGTGACCCGATCCGGGCACAAAAGAGAGCCGACCACCCAAGCTCATTGCCGATTTCTCAACTGCGCACGTCCGACGCTTCCCTCGCTAAGGGACAATCATGAGCTCATCTAGAGTCCGAGGGTCGCATATCATTTTGGAGTCGAGTCCGTGGTCCGTCCCGCATCAGTCGTCTTCGTCCACCACGCTTCCACGTCGTCCCTACGCTGCCGAAGCTCCGTCGGATCTCGCCATCGGCACATCCAATAAGCCAATTCTCTCCCCCTTCTTCTCCGTAGTTCTTTGCATTCATCATTTCGCATCCTCTATCTCCCTTCATAAGGGAGCCTTCTCTTATATACTTCTTGCATTCATCATCGCACTTTCCTCCTACTCGAGTCCAAGAGGGGTTTAAAACCACACCAACCAGGTGTGTGTTCTGTCACGGTTTTGTTATTTTCTTTGCAAGGGATTTATACTACACCACCATTTTCTAATTCTGTTTACCTACTGTCTGTTATTTTGCAAGGGTAACTAAGGAAAGCCCTCTCCGTCGGCCGGCCGAAGGGGGAGGAAGAAGCAACCCGCCACTTCCTGCTAGTGAGGTAGGCGCGATCATTTCCTTATTTTGGGGTCTTTGGCCCCTGGCGATCATATCATATTCTCGAGGCCGCGGCGAGTCACTTCCCCAATAGCCGTTTAAATTCCCGTTCTTATATTCTCTTTATATTTTGTTATATTACTATCTGTTCATATTCTCGAGGCCGGGGCGAGTCATTTCCCCAATGGCCGTTTAAATTCCCGTTCTTTATATTCTCCTTATATTCTGTTATATTCTTATCTGCTCATATTCTCGAGGCCGCGGTGAGTCACTTCCCAATGGCCGTTTAAACTCCCGTTCTTTATATTCTCTTTATATCCTGTTATATTCTTATCTACTCATATTCTCGAGGCCGCGGCGAGTCACTTCCCGCAATGGCCATTTGAATTCTGTCCTTTCTATTATATATCTTGAATTACTGCTATATCTGCTATACTCTCGAGGCCGCGGCGAGTCACTTCCCGCAATGGCCGTTTCAATTCTTGCTATTTGATTTCTACACCATTCCCGTCCCCCCGAGGCCGCGGCGAGTCACTTCCCGCTATGGCCATTTAACCCCCATATCTTGCTATATTGCATTTGTCCCGCTCGCCCCACCGGAGCAATCTCCCGTGGTGGCCCCTTCTCTTTTCTCTTATTTCTGTGTTGCAGCAAACAAAACGAGCCCGCGCGCTCCGCATTTTCGTTTCTCAAACCGCGTGACGTCGCTCACAGATTGGCGATCACGGTGGGACTTATGTTGCTTTCTTTCAGTTACCCTTGCAATTTCTTGTGATTTGCTTTACTATCTCTTGTGTGTTGTTATATCTTGATTGTTTCATTGTTCTGTTGTGCTCCATATATCTATCAGCATTTCATTGCATACATCCATCCCTCTTTTCTATTCTTTTTCATTTTTTCTAAGGATCACCCTCTCTCGGTGAAGGAAGGACTCTCCGTTCGGGAATTCCTCTCGACGGACTAGAATCTCCTCCACTGGGACCTCCGTAAGTCCTCGACATCGAAGAATCTCCTCTTCGTTCACTGGGCTGGTTGTACCATTGAAGTTCTCCGGAGTTAGTTGACCCATTCGTGGTGAGATGAGAGCCCCTAGCTGACATGGCGGTGAAACAAAAATGAACTAGGGTCCCTATTTTGTGTGAACTTCGGATCTGGTTAAAAACATAAAAAAAATCATCAAAATCAAAACACAAAAAAGGGCGTAAAGGCATCCACTTGTTTGATAATATCTGCTATTTGCTTGCTAGTGTATGTTTTTACGTTCCGGGAAAACTGTGAGCATGGCTCACGAGTTTTTTGAGGAAAACCACCCTAGTCATGGTGAGTCAGTCGAGCCGCGAGTCCATGCTATGGACGCGGGTCCTTCTTATGAGCCATCGCATGAGGTGCAGGTTATTGCATGGGACACGTCCCCACCACAGGACATCTCCTCTTTGCTGGGCGTCCTCGCCAACACGGAGCTTACCTCTGAAAAGCTCCAGGCCCTGCAGGCCATTCTGAAGGGGAAATATGTTTCCCCCGCCCCCCAGGAATCAACTCCAGCCATCGCACCTCACCAAGAATCGGTGCAGGCCATTCCATCTCCTTCACTGGCGCAAGCCATCCAATCTCCCTCGCTTCAAGGGCAAGCGAGCCAACAACCACCCTCGTTCCAGTTCCCTTCGCAATCTCAAACCCCCGTTGTTACCCACATACCGCTTCAGCCGGGGCCAACTGTCGGTGGCCCGGCAGCTCCCTCTCATTCGGGGTTTCCCCCTCAAGTCTCCGGGAGACATTTTCCTCCCCAGTGACAAGTGCCACCTTCACCTCCCGAGGAGCTCGCCCAATCGCTCCTCAACCGGTTCAATAGAATGGACGAACAGTTTCAGAATTTGAAGAAAATGGTGGACGTGAAATCCACCCCGGAGGTTGCTTTGCCAATCCTTCCGGTCATCCATCTTCCTCCCTCCGAAATGCCCACGTACCGCAGGTACAATGGCACTGGAAACCCCTTCATTCACCTCAAGGATTTCATGTATGAGTCCTCCTATTGGCAAAACGACCAGAGATCCTTGGCATACCTCTTTCGGAGATCATTGGACGGTCCTGCGCTAGAGTGGTTCTATTCTATGGATCCCCGCGAGGCCGAGAATTTTGAAACAGTCCAGAGAAGGTTCTTGCAAAAGTATCGGGATAGGGTCGGTCCCTCTCTTTCCATCACAGACCTAGTGGCTGAGAAAATGAAGCCCGACGAAGATTTTGTCCGCTATGCTGATAGATGGAGGTCTCTGGCAGAAAGGATAAGAGATACCCTCTCGGAACCTGAACAAGTGAAGATGATTGTGTCCAATGCCACCCCACAGTTCAGGCATGTCTTGGCCATGAACAAGCTCACCACCATGGAAGAGCTCTATGAGAGAGCCCGGTACATCCAGACCCAGTTAAGACTCCCCCATTATGAACATGTTTGAGCCACCGAAGCCCAAGGCGGTCAGAAAGACAGGCGCTGATGTCCCAGGCGGAGCAACAAAAGGGGTCATAACAAATGAGTAAGTGAGTGTGGTCAACAACGCCAACTATGCAGCCAACCCAAGGTTCTCACAAATGCCTCGACTTCCCCTCCAACCAGGTCCTTTCCCCTCTCGTCCTCCACCCCAAAATGATCCACCTCAGAACAACATGCCTCAACTACTTCAACCCCAGCAACAACCTCGACCCCAGCAACAACAACCACCACTTCAGTATAACCAAGTTCCACCCCCAGGAAATTACGGTCCCCCACAGCAACAAAGGAGGCCGATTGGTCCCAAGAGAGCCTATTACCCACCATTGCCAGAAACTCTGGCGGATATTTTCAACACCCTCATGGCCTCAAACACACTCATCCAACCCAGGGAAAGGCCCGTGTGGCCCCCGAATGTTGATACCTCTAGATACTGCGTCTACCACAGGCAGCCAGGACACACAGTGGACAACTACTTTTAGTTTAAAGATTACATCCACGATACGAATGATGAAGGCGGGATTGACTGGGATGAAATGAGGAGATACGTCGCCACTCTCAAGGCTAGGAGACCTCCTCCTAGGCCGCAGTTCTAGCAACAACAGCAGCCACAGTAACAACCACAACAACAACAACAGCCTCAGCAGGCCCAACCACAACAGCCCAACATGGGCATAATTCAGAATCCATTACCGGAGCACCAACAGCCCAATCATCAGGTCAACCCCATCTCCTCCTTCCCGGAAGTCGGGAGAGAGCAGGTGTGGCACCCAGAAAGTACCTCTATTCTTTCTACCGCCAACCCTATCATCATGCAACCCCCTCGCCTTGCCCAGGTAGCACCTCTCTCTCATCAACCCGCGTTAGTACCGCCTTCACCATTTCCACTGCCATCACGCCCTCTCATTCGCACCCCAATGACCTATCAGCCAACACCCTTCATTACGCCCTCACACCCTCTCATCTTCTCTCACTCCCCCGCTTTACCATCCACCTCTACCGCATTTGCCCCTATGCCTTCTAAGCCCCTTATCATCCGTCAACCGTACGTAACCCCGCCTGTCTCCACCATACCACCGCCAATGCCTTCAAAACCACTCATTACCCACCATCCATCTCAAAACCATTACCCGCTTCAAACCCTACCCACTTCCACTTTGCCTCCACCTCCACCTTCCAGACCCCTTATCCTTCATAACCCGTGCGATATCCCCTCTACCTCCACCTAACAAACCCCTCATCAGAATCCATGCTCCCATCATCACCCCTACTTCATCAACCATCCCTCCACCACTACCCCTCAAACCTCTGTTAAAACCCACTGCTACCCCTATAGAGGTACAAAAGCCGCAGGCAATTGTGCTCCGGAGTGGAAGGATTTTCCACAGGGTTTTCCCCCATAACAGTCAGAATCCCGAGCAGTCTCAGCCAGAGAGGGATGATGGAGAAAAACCGGAAAGATCTATCCCTGGAACACAGTATGATCTATTGAAACACTTGGACAAGACGCCTGCTCGGATCTCCATCCTGGAGCTGCTTCAGAGATCCACATCCCATCAGGCAGCCTTAATGGAGTATCTTCAAAAGGTCATGGTGAATGAGGACCTCCCTGTAGAAATGATTTCTGCCGTCCTGACCCCAATGGACACGCAACCGGCCATCATGTTCCACAACTACGAGCTCGCTCCCAAGGAAGCTCGAAAATATGCATTGTGTGTTTCAATAAAAATTAATGGGGTATCCATAAACCCATGCCTTGTAGACACAGGTGCGTCCATAAATGTGATCTCCATGAGCACCCTTCAGTTGTGTGGGGTCGAACAGGAACAGATAAGACCTTCTTCAATCACAGTCACGGCTTATGACAATAGCAAAAGGCCGCCGCAAGGGATGATTATTCTGAGGGCAGAGCTAGGTCCTATGTCAGTCCCCACGGAATTCCATGTCCTCGACATGGACCCCACATTCAAGGCCATATTGGGTCGCCCTTACATTGAAGCCATAGATGCTGTGCCTTCCACCAACCATCAGTGCTTGAAGTTTCCTTACAATGGAAGAATTATTAAAGTGGTTAGCACACCTGTCCTTCACACGGTGGATGCTATCAACACCTCTCTGTCCTCTGTTTGGCCGTCTCATTGGCCCATATTGTCATTGCTGGACGTGTGTGATTCATCTCACATTCCGCTAGCATCAAAGAAGCCGATCAAGGCAACAACGCCATATCTCCCTTTTCACTCCAAAGGTTGGGAGATTATGAGGAACATCGGCTATCAACATGGCAAAGGTCTGGGCGCACAGCTGCAAGGTAGGTTGAAACCACCAAAGGAGATTAGGCCGAACCGTAGGTTTGGCCTAGGCTTCAAAGGACCATTCAAGGCGGATTGGAAGCCCCTCACATGGACCCTATCAAACCACTTCAACAAAGGGCCCGTTGTTCAGATGGGAGATTACCCGCAAGAAGCACATGGGGGACCACATGCTGTATATTCGGCTGAAAAATATCCGAGGGTCACCAAAAGAGGCAAGATCAAAGATCCAGAATGCTAATGGGACAAGTGGTTTGATATACGGGATATTTCCGTTGCATTGGAAAGGATGTTCTCGCCTCCACGGCTCGAAGGACCGCCATTGATCTCCGGAATGCCAGAAAATATCATTACTATTGCCAAGGTTCCAAACTATCCTCGTCCTCGCCAGAAGGACCCTGTCACCAGCGGATCTTCATCCGCCATCACCATCACCACCGACGACTCATTAGCCGTCATCTTCTCCATTCACTCGTCACAGCCTTTGTTGCTGTCATCTTCCTGGGCCAGACGGTTGTCTGATGATCTTCCCAGATCCCCCTCTCTACTTACATACCGGTGCGGGTTTCTCAACCTGCGCCAGGTCTTCAATCATGATCTGCTCTACGAGCCTCACAATCCTCTAGCCATAACCACTTTTCTCTCTCCTCCGATCTCTTTTCACTGTTTTGTCATCAAAAATGAAAACGAAAAAAAAACGTCAATTTCCAAACTCCTCAACAACACATCTTCGTTGAGGAAACCTCCTACATCTCCCACGGGTGCGTCCCGCCCTGCGGACCACCCGTCCAAGGTCCGATGAGCGACCTTTTCTACCCCTCCCCTGAGGGGTCTTTCCCTGTACATTCTTCACCATCCTCTTCATCTTTTTATTCTTCTGTAAATAATATCAGTCAATCTAGGAATAATAAGTCAAAGGTGGTACCTAGGAAGAAATCCAAGGGTAGGCAGATCCCTCGTTGATTCCTTCTAGACTTAGCCACCAGGTGTCAGGCCCTTCTTGCCATCCCTCAGTTGCTAGAAAATCCCATCCAGCTACCAAAAATAGAATGTGAGGGTAACTGTGCAATTGATGAGGGGTATGGAGTCTACGAGATCACGGGTGAAGAATACCCTATTGAAGATGAGGGTCAGGAATATGAGGATGCGGCTGGCGCATATGCTAGTGGAATAAGGAGATTCGACGAGCCGTCAACCGCCGTAGAAGAGTCCACCAAAGAAGTCAACTTGGGAACTGAGGAAGACCCTAGGATCATCCTCATAAGTGATAATCTACCACCCTCTGAAGAAGAGGCATTAATTGAAGTTCTCAAGGAATATAAGGACACGTTTGCATGGAGCTACGAGGATATGCCGGGTCTAGATTCAACCCTGGTCGAACATCGTTTAACCCTAAAACCAGGGTTCGTCTCGGTAAAATAAAGGTTAAGGCGTTTCCACCCTCAGATGACTTTGAAAATGAAAGAAGAGGTCGATAAGCTCCACAAAGCCAGGTTCATTAGAGTCATCCTTTATCCTCAATGGGTGGCAAACATTGTCCCGGTCATGAAGAAAGATGGGAAAGTCAGGATTTGCATCGACTTCCGGGACCTTAACCGCGCGTGTCCAAAGGATGATTTTCCCTTGCCTCACATTGATGTGTTGATCGACAACACAGCAGGATATGAAACCCTCTCATTCATGGATGGATTTTCAGGATATAATCAAATTCATTTGGCAGAAGAGGATCAAGAGAAGACATCATTCACTACACCTTGGGGAACATATTGTTACGTGGTCATGCCATTTGGGTTAAAGAATGCTAGAGCTACTTACCAAAGAGCTATGATGGCCATATTTCACGACATGATGCACATATATCTGGAGGTGTATCTGGATGATCTATTGGTGAAATCAAGGACCAGGATGGAACATCCAAGGGTTTTGGCTAAGGTCTTGCAGAGATCAAGGGAGTTCCAATTGAAAATGAACCCGAAGAAGTGTGTGTTTGGTGTATCATCAGGCAAATTACTGGGCTTCATTGTGAGTAAAAGAGGGATCGAGATAGATCCAGACAAAGCTAAGGCCATCAGGGATATGCCGCCTCCCAAGAATTTGAGGGAAGTCTGAGGTTTAATCGGGAGGTTGCAGTTTATTCGTCGGTTTGTGTCTCATCACTCACAAAGGTGTAGACCTTTATATGAGTTGACCAAGCCAGGAGTAGAATTCCACTGGGATTCTAAATGCCAAAAAGCTTTTGAAGGGTTAAAGGAATATCTGGCTAGTCCACCCGTTCTCATTCCACCCAAACCAGAAAAACCTCTGATCCTCTACATCTCAGTCTTGGAGGACTCCGTGGGAGCTGTCCTCACACAAGCTGATGAAGAAGCCAAGGAACGGGCAACCTATTACTTGTCCAAACTTCTCAATCCATGTGAGCAGAAGTACACAGTCATGGAGAAAACCTGTGCTACCCTCGTTTGGGTAGTGCAGAAATTGAAGCACTACTTCCTGGCTCACGAGGTCCATCTGATCGCTCGCATGAACCCTATCAAGTTTCTTCTGGAGAAATCCATCCTTACTGATAGGCCAGCACGCTGGCAAAGTTTTCTTTCCCAGTTCGACATCACCTACATCCAGCAAAAGGCAATTAAAGGCTATGCCATAGCCGAGCATCTCGCCCACCATCCTCTCCCCAAGTTTGACCCTGTCCAATCAGAGTTTCCAGATGAGGAACTAATGTCCGTCACTCAGTCTGACAAGCCAATGTAGAAATTATAGTTTGATGGAGCTCTGAATTCCCAAGGGAAGGGTATCGGCATTGTCCTTCTAACGCCTGAAGGCGTTACCATCCTAGAGGCATTTCAGCTCGCATTCCCAGTCACCAACAACATCGCTGAATACGAGGCTCTTCTAGCTGGTCTGGAACTAGCCCGTTCTTTCTATATCACTGAGTTGCGAGTCGTGGGTGACAGTCAACTTGTTCTCCACCAGGTGCTTATCAAATATCGTACCCTCGATCCCAAGCTCAAACCCTATCAGGAGTTGGTCTCCGCCTATGCCAAATTGTTCACCAAACTGATTTTTGTCCACGTTCCTCGCGAACAGAACATTCTGGCCGATGCCCTCGCTTCCTTGGCGTCATCCTTCAAATTCCCTTTAGGTGCATGGTTTAGATCCATCATTCTCTACAAGCGTCTTGTCCCTGCCGTCCAGGACCCTTACCTCTTAAAGATCAAGGAACGAGTCCTATAGAAGATCCAAAAGGGAGAAATTCTTGAGAAGAGGGAGATCATGCTGGCAGAAGTCGAAGAAGAGCTGGCTGACGAGGATAAACCATGGTTCTATGAAATTGTCAAATACTGTAAAGATCAGTCTTATCCTGAAGGTGTCACCACAGAAGATAAGAAAGCCATAAGAAGGGTGGCTCAGAAATACACATTGGTTGGAGGTATACTCTATAGGAGGAGCCTTACTGGCGTTCTGTTAAGGTGTCTTGACGACAATGAGGTTTGGAAATGCGTAGAGGAAGCACACTCGGGTGTGTGTGGTGGCCACGTGAATAGCCAGATGCTTGCCAAGAAGATCATTAGACAAGGCTTTTACTGGCCCACTATGGAAGAGGATTGTGCCATCTATGTCCGTAGGTGTGTCAAGTGTCAACTTCACGCCGATAAAATACATTCACCCTCTTCCTCACTTCACCCAATATCCTCCCCATGGCTTTTCTCCATGTGGGCATTCGACATCATCGGTCCCCTAGGTGATCCCAATTCCCTCACCAAGCAGAAAACTTTCATCCTTACTACGACAGAATACTTCACCAAATAGGCCGAAGCCGAAGCTTACGCGGAAATCAAGGCGTCAACAGTCTGCAAGTTCATCATGAAGAACATCCTCGCCAGGTTCGGCGTCCCAAGCACAATTGTCACCGACAATGGGCCACAGTTCATTTCTCAGGACCTTCAGGACCTCTACAAAAGGTACGCAATTGCATTGCATCATTCATCACCTTATTACCCACAAAGTAATGGCCAAGCGGAGGCCACCAATAAAACATTGATCAAAATCATCAAGAAAACCTACGAGTCCAGTAAGTTTTCAGACTGGCCAGAAAAGCTTATCGAAGCTCTGTGGGCCTATCGCACTTCAATCCGTACCCCCACCCGGCAGACTCCGTTTGCCCTTACTTATGGGACGGAAGCGGTAGTCCCGTACGAGACTCTGATCCCTTCTCTCAGAGTACAATTGGATGAGGAATTTCCCCTCGACGAACGTCGTAATTCACTCCTTGCCCAGTTGGAACTCTTAGACGAGAAGCGGCTGGCCGCTGCCGAGCATGCGCGTGTGTATCAAAATAGACTCGCTCGCTTTTACCAAAAGAAAGTCGTTGAGAGAAAATTTAAAGTCGGTGAGATGGTCGTGAAAAGAATTTTTGTCAAACCTGGAGGTCCGCGTTCTAAGCTCCAACCCAATTGGGAAGGACCATTTGTGATTCAAACAGTGTACCCTGGCAACGCCTACAAACTAGTCAACGCCGAAGAGACTGAGTTATCCCACCCTTGGAATGGGCTTTATCTTAAAAGGTACTACCCCTAGCGTAGTGCCAAAACGTTAAAAATAAACAAATGATGAAAAGACAGAAAACATCAAAAACAACAAAAATATTGAAAATCACTAAAAATATGGAAAATTCAAAATGCCGATGCCTGGTGGTCACCATGTAGTTAAGTCCCTGCATCCAACCTTCATGTTAGGATAGGTCCCATTAAGGCTTGGTAGGCACCGGGTCTTGGTTTGCCAGAACCGTGGAGATCCATGTCCGGCCACATCGGCCTATGCTCGCTCAAAGGAAGCCAACATGTACTCACTTATGTATTTTATCCAAAAAAGTTGGTAGCATCACCGACAATGGGGCCTCACCAAGAAGATCTCCGGAAGCTGTAATCTTTATTCTTTTCTCTTCAACCAAATGAGACAGTCGGCACCCTTAAAACGCTGAGCATGAGAAACCAAAACTCGAACCCCTTAAGGCAAAAGTAGGATCCATTTCCTCGAGCATCGATCAGAGCACGAGAAAAGGGCAGTGTCCCTGTAGGCATAAAAGGGAGCCCACAACGTCAAACTATATCTCCCTCGCAAAAAGAAACACAAAATCAAAATCAAGAGAAAAGCCTCGTCGTGACCGTGCCTGATGCGATAAATGAAATCCCTCAAGGCAAAAAGTCTAAATCCAAAAGGGGCCATGGAATGTAAATGCTCGAGATTTGGTCCGAAGTTGTTCGAAAGAGGAAGTTAATGGGCCCTTATTGGCTCGTCGGGTTAACAGTTTTGCCGGTCCTCTCAGGAGGTTTACCCCATGCACTCTTCCTTCCTCCTCTAAAGATGAAAGCTAGATGGAGTTTTCTAAAGGGCAAAACCCGCCAAGGTTTGCGACCTTATTTTAATATACACATATGGTTGCCTACTTTGAAAAGTAAAAGCTATCGTTGCGAAGGAGTCTTTGTGTTTCTGGCCGGTCAAGACCCCTGTTTACCACCTTGGTGTCTTGTTATTTAACCTTGGGCTTAGGCCAATGCAAGTGCGTCACCTATGGGTGCGACGGTGTCTGATTTCGGGTCAGCATCGCGCGGTTGGTCGTTAGGGTTCTAGGGTGTTCCATCATATACCATCTAGAGTTGTGAGGAAATACACCCGGGTCTAGCAAATCATTTACCTCGAAAACCTTTTGGGTGAATCCCTGTGGTCGGAAGCGACTGGGAGCCTAAGCATGGCATGATGGTATTATCATCAGGGTAAGTCTTAGCCGGCGGGATTATCATTCGAGGGGTCTAGAGTCTCAAATAAACCTAGATGTACACTTAGGATACCTGGGAGGTTAGTAAGAAACCCCTGTTCTCATGTAGGTTAGGTGCCATTTGGATGTTTGCCAGGCGTTAGCAATAAAAAAAATGAAATGATAAAAACAAAAAAGGAAAAGAGAAAATGTACATATCTACAAACAAAAAAAATTGAATATAACAAAACAACAAAAAATGTGAAATATAAAAAGAAAAATAAATCAATTTTGCATGATTACATTTGTATGCAGCATTTCACTTTTTAATATCGCTTGCATTCGTGTGCTTATCTGTCGCATTCATCATCACCGCATCATTCCCTTGTCTTCGTTAATAAGGGCTTGGCCCCTTGACCCGTTATCAAGGACAGATCAGAACAAACCTCGCATATTGGGCAAGGGGCCAAGTCAGAGCAGATATTCTAACTTGTTTGTTTAAGTGATGTATGCAGGAATTTGAGAAAGCAAGAAAGTGGTAAGAATCCAAGAATCAAACATTTTATTCCTTTCCAAAATAAAAAAATTTACATCAAGTTCCACCCTCTCTCTCCGCATTACTCGTCCCGCTACTCTCCGGGCAAAACGCTCTTAAGGGTGCTACCCAACTACGAAAAGCGGTACTCCTACCGCTCTATACTCCTCTTCCTATTCCCACACCCCGACGTTGATCCGTGGGGGCAGCAAGAAAGCTACTAACACGAAAGCCATGCTCTCGTGCTCTTCGGTAGCGCTCCTCACCATCTCTCAGCCATTGTTCAGCAAGACCAAGGCTGGTTCGGAGTTTGAACAGCTGGGCCTCCATGGCCCTTCGTTCCTCCCTTTCAGCCAATCTGTCGGCTCTTTCTCTCTCCCTGTCTCTTTCTCTCTCTGCCCGTTCTCTCTCACGGTCTTCCCTCTCCAACTGGAGAGTGATCCTCAGCTCTATGGCATCCCTAGAAGAGTCGTCATCTGGACGACGTCGCAGTTCCTCCTCCAGCTCTACTATTCTAGTCTCCCTCTGCGCAGCTTGGGCAAGTGACTCTTGCGTCTCCTTTTCCTGCCAGATATACCATCTTAGATATGCGGCAAGGCATAAATAAGGAGAACTCAACACTGAGACTCTTACCTGTATAGAAAGCATCCCTTCTGCCTCCGCGGCACGCTGTGTAGCAGGAGCGAGTTGCTCGTGAAGCAAATCAAGTTCTGAGGTGGGGACCCATAAGCTAGAGATGCCACCCACTCCCATCGCTGAGGAGGCCGCGTCAATCTGGGTGTGCTATGGCCACACATGTGATAGTTAGTGGCCGAACACCATGGATCTACGGTCTTGATTAGGAGTGTGCACTATACACCTACCGAGGCACTCAAGGCTTCACGTGTGTCACCCAATTGTTGCTCCGTCTCTGCCAGGCGAGATCGCAAGCTCACTATCATAGTGTCACGGACATCCTGCATCCATGCCATAGAAGTCAGCATTCCCACAAAAATCAAAGCAAGAGAGAAGGGGAGACCTACCTCCATAAGTCCCCGGGGTTGGAGCCGCTCTGCGTACATTGTCTTATACAGACGCAGGTAGTCTTCACTATCCTGTGCATGTGATTCCACGATTGTGCCACCCCGTTGCCAATCTTCATACTGTTCGGGGAATCGCACACGCCAATCAATGCAGGTTGCGGGTCCTCGTGTCTTTCTCCCGACGCGAGGTGGTGCAGTCGTATCCACCCATTCCTGAGCCAGTTCTAAAGTCCTCATAACCAATCGTAGCCAAAGCGGCTCGATTTCATTCAGGCAGTGCATCCACAATTCCCGTCCGAACCGGGCACGACTTGTTAGAACCCATGGTTGGTCGGCATCGACCATGCCTGAGTAGGGTCTCCAGTTTACCTAGGTTAGGTTGTACATACCCGTTTAGCTGGTCAAAACCAAAAACAAAAATAACAAAAAATAAGTAAAAAAAAAAATCCCACCATCGCTGTAGGGAATTCTTGTAGCTCGCTCCTTAGCACCATCAGCTGGTAGGTTAGAGGCGCTGCACTCATGATGGGTTACCACCGCCTGGCTAACGGCACCGTCACTGGTCGCCAATGCCGAGCTCTCCCCATCGGGAGGTAATAATAGCTCCACAGCTCCATCATTATATGTCATCATACCTTAAGTGGACTATTACAAAAGAAAAACAAACAAAAAAAAAAGACAAAATCAAAAATACCTGGATAAATGGTGTGAAACCACTCGCAGTCATCTCACGGTCTGCCTCTTGGGACAGACCTGTAAACAGATGCGCCAGTAGGGCAGCTCCCCAGGCATAGTGCCCTACTCTTTCGAGGTCTGATAGCAGCTCCAGGAAACGACAATGGATACCATCTCCTTTCGAGCTCAGTATCAATCTTTCCAGTAAGAAGAGGAGAAATCTCCTCAAATCCATGTTGGATCTCTCCCGATTTCCAAAATCTGTGCAGTACACAGCACGACATCCTCTTTTCATCCTTCCCATGAATTCTTCTGAGGACTCATCGTCCCGTCGGCGAGTATCAGTGAGCCCTAATACCTCCATGATAGATGTCCTAGCTACTGACCTGTTCTTCCATCCATCTAGGTCCAAACCCAGTAGCTTCTGGGCACGTTCTCGATAGTCCGCGTAAGTGACTCCGGTCACTGCCTCGCCATCCACCTTGAGGCTCATGATTCGGGCCACATCTTCCAGACTGGGCACTATGTGCCCCCAGGACATCAAGAATGCCTGACTCACTGGGTCCCATCTTTCACGCAAGGCTTGGATCAGGACCAGGTCGAGCTTGATCGGCTCGATTCGCAGGAAGGCACCAAATCCCATCACGTCTAGCCTAGCCTTCTGAAAATCCGGGAGACCCATGTATGCTGCCGCTACTAACTCCCATGAAATGTGTGATTTCATCACACTCTGCCCGTGCATAAGGAATGGAGAAGGGTGTTGTCAAAAGAAAGGAAGAAAGAAAGGAAGAAAGAAAGAATGAGAAAAGGGCGGGAAAGCTCAGCTTAGGAGTTGCGATTGGGTCCTTTCACGGAAGTGCCCTTCGAGGTCCGAGAGCTTCCTAAAACTGCTACCGCTGGACCTGCTTCTCTTCGAGGAATGGGAAGATTCACCCTCCATCCCGATCTTAGAACTCTGAGTTCCTTCTCTTTTGTGAAAATTTGTACTCTTCGAGTTGGCTCTCGATGTCCCTTCGATGATGAAAGAGACAGGTATTTATAGAAATGGGAGAAGTGCGGGACAAGATTGCCTCCATCACCTTTAACGACAGCCCTCGCGATAAGACGCCAGCCCTGCGGTCCCATGTGTCACTTCACCGCTCGCGCAGGGTGATTGATTGGACAACACCCTATACCGTTAGGGATGCCCTGTTACGATGTAGAGGTCATCCGTAAAGGTTGAAAGATCACCCGGGAAGAGGGGCTAGGGCTGTCATTGTTGACATCCGCGGCTGATTTCCACATGGAAGACGATCAGAGCAAGATACGATTCCCCATTTCGTACAGGGTCTCGGCAGACACATCACATGGGAACAGTGCAAAGAGGAAGAAGTGTAGGGAAGAAGGAACGCACAAGAGAACAAACATGCAGCAGAAAATCAAATCACTCCATTCATAAGTTTACATAAGCTGTCATAAACATCACAATCATATAGGGGAAGCGGGTCCACTAGCTCGCCAACTCTCGCCATTATCTGCATGCTCGTCCCTCTAGGCGTCCCTCTCCTCTCCCCTGAGGTGAGGGTCCCTCAGAAGCCTTCTGGATCCCTGTGCAGCGGCACCTACCTCGCCTCGTGGCGCCTGCTCCACAGCGGTGGCTCGCTGCTCCTCCCCTGGTGTGGCGAAGAAGCCACCAACAGAAAAGCGGCCAGACTGGCGGAGTCGCTCCCTGAACTCTGCCGCTCTCTCATAGCGTGTCTCCATCGCTCCTAGCCTCTGCACCACGACCTGAAGGCCTAGCTGGAGCTCCCTCACCTGGGCCTCCAAGGCCTTCTTCTCGGCCTGATCTCGCTATCGCTCGGCCCTTCTCTCCTCCCTCTCTCTTTCCACCTCTCTCTTGGCTACCTGGAGGAACACCCTCAACTCTAGGATGTCTGGATGTGGCCTCTCCTCACTGTGATGCCGCAGCTCCGCCACAGTCGCTACCCAGGCGTCACGCTCCTCTTCAGCCCGGGCCGCGCAGGCCACCGCACCAGCAAGTTACTCTCGAAGGGAGGCAATCTCAAGAAAAGGGGCCGAGGAACTGGAAGATGCGCCGCTGGCCATTCCCACCATCGCTGTCTGCTGGGCACGCTGGAACAAACAAACGACGGCCGTCAGCTAAGCTCCAAATTTAAAAATAAAAAAATGCAGCACTTAACTTACCAGGAGTGACAATTCTTGTTGAGTGACGGCCAGCTGTCGCCTAGCCTCTACCAGTTGGGCACGCAAGCCGTTGATGTCGCGCGTATCCCCGGCTTGGGGAAGTCCCGCATAACTCTCTCTCTACTGCCGTAGGAAGTCAGCACTGTCCTGCACCAATACGCTCCCTTACTATCCAGGGAGACGTATGCGTCAGTCCTTGAGCTTCGCCTTGCCTCGACTCTCCTTCCTGACACGGCTCGGCTCATCCACACTCGCCCATTCATCGGCCAAACCCGGGGTCTTTGCCATGTCCTGCATCAAAAAAGGTGAGTCTTACGTCAAAACGCGACAACACGTCTCCTGTCAAGGATGCGTCCATCATTTGAGTGCAACACTCGCCGAACCCTTTTTCCCTCTCACATGGCTCGCTCAAAACTCAAAATAAATCAAAGAGGGGAAGATCGAATGACATATCGGGCCGTGTTCACCTCCCTCCGCGCCATCGGGCCCCTCGGGTCCCTCAAGCACCCGAAGGGGTCCTTCCTCTTCCATGGACGCCTCGCTGTGCTCTTGCGCGTCCCTCCTCGGGCGAGGAGTCCCTCGCCCCTCTCTCCCTTCACCACGATTTGGCCCACCAAACTCCATCGAACGAGAAGTGGAAGAAGACGAAGATGGGCGAGCAAATCTCGACAGAGGCGGGCTCGTTTGCGGGCAAGGCACGGGAGAATAAGTACCGCCTGGCGCTTTAAATTTGAATTTGAAAGTTAAGATGCGTCCCCGCGCCTGGACGTGCCCAAAAGGAGAAAAGAATAAAAATGAAAAAAAAAGAGGACCCCTCCGTGCAAGGCGTAGTTCCCTACTTTTCAGGGCAAGGTCTCGTGAAGCGTGCCTCGAGACAACTCGGTGCAAGAGAAGAAGCGTGGAAAAGGGAAAGTGCATACGACAAAAGGAACCATTTCATTGCACATAAGCAAATAGTCAGTTATACATCATAAAGTGAGGAAGGTGGGGTGTACAAGCAACTCTCTAACTCTTGCTACCACCCTCCTGATCATCTCTCTCCTCCCTCTTCTGACGGGGATCCCAAGGGGGCCTCCGCGAACTCTGAGAGGCGGTGCTCGCCTCGCCCTGTGGTGGCATGCCAGCATCGAAGGCGCAGCGACGCTCCTCGGATGAAGAAACCAGAAAGCTGCCCATGGAGAAAGAACCAGACTGACAAAGTCATGCCCCGCGCTCCTTCGCCCTCTGATACCACTCCTCGCTCTCCCGAAGCCTCCCCTCCGCCGTGCCGAGACTCAATCGGAGCTCCATCAGCTGGCCCTCCAGAGCCCTCCTCTCGTCCCAGTCTCGTAGTCGCTCCGCCCTCCTGTCCTCTCTCTCTCTCTCTGTCCTCTCTCTCTCTCTCTCCCTCTCCCTGCCCTCTCTCTCTCTCTCCCTATTCTCCCTCTCCCTCTCCTCTCTCTCTCTCATCGCCTCTCCTCGATAGCCCGAGGGCGATCCGCTGATCCAGCACGTCGCGAGGGAGCTCCTCAGCCTCCCGTCTCTGCTCCTCCTCCAGCTCCACAATCCGGGCGTCACGCTCTGCCACCTAGGCATCGCGCTCCTGCTCAGCACAAATAGCACGGGCCAGGGCCTCCCGAATCTCAGCCACCTGTCAAAGCACGCATGACCCATAAGAGAATAGTGAAGGAAGAAGAGCAACTGGAAAGAGAGTCGGGGTCAGGCAGACACTCACTCGAGCCTCGCGGTCACGCTCGGCCTCCTCAGCCCTGGCCACCGCGTACGCCAGCTGCTCCTGAAGGGCAGAAACCTCCGGAGGAGGGCCCCACGAACTGGAACCCGCTCCACCAGCCATCCCCGCTACCGCTGCCTGATGGGCCCGCTGAAACACAGAACAAACGACAGTCAGAGGCTAAGCATCGAAATCCAGGTCACAAAACAAACAAAAAATGCATTGCATAGACTCACCAGGATCTCCAACTCCTGTCGGATGGCCACCAATTGTCGCCTGGCGTCTGCCAGCTGGGCCCGCAGGTCGGCAATCATGTTATCACGAGCATCCTACATTGCATATAAATTAGTGTCGCATGCATATACATATAGAAAAGGGAAACATTTTTCATTTCACGCTTACCCCTGCCGCACCACCAAGGAAGAGACGCTCCCCGTACGTGGCTCGATACCGTCTCATGTAATCGGTGATGTCCAGTACATGGGACACCACTGGGACCCCGCCTTGCTACCAGTCCTGGTATTGTGCAGGGAAGCGCGTACACCAGTCCACTATCTTTGCCTTCCCCTTGGTCTTCCGCCCGACGCGGACCGGCTCGTCTACGTCGACCCACTCCTGGGCTAACCCCAACGTCCTCATAACCATCCTGAGCCGCAGCGGCTCGATCTCGTTCAAGCAATGGACCCACACGTCCCACCCGAAACGAGGATAACCCGCTACCACCTAAGGTTGGCCGGCATCGGCCATGCCCAGGTAGGGCCTCCACACCACCTGCATCACCATACATACGTCATGTTAGTTGCCATTAAGTCACATGCATAAAAACACCAAAAAATCATACGCATCATACCATAGCCTCGGGGTACTCCCTCAGCTCCCGACAAAGCGACGCCAGCTGGTAGCCGTGGGGTGCCGCGACCATGACCAGCCTCCACCGTCGCGCCAGAGGCACGGCTCTCCTGTTCCCCTGTCTGGTTCTTCCCATCAGGAAGTAGTAGTAGCTCCACACCTGCATCCATCATACATCATTAGCACGAACAATTGCATATTTAACTACGGTAAAATGCATAAATAAAATGTTTACCTAGAGAAAAGGTGCAAAGCCACTGACTGTCGTCTCCCTCTCTGAAGTTTGGGAGATATCGGCGATCAAATGGGCAAGCAGAGCCGCTCCCCACGCATAGTTCCCCACTCTGTCCAGGTCCGCCAAGATCCCGAGGAAGCGGCAGTGGATGCCGTCCCCCTTAGTCCCCAGCAGAAGGCGGCCCAGGAAAAAGAAAAGGAACCTCCGGAGGTCTAGATCCACCAGCTCTCGCTCGCTCGGGTCCTGGGTGAAAGCTGCCCGAGCGTCTCCCTCCAGTCGTGCCAAAAACTCAGCTCCAGTCTCGCTGACCCGCTGGCGCGGGTCACCAAATCCGAGCGCCTCCATAATCTCCACTCGGCCGACTACCCTGCTGTCTCTGTCAGTCGCGCTCGTCTCTAGCCACAGTAGGTCCAACACACTCTCTCGGTAATCGGGGTAAGTGACCCCACTGACTGCCTCTCCGTCAACTCGTAGCCCGGTGATCCGAGCTACATCCTCCAGTGTCGGCACCATGTGCCCCCAGGGCATCAGAAACGCCCGGCTCGGCGCGTGCCACCGCTCCCTCAATGCCTGGATGAGAGGAAGGTCAAGCCGGAAGGGCTCAATCTTGAGGAAAGCTCCAAAACCCATGGCATCCACCCGCGCCCTCTGAAAGTCCGGCAGCCCACGATACGCTACCACCACCAGGGACCAGCTGATCCGGCTCTTCATCACGCCCTGCACACCACAAAAACAAACAAAAAGGAACACATCAGCATCATGGATACTGATAAACAACTACACTGTACATAATATTTATTTATTTTTATTTATTTTAATATATATATATATATTTAAAGGCGTCCACCCCCATGGACGCTTTCTTTTTATTTTCTTTATTTTATTTTAACAAAACGACAAAACAAAAACAAAACAAAACAATAATAAAATAAAAATAATATATCATATCATGAAGGCGTCCACCTCTGTGGACGCCTCCTCATTTTTGATTTTATTTAATTAATTACGTAATAACCCAAAAAAATAATAAAAACAAAACAAAATAAAAAAGAAAGGATGGAGGCGTCCAGGCCCTTGGACGCCTCCTTCCCTCACTCCCCGACCTTCTCCACACCGTCTCTTGCCAGCCTGTTTAGCCTAATAAACCAACAGAATGGAAGTCTAAGGAGCTTATCGGGTCATGCTCATCCTCTCCCGCATCGCCTGCGCCCGCAAGACCCTCCACAGCCAAAGGAGGCGCCTCCTCTCCCATGGCAATCTCCTCTCCCGCGGCAATCTCCTCTCCCACGGCAGCCTCCTCGGCATGATCCCTCGACCTCCTCGGACGACGAGCCCGTCGTTTCCGCTTCTCTCCACCCTGGCTCGGGCCTCCTGGCTCCATTGGGAACTGAGAATGGGTCGTCAGAATGAACAGTAGAAGAGAACAGGGGGTGAGGCCCCCTTTATATAGAAAACCACCAAGCTTTGGGGCGTCCAGGCGCTGGGACGCCCCCACGTTTTATTTTATTAAAAATTCAAAAAATATAGGGGCATCCAGGCGCCTGGACGCCCCCACATAAAAAAATGAACAAAAATAAAAAATAAAACATAGGGGCGTCCAGTCCACTTGACGCCCCCACAACTAAAAACTAAAAAAATAAAAAGGAAAACATAGGGGCGTCCAGGCCCCTGGACGCCCCCATAAATTTTTTTTTTAAAAAAAATTCAAAACATTGGGGTGTCCAGGCCCGTGGACTCCCCCATAAAAATTTTTAAAAAATAAAAAATCAAAAAAAATTGGGGCGTCCAGGCCCCTGGACGCCCCCATTTAAAAAGCAAAAAATGTATATACATAACAAAATATATATATATATATATATGATCATAATAAATAAGGAAAAAGAAAACAAGGAGAAAAATAAAAATCATAAAAATGGTAACAAGGGGAACAATGATCCAAGATGTCAAATTCCAGATTTTATTCCATCAGAAAAATAGAGTGAGCTACATCAAGGGCTTAGGCGCTTTAGGCCTTAACTTCCCCAGTTCGGTTACGTAAGCCCTCCACAGCTCACATTCTTCCCCTACATGCGCTAAGACCTTTCCCGCAACACTTGTCTTCTAGGGTGCTTTAATGGCCTTCGCTTCCTTCGCATCCGATTCCGTGCCCAACTCCCTCTTCTTCAAAGGGACAATGCTAGTCAGCAGTGGGAACGAGTGGCGTGGAATGCCGATCTGGAGGCAGCACCGATGTGCGTTATAATGTACAAACTCAGTCGCGCCGATCAGTTGGAGTTCAACTTCGGGAGAAGACCTCATGAGGAGTTCAAGTGAGAGTAGATATGCCGGTGCGCAGGTGAAGAAGCTTTGTGTCATGGTTCGAAAGTGAGACCGCCAGTCTTCATGTTTCTTCAACCACGGAACACGGTTCGCCACGGTGCCACCGAAGCCTAACACATCGGCTATGTGATAAAGGGGGCTTTGTTGGAAGAGCTTCGAAGCAGTCGGCATCCCCTCACGGTGGTCAAATTTGAAGTGCAAATCTAACCAGCAATTCAGAACAAGTGCGCAACGTAAAGGAGGCTTACCCATGCTCGAGGCAGTAAGGCCACTGTAAAGGTAGGCAAGGACGGCGGGTCCCACCCTCTTTCCACTCCAAATCTCACGGATGGCACTCAGTTGGTCCTCCTCCACTATGTTGTCGGTATAAGGGAACAAGAGAGCACCCGCCAGACAAATGGTGAACCCTTTCATAATTCCTTCCAAGTGGTCATCATCTGGTGACCCTCTCAGGGCATCCATGACCCATTCCGCGAGCCTTTGCCAATCAATTCCCTTTTGAGTGCGGACCTTTCTGGCTGCGTCGGGCGGCATGAAGCTTCCAAGGACACTCTCGAAAGACCCCCTTGTTAGCATCCACATAGCCTTTACCTTCCCGTCACTCTTGAATTTCTTCAATCAGAGCAGAAGTTCCACCTCCTCGAGGAGGATGGTCGCCTCGAAGGTCGGGAAGATGATAGTGTGGGTCTGGGGATGCCAGCTCTCCACTAGTGCGCCCATAGCCGCCCAGTCCATGCGAATCCTTTCATAGTGCTTGGCATGAATAAGGAGCCCCTGAAGATGCCACCTCGAGAGTATGGCCCTCATGCCAATGGAGATGTTGGAAGTTAACTTTGAGAGCCATGGCAGTTTGGAAAACTTCCTCGGGCCTGGGAAGAGTGGATATGGCTGGAAAGAAGAAGAGAAAGGAAAAGAAGTGAAAAGAGGTTCACGCGGAGAATTTGAAATGAATCAGCTTACCATATGCGACTGGATCGTCCCACTCAGATGACCCTCGAGGTCGGAGAGTCGCCTGATCTCACTGCTAGGCCTGCTCCTCTTCATAAGGCGGGAAGACTCTCCTTCCATCCTGAAATCCCTAGATTCTCCTCTCCTTCTCCTCTTGAGCTTTCAAAGCTCTCCTTGGTGCATTTGGATGAACTAGCCTAAGGGGGGTACTTATAGGAAAGGAGAGGCGCTACAGGACGAAACACGTCACATCAGTGGTCAATCGTCAGGGTTTTATCTGGATCTCCTTGTACTGTGGTGCGATTCTGTTGCTATTCTGCTGCTTTCTGATGTATTTAATCTATGTTGGTCTGTGCAGGTTTTACTAACGGACGTCTTTGTCCTATCTTGTGTACCGTCCTTCGGTGTTTGGTCCCCCCGTGTCATGCATCATATTATATGATACCTACGCTACTAGAACATGTCAAGGACCTTGCGACCCGAACGAATCTGGGATTTGAGTTCCCCTTCAATAAAAACGGTGATGATTCCAGAAGAATTTGGGTTGTACGGATAGGCCGTTAATTTGTGGTAGCATGGGGACGACGGTTCCATTCAGTGAGTTGGTGCATGGATAAACGGGCCCCAGCTCAGTATCAGCTCACCGGATCGGTATCCTGACCCATTCTTAACGAGTTGACAATATTATCCTTGGCTATTTTCTATTTTAGTTTGTTTTAAATTTTTCTTTAAACCCAGCATGCATTCATATAGGACTTTGAATTTATTGCGGAAGATCATTCAAGTGATTCGATTGTGAAAGCCGTTGTGCTTCAATTCTTACAAATATGAGATATTCCACTCCGAATGAAATACTGAGTTTCCTTGAAACGGCCCTACGCTGCTCTTCCAAAGGAGACCCTTGTTTGGACAGACCCTCAGATATTCCTTTGCTTTTTACCTTGTTTGACCCACCTTGGCCGCAGCACTTCCACATTGGCTGGTAACCGCTCCCCAAAGGTGAAACCTGCAGGTTTATGACCCAGGTACTTCCACACCGAGAAGTTGGTCTCCTTTATTTTCGTGCCTGAGCGCACATCTCACCCTCCCTTATTTGATCTCCGTCCAAGCAATCGTCAAAATTTGAAAGACCTTCTTCAAGGTCGCCTCATTGAAACTACAGGAAAGATTCCAAACAGTAATGTCAAAAGCGTGTCTCATCACACCTTGGCATCAACTTATCAGTCCATTCCCACTCCATTTCACTCCACTTCGATACCATTCCATTACGTGTCACTCCCTTGCAAAGCAGACGCCAAGGCGGGGCAGCTGTAGACAAGCTATTCCTGACGTCCCCCGAGAAAATCTCATATTACTATGCGACGCCCCGCAGCGGCTTTCGCATTTTGAATCGCTTGAGTGCTTCCACTTCTTGAGTCTTCTTCCGCCTTTTCGGCATCCAAAAATCGTCTCGTTGCAGAAATTAGACGACATTCGGACGGCATCGACACCAATCGGACGCATCGAAAGTTTCCGGAACCAGGAGAATGTCTGGCGGACGGCTACCGACGCCTTTTCAGGGGACCAGGGGGGTCTTCATGGAGGCGTCCAGGCCCTGGACGCCTCCATACTTTCAAAATTACAAAAATACAAAAACATATAAAAAAATAATAAAATAATGGAGGCGTCCAGTCCTGGACGCCTCCATCAATGCCAAAATAATAAAAATAAATAATATTAATAATGGTGTAAAAAAAAAATAAAAAAAAATATTAATTTCATGGAGGCGTCCAGGCCACTGGACGCCTCCATCAACTTGCCCACGGGCGCCGCCCGTCCGCTGGTCGGTTTGTCGTTTGAGAAAAAATCTAAATTGTGAAGACGTCCTGCCAACTAGACACGCCCATTCATGAATCACGGGCGCCGATCAAAACCACGCGTTGTGCCAAACCGCGTGCGGCTTTCGGCGAGGGTTCGGTGGGCTTTTATGGAGGCGTCCAGTTGCCTGGACGCCTCCTTTAAAATATTCGAAATAAAAAATAAAAATACAATAAAATATAATTTTTGCCCTGATGAAGGCATCCAGGGTCCTGGACACCTCCATCCTCCGGAGCCCTATAAATAGAGAGCCCCCCCTCAGTCCGAGGGGAGCTTTTAAGAGGTCCGATAGGCTACCGGAGCCCAGAGGCTGCCGGAGTCATTTCTAATCCGTGGGGTCTTTTGTAGGGGGAGGTTCTGCCGGCTTCTCGGGTGCCCGCGCTCACGAGAGGAAGGTCGTCTTCGTCCACCACGCTTCCACGTCGTCCCAACGCTGCCGAAGCTCCGTCAGATCTCGCCATCGGCACATCCAATAAGCCAATTCTCTCCCCCTTCTTCTCCGTAGTTCTTTGCTTTCAACATTTCGCATCCTCTATCTCCCTTCATAAGGGCGCCTTCTCTTATATACTTCTTGCATTCATCATTGCACTTTCCTCCTACTCGAGTCCAAGAGGGGTTTAAAACCACACCAACCAGGTGTGTGTTCTGTCACGATTTCGTTATTTTCTTCGCAAGGGATTTATACTACATCGCCATTTTCTAATTCTGTTTACCTACTGTCTGTTATTTTGCAAGGGTAACTAAGGAAAGCCCTCTCCGTCGGCCGGCCGAAGGGGGAGGAAGAAGCAACCCGCCACTTCCTGCTAGTGAGGTAGGCGCGATCATTTCCTTATTTTGGGGTCTTTGGCCCCTAGCGATCACATCATATTCTCGAGGCCGCGACGAGTCACTTCCCCAATGGCCGTTTAAATTCCCGTTCTAATATTCTCTTTATATTTTGTTATATTCCTATATGTTCATATTCTCGAGGCCGTGGCGAGTCACTTCCCCAATGGCCGTTTAAATTCACGTTCTTTATATTCTCCTTATATTATGTTATATTCTTATCTGCTCATATTCTCGAGGCCGCGGCGAGTCACTTCCTCAATGGCTGTTTAAACTCCCGTTCTTTATATTCTCTTTATATCCTGTTATATTCTTATCTGCTCATATTCTCGAGGCCGCGGCGAGTCACTTCCTGCAATGGCCGTTTGAATTCTATCCTTTCTCTTGTATATCTTGAATTGCTGCTATATCTGCTATACTCTCGAGGCCGCGGCGAGTCACTTCCCGCAATGGCCGTTTCAATTCTTGCTATTTCATTTCTGCACCATTCCCGTCCCCCCGAGGCCGCGGCTGTTGTGCCCATGTGATTTTGATGATAGCAAACACTATAAGTCACAATTTGCATATGTGCATGAAAGATCTTGTTTATTCATTTAAGTGCATTCATATGTGTTCTTGTATTTGTGAATGTGTGCTTGTGAATGGCATTCCATTATATCTGTCTGACATCTAGACAGAAGTGTTGTGAATGTGTGCTTGTGAATGGCATTCCATTAGTTCTGTCTGACATTTGGACAGAAGTGGGTCGACCACCCTCTTAGATGGGTCGACCCCCCCAAGATTCGAATGTCTATACATTGGCTGCTGCATGCTCACACGATCAGTTAAGTCCATACATTGCTTCTAGCATGCACACACACACCCAAGTATATACACTGCTGCATGCTCACTGCATTTGATGTCCTATCTGCACATTGCTAAAGTCTGTACAGAGTTAACATTGTCTCGCAAAGAAGTTCACTTCCAAGTCTATACATTCTTGCATTTTGTGCTTCACGCTTTGTTCAAGTCTATACACTCTATTGCATATTGAACGTGAAGTCTATACATCATCCACCGTCTCATGTTGTGTCTCATCCAAAGTCTATACATTCACATGTAGGCAAAGTCTGCACATTGGCCGCACTGTGCAAGTCTATACATTGCCTTTGGGCATCCAAGTCTATACATTACCTTTGGGCATCCAAGTCTATACATTGGCAGTGTGTCTGTGTTTCAAGCCATTCGTCAAGTCTACACACTGTCCTGTAGCTTGCATGAGTCATCGGTGAAGTCTGTACAGTCAGTGTGTTTCACTCATCTAAAGTCTATACATTCCTTCCCATCTTTACCTACGTTCTGAACTGAGCAAGTCTATACATTCCTTTCCTTTGCCTACGTTCAGAACACATGTCTACACAATGTTCTGTACATCGCCTTCAAGCTTTCCAAAGTCTATACATTCCTGTAGCATGCACGAAGTGAAGTCTATACATCATGTGCTTCGAATTTTTCAAGTCTGTACATGGTCTTGGCATTTGCATTGAAGTCTATACATTGATCTTCGTTTCAAGTCTATACATTGGCCTTCAAGCAATTCCAAGTCTACACATTGGCCAAGTGTCTTGTGCTTTGAAGCTTTATCAAGTCTATACAGCCATGTCTGCATTACCTTGCTTCTTCATGCATTTGCTAGTCTATACAGCAACTAAGTCTTTACATTGTGTTGCATTGCATGCATTACCTAAAGTCTATACATCGCATGCATTGCACACTGCAAGTCTGTACAGCCCAAGTCTGTACATCCGAACGTCTCATTCAGCATCTCACACTTGCAAGTCTACACATTGTTCTTCAAAGCAAGTCTATACACTGCATTTGTACATTGTTCTGTCATGCACATAAAACTCACAAGTCTGAACATTGCTTAGTTGCACGCCATACACTTAGCAAGTCCATACACTCCTCCATGCATAGTCAATTCTATACAGACTTAGCGAAAGCATTCAAGTCTGTACTCTGGTGCCATCGTCTGCATGGTCAAGTCTATACAGAGTTAGCGAAAGCTTAGCTAGTCTGTACATTGGTCTCTCAGGCATGTAAACATCAAGTCTATACACTCCTTGTTTCATGTCTATACATTCGGTTGTTCCATGCATTCTCATCATGTCTAGACAGAGCTTGCCTCAAAGTCTGGACAGCGTTTGCCTCAAAGTTTGTACAGCCTGTGTGTTGAACGAACACAAGTCTATACATCATCTAGCGCTTCTTGTGAAGTCTGTACAATGCCTTAGTCTTCTACACATGAAGTCTATACATTGCTTTAGCTTTGCATTCACAGAGTCTGTACACGGCAGCTCTGCAATGTCTATACATCGCTGGCACCCAGCATTGCAATGTCTATACATTGCGTCCCACAGCCTGTATAGCCTTTCCCTTGCAAAGTCTTTACATCAGATTCGCATGTCTATATATCTCATAAGTAGTTCAGATGGCGTCAACCCATTGAGCTCACGAGGTTGACGCAGCCTTGAAATGCCTCAGATGTCTTTGAAGATAAGGCTGGAGGCGTTGACGCATGGGGTCATTGCGTCGACCCACTAAACTGACCCAGATCTAACTTCTCTTCAAGGGGTAAGTCTATACATTGGATATGGGTGTGCATCGTGAAGTCTATACACTGCTTGTGTAACTCAAGCCTTTACATCAAAGTCTATACACTCTCACCAATGTACATACTTGCCTACTTGCTGCATCTAAAGTCTGTACACGCTCATGCATTATTTCATTAAGTCTATACATTATTTGTTGATCGACTGAAGTAATTATTTTAATGTATAGGCTGATGAATGGGCACGTGATCCGAGGTTGGCACCTGGCAGGTGATCCGAGGTGTCCTCTGGATAAAGGGGGCACACGCCCTAGTTGCTGCTGATATATATATGAAGTTTCTTCATCCGCAGAAGAGAGATTTAGAAGAGGGCTGATCGAGACTGTGAGTAAAGAAGAAGAGAGGTAGAGAGCAGAAGAAGAAGAAATAGAAGAAGAGTGTAGCAGAAGAAAAAGAGAAAGAGAGAGAGCTCGTGAGGATTGAGAGAAGAAGAGTAGACAGTGAGAGAAAGAAGCAGAGAAGAAAAAGAAGAGTAAGAAGAGGAGAGATCGAGAGATAAGAAGCTTCATCAGAAGATTTGATCCTGCTAGACCATGGATCATATTCAGGCCAGTCAGCTCCTGCGAGAGCCAAATTGTGATTTCGTTTTCCAGCTTTCTACTTGCTGTGTTTTTATCATTTCTTATTTTTCCTTTCTTTTGTTATCTGTTCATCATTGTTCTTCCGACTCTCTGCATTGAGATCGGGTTCCTCCTGTGGACTCAGGAGAAGGGAGACATTGTGTCTCCGGTTGCAAGTGGCTGGGAGTCACTTGTTGGGTTCCCTCCGGGTTAGAGGAAGGGAGACTTGTCTCCGGTTCTGGTCTTGTGGGTTGCAAGTCCAGGTGTTCCCTCCTGGTCTGGAGGAAGAGAGACCTAGTCTCATGTTCCAAGTGGCTGGGAGTCACTTGGGGTGTCCCTCCGGTTTGGAGGAAGAGGGGAGGTTGTTCCCCTGGTCAAGCTGTTTGGCAGCAAGTGTTTGCAGACTGAGTCTGCTGTTCTAGCATTGCTAGTGGAAGCCTCACTCCGGTTGGGAGTGAGGGGTGGATGTAGGTCTGGAGGACCGAACCACCTAAAAAATTATATGTGCAGTGGGTTGCCTTGTGCGTTAGCTCCATATCTTCTACCACCCTTCACAGGTTGTCTAAGCTTTCATATTGCTATCTGTGTAGTAGGTTGATTACCTTCTTCTGCTTCCACTAGTTGCTTGTTTAGGAGCGCCTCATATATATTTGCTCATTGGTTTAAAAGAGAATTCAACTTCTTCTTCAGATTATCTATTTTACCTTGATAGTGTTCTTGATTTTTATTGAGCGAAAAGTTTTTAAGGGTGGGATTCATTCACCCCCCCTCTGAATCCATCGCACCGATCCTATCAATTAGTATCAGAGCGGTGTCTGCTTAGTAGGTCCAGCGACCTGCAGATCCGACCCTACTGTCTTCGGTGCTTTTTTGGTTATATTTGTTTATCGGTTTGATTCTGCTACTTTGAATTAGTTTTGATCTGCTTCAATGGCTCATCCACCCGTCTTTAGTGGTTCTGATTTCAACCAGTGGCACAGTGCTTTCCGTGCTCATGTTAAATCTGTTGATCCAGACCTGTGGAAAGTGATTTCACATGGTCCACATAGACTACCAAAAGATCAGTCCAAATGGACTAACAAGCATCGATCTATGTGTGCAGAAAATTAGAAAGCACTGGAGTTAATGAAGGCCGCGACTAATCGAGCTCTTCATTCATGTTTCCTTGGTTGCAGATCTGCAAGGGATATATTGAAGATGATGAAGAGAGCCGAGAAAGGAAATCAAACAAGCTGCATGATGGCTAATGGAAGTAACCAAAGTGGCAGCCAAAATGAAGCAGAGGATGATGATGAGGTAAACCCTTTTGAGAAGTATACTTTAGATGATTGGGAGAATTCGTATGTTGAATTATTAGAATCTCATGAACAGTTAAGAAAACAATACAAAAAGTTGAAGAAGAGTAGTAGGACAGACAGTTTGAACTCTGATTGTAAAAATTGTGTTGAACTGAAAAATGTTCATGATGCTTGTATGTCTGATATTCAAATGTTGAAGAAACAAATTTCATTACTGAAAATTGAGAATCAAGATCATGTAAAAGAAATCTCTGAACTTGAGAAGAAGCTTAGCCTAACTTGTCATGATTCTGTTCAGAGTAAAGAATTGATGAAAAATTTTGAAAGTGTGAACTCAGATTTAGACAAGTTGAAGTCTGAAAAAGATTCCCTCAGAAAATTATCCAAAGGAAATGAAGAAAAATTAGAGAAACTTAAACGAGAGAATGATTTGCTGATTGAGAAACTTGAAGCCATAAAATCTGTAAACATGGAGTTACAGAAAAAGGATGAAAAATAGCAAAGAGAAATGAAGGAATTTGAAAAAAGAAGAAAGCAAGAAGTCAATTCAGAAGATCAGCTTCTAATAAATGAATTGGTTCAAAATGATAAGCTTAAAGAAGAAGTTGAAAAATTAAAATTATTAAACAGTGCAATGTCTG
Organism: Amorphophallus konjac; assembly: GCA_022559845.1. Lineage (NCBI taxonomy): Eukaryota > Viridiplantae > Streptophyta > Magnoliopsida > Alismatales > Araceae > Amorphophallus > Amorphophallus konjac. The sequence goes on along the minus strand of CM040125.1, from coordinate 106,216,632 downwards.
AAAGACTTCTTACATTGGAGAAAGAGAAAATGATCTCTACAAATGAAACTGAAGAAGTAGATGAGTTGAGAAAGGAAATTGAAAAATATAAAACAGATAACAAAGTTTTGAATGAAGTTGTCAATTGTAGTGAACAAGAGATTACAAGTTATGAAATAAACGTTACATCTCTCAAAAATGAAATTCAAGATTTGAAGAGTTCTCTGTCTAAGTTTGTGAGTGGGCAAGAAAACCTAGACAAGCTACTAGGTGTAAAAGTCAATGTCAAAAAGGAAGGGTTGGGCTACAATAATCTAAATAAAAAGGCTTTTCAGAACAAAGTAATGACATCATTTGTGAATGCTTCAAATGTAGCCTCTACATCAAAAGATAAACAGTCCATTGTTCAGAAAATGCTGGGAACAAAGGTTAATTGTAAGAAAGAGGGACTGGGTTACAATCCAGTCATGAGGAAGGTTGATGGATCCAACCTGAAAACTATTTTTGTTAAATCTTCAGAACAAGAAAAGCCTTCTACCTCATCTCCACCTCAGTAAAAGGCTAAGAAAATAGAAAAACAGGATAAAAATCAGAAAAGGATTGGAAAATAGCAAATAAATAAAAAAGGTTCATCAGTGCATGTTGATCACAGTCCTCACACACACTCACATGCATCTAAAAAGAAAATGATCTGTCATTACTGTCATAGATTTGGACATCTGATGCATGAGTGTAAATTCATGGAGAAGGATGATAGGAATGCTAGGAAATTTCATGATAAAAATCCTTCACCTCAAAAAAAGAAAACTGAATGCTTTCACTGTGGTAAATTTGGTCATAAGGCATTTGAAAGTTGGCATGCTAAGGGTAGAAAGTTTAATTCTGAAACTGTCAATCTCCCTGCAGACAGAAATGATTATGATAGGAACAAATTTGTTGTAAATAGAAAATATTCTGCTTGTTTCAATTGTGGCAAGATGGGCCACATTGCAGCTCATTGCTAGCATGTTAAGGGGAAGAAATTTCATTCTGAGTTTGTTAATTTCCATGACAACAAAAATATTTTTGAAAGGAAAACTCTTGCATGTCTTGAGTGTGGTAAGGTAGGCCACAGCGCTAGAGATTGTTGGCATGCTCAGAAGAACTATGTTAACCCCCATGTTATCAAATTCTCTGCCAGAAAATCTGTGAGTTTTTCATGCTATAACTGTGGAAAGCCAGGTCACATGGCTACAACCTGTTGGCTGGCAGGATATCAAAACCAAACTTATTTTGGTAAACATAATTTTAATTCTGTTAACAAAAATTTTCATGCATATGCACATAGAATTCATGCTAATAAGAATGTCCATAAATCAAATCAGAAATCTGCTGCTTCTTGCCATCATTATGGCAAATCTGGACATTTGATGGATGGTTATCCTCTGATGAAATTTGATGATCATCAAGTTAAGAATGTGCTGAGAAAACCTGCTAGGAGTGATACTGTCATGTCAGGACCCAAGACTTCTTAGGTGCCTATTTGTGCAAAATAGTTTGCTAACTTACAGGTGTGCCTTGGAAGCTGATTAATAAAGAGGGGATTAATCCAAGGCACTCAAAAGAAAATCCCTTTCTGAACTTTTCAGGTAAACTCTCTGCATTTCCTATTTTGAAATTCATTGCATATCTGGTCTGATGTGTTCTTGCATATTTGTCATCTTTTGAGCACTATGAGTACTCATGTCTCTCAATGCTCATATGAATTGGATGTTTAGATATTGAAATGAGAATAAACTTGCAATTTCTGTAAATCTGAACTACATATGAATGTGGTTTGAAATCTGCATGTTGCATAGCTCACTGAAAATTTGGATTGCTTATAGGACTGCATGTTGAATTATCATGATTGACCACTATGGTATATTAAATGGTAAGCTACTAAAAGGTAGGGAAATCTGTCTGGAGGTTCTTACTGTGTGTGAGATGGTCTTTTAGACCAGGTTCTCCGCCTAGTACCATGGGTCATATTGCTTGATAGGGCAGTCTGAATGTGCATGAGTCTCAAAGACATATGTTCAGTTCTCATGGCAAACATTGCATGTTTTCAGGGATAGTTAATTGCATGTCTTTGCATATCATTCAATGTTGAGTCTTTGCATGACTTTGCATACATATAGTTAATTACATTTCATTACATTGAAATTGCCAAAAAGATTGACTGAATGCATGTTGTCAGGGGGAGTTAATGCATTGCATGCTGGTTGTCAAATGCATACACTTGTCAGAATTCATTGCATTTGTTGACAAACCTTGATCATATTTTGAAAACTCTGGGCTTCAAAATCTCTTCTATCATTTGGTATTAGAATTCTATCAGTCTCTCATGAAGATTTCAATGGGTCTATCTCGATCATAAATCTAAAAAAACTTGAACTAGGAATATTCTATTATACGGTTTTCTGAATGTCTAAAATAACTCAGGTGGTTTAAGTTTAATGTATTCATTGAGTTTGACTTTAAAATCTCTGAAAAATATATGAATCATATTTAATAAACTTTAACCATCTGTTTCATGCTGTGTCTTGTAAAATCTTCTGAAATCTGAACTATTGAATACATGGCTTTATTTGGTTAAGTACATGAAATTATTATTGATTTGAAGCAAATGAGTTTTTCAGAAATGTCTAAAGGGTAATTTCTGTCAGAGCAATGACTTTGGTCACTGAGAAACACATGTTCAAAGGACTGTGTCATGAGGTGCCATAGTTAACTCTGCTTAAGAATGAGTGTTAATCAGGCAGAGCAATGACATGCACACTGAGAAATACAACTCACTCATCAAGAAATGATTTGTAGTGTGTCATGATGTGTAAATGCTATCTCTGTTCATATAAAGCATGACTGTTAGTTACACTAAGTGCTTAGGGATATTGGCATCTGATCAACGTATATCCTCTAGCTACAAGGTGTACACTGAACTAGAGTGCTCGTAAAATGTGTAGCATAAAAATTTATTGAACAAATTGCTATATTTGAATATTGATGCTAAAATCAAATTGCTACAACCCTAGACAAAATCATATGACTTCATAACTGCTTGATCTCAATACTAGTGCATGTAATTCCGGGAAGAAGTCAATAAATTTGATTGTGTAAGAGAAAGGGAGGTTAATCATGATATATATATGAAGGCTTGGTTCACTGTTATTAAACCGTGACTTTAGATATAAATACAGAATTTTATTGATAAACTTAGCATACATCATATTTAAACCCTGCTGATCAATAAAGATCATTCATAAGCCCTTATAATGGAAGACTTTGAAAAATTATGTTTTGGATTTATGAGATTGATATCTCCTTGAAAATCTTGTTGAATTCCTTGTGTTTGGAGCTTAGTTGAAATTATTTTCCTCACTGTCCTTGATTCATCATGACCTGAACTAATCTTTGATTGCCCCTGTGGTCTCCTTCTCATTCATTTCATAAGGTTCCAGTTATTGAGGAGGAGCTTCCATGTCATATAAAATCATGCTGCATAGAAATTCCTAAAGGGGGAGAATTGTCTTGCATTCATACATTCAGGGGGAGTTCTTGCATTTCTTGTTGCAACTGCATCTCTGCATTCAAATACAAAGGGGGAGACATTGGTATGAGTCATATTGCTCTTTAGGGAAGAATGTGCTTTCATGTAGTTAAAGGGAGAAATGTCATATCAGTTGGTATCACATCTGCTTACTTTTCCTCTCTCTAAGTAATGTCTTTTTGCTGAAGTCAAAGGGGGAGAATGTTTTTGACTTGAGCCAGTGTGACTCATAGTGTTGCCATCATCAAAAAGGGGGAGATTGTTGTGCCCCTGTGATTTTGATGATAGCAAACACTATAAGTCACCATTTGCATATGTGCATGAACGATCTTGTTGATTCGGTTAAGTGCATTCATATGTGTTCTTGTATTTGTGAATGTGTGCTTGTGAATGGCATTCCATTATATCTGTCTGACATCTGGACAGAAGTGTTGTGAATGTGTGCTTGTGAATGGCATTCCATTAGTTCTATCTGACATCTGGACAGAAGTGGGTCGACCCCCCTCATAGATGGGTCGACCCCCCCAAAATTCGAATGTCTATACATTGGCTGCTGCATGCTCACACGATCAGTTAAGTCCATATATTGCTTCTAGCATGCACACACACACCCAAGTATATACACTGCTGCATGCTCACTGCATTTGATGTCTTGTCTGCACATTACTTAAGTCTGTATAGAGTTAACATTGTCTCGCACACAAGTTCACTTCCAAGTCTATACATTCTTGCATTTTGTGCTTCACGCTTTGTTCAAGTCTATACACTATGTTGCATATTGAACGTGAAGTCTATACATCATCCACCGTCTCATGCTGTGTCTCATCCAAAGTCTATACATTCACATGTTGGCAAAGTCTGCACATTGGCAGCACTGTGCAAGTCTATACATTGCCTTTGGGCATCCAAGTCTATACATTGCCTTTGGGCATCCAAGTCTATACATTGATAGTGTGTCTGTGTTTCAAGCCATTCGTCAAGTCTACACACTGTCCTGTAGCTTGCATGAGTCATCGGTGAAGTCTGTACAGTCAGTGTGTTTCACTCATCTAAAGTTTATACATTCCTTCCCATCTTTACCTACATTCTGAACTGAGCAAGTCTATACATTCCTTTCCTTTGCCTACGTTCAGAACACAAGTCTACACACTGTTCTGTACATCGCCTTCAAGCTTTCCAAAGTCTATACATTCCTGTAGCATGCACGAAGTGAAGTCTATACATCGTGTGCTTCGAAGTTTTCAAGTCTGTACATGGTCTTGGCATTTGCATTGAAGTCTATACATTGATCTTCATTTCAAGTCTATACATTGGCCTTCAAGCAATTCCAAGTCTGTACATTGGCCAAGTGTCTTGTGCTTTGAAGCTTTATCAAGTCTATACAGCCATGTCTGCATTGCCTTGCTTCTTCATGCATTTGCTAGTCTATACAACAACTAAGTCTTTACATTGTGTTGCATTGCATGCATTACCTAAAGTCTATACATCGCATGCATTGCACACTGCAAGTCTGTACAGCCCAAGTCTGTACATCCGAACGTCTCATTCAGCGTCTCACACTTGCAAGTCTACACATTGTTCTTCAAAGCAAGTCTATGCACTGCATTTGTACATTGTTCTGTCATGCACATAAAACTCACAAGTCTGAACATTGCTTAGTTGCACGCCATACACTTAGCAAGTCCATACACTCCTCCATGCATAGTCAAGTCTATAAAGACTTAGCGAAATCATTCAAGTCTGTACTCTAGTGCGGTCGTCTGCGTGGTCAAGTCTATACAGACTTAGCGAAAGCTTAGCTAGTATGTACATTGGTCTCTCAGGCATGTAAACATCAAGTCTATACACTCCTTGTTTCATGTCTATACATTCGGTTGTTCCATGCATTCTCATCATGTCTAGACAGAGCTTGCCTCAAAGTCTGGACAGCGTTTGCCTCAAAGTCTATACAGCCTGTGTGTTGAACGAACATAAGTCTGTACATCGTCCAGCACTTCTTGTGAAGTCTGTACAATGCCTTAGTCTTCTACACATGAAGTCTATACATTGCTTTAGCTTTGCATTCACAGAGTCTGTACACGGCAGCTCTGCAATGTCTATACATCACTGGTAGCCAGCACTGCAATGTCTATACATTGCGTCCCACAGCCTGTACAGCCTTTCCCTTGCAAAGTCTTTACATCAGATTCGCATGTCTATATATCTCATAAGTAGTTCAGATGGCGTCAACCCATTGAGCTCACGAGGTTGACGCAGCCTTGAAATGCCTCAGATGTCTTTGAAGATAAGGCTGGAGGCGTTGACACATGGGGTCATTGCATCGACCCACTGAACTGACCCAGATCTAACTTCTCTTCAAGGGGTAAGTCTATACATTGGATATGAGTGTGCATCGTGAAGTCTATACACTGCTTGTGTAACTCAAGCCTTTACATCAAAGTCTATACACTCTCACCAATGTACATACTTGCCTACTTGCTGCATCTAAAGTCTGTACACGCTCATGCATTATTTTCATTAAGTCTATACATTGTTTGTTGATCGACTAAAGTAATTATTTCAATGTACAGGCTGATGAATGGGCATGTGATCCGAGGTTGGCACTTGGCACGTGATCCGAGGTGTCCTCTGGATAAAGGGGGCATACGCCCTAGTTGATGCTGATATATATATGAAGTTTCTTCATCCACAAAAGAGAGATTTACAAGAGGGCTGATCGAGACTGTGAGTAAAGAAGAAGAGAGGCAGAGAGCAGAAGAAGAAGAAATAGAAGAAGAGTGCAGCAGAAGAAAAAGAGAAAGAGAGAGAGCTCGTGAGGATTGAGAGAAGAAGAGTAGACAGTGAGAGAAAGAAGCAGAGAAGAAAAAGAAGAGTAAGAAGAGGAGAGATCGAGAGATAAGAAGCTTCATCAGAAGATTTGATCCTGCTGGACCGTGGATCATATCCAGGCCAGTCAGCTCCTACGAGAGCCAAATTGTGATTTCGTTTTCCAGCTTTCTGCTTGCTGTGTTTTTATCATTTCTTATTTTTCCTTTCTTTTGTTATCTGTTCATCATTGTTCTTCCGACTCTCTAGATTGAGGTCGGGTTCCTCCTGTGGACTCAGGAGAAGGGAGACATTGTGTCTCCGGTTGGAAGTGGCTGGGAGTCACTTGTTGGGTTCCCTCTGGGTTGGAGGAAGGGAGACTTGTCTCCGATTCTGGTCTTGTGGGTTGCAAGTCCAGGTGTTCCCTCCTGGTCTGGAGGAAGAGAGACCTAGTCTCTGGTTCCAAGTGGCTTGGAGTCACTTGGGGTGTCCCTCCGGTTTGGAGGAAGAGGGGAGGCTGTTCCCCTGGTCAAGTTGTTTGGTAGCAAGTGTTTGTAGACTGAGTATGCTGTTCTAGCGTTGCTAGTGGAAGCCTCACTCCGGTTGGGAGTGAGGGGTGGATGTAGGTCTGGAGGACCGAACCACCTAAAAAATTATATGTGCAGTGGGTTGCCTTGTGCGTTAGCTCCATATCTTCTACCACCCTTCACCGGTTGTCTGAGCTTTCATATTGCTATCTGTGCAGTAGGTTGATTACCTTCTTCTGCTTCTGCTAGTTGCTTTTTTAGGAGCGCCTCATATATATTTGCTCATTGGTTTAAAAGAGAATTCAACTTGTTCTTCATATTATCTATTTTACCTTGATAGTGTTCTAGATTTTTATTGAGCGAAAAGTTTTTAAGGGTGGGATTCATTCACCCCCCTCTGAATCCATCGCACCGATCCTATCAGCGGCGAGTCACTTCCCGCTATAGCCGTTTAACCCCCATATCTTGCTATATTGTATTTGTCCCGCTCGCCACGTCGTAGCAATCTCCCGTGGTGGCCCCTTCTCTTTTCTCTTATTTCTATGTTGCAGCAAACAAAACGAGCCCGCGCGCTCAGCATTTTCATTTCTCAAACCGCGTGACATCGCTCACACGCGTGAGGTGGTCTTCGGACCTACGTTCTCCGCCAAGTGCCGATAATCAATCTGCTTGAAGTCATTGGAAAATCTCTGGTTGAATGCATGTATATACTTTATTCAACCACTTTTTGACTCCTTCTATGACTCATCTCTTGCTAAATGAAATTGCATTGATTTAGACATGTTTGCTACATGGCATATATTAAGGGGGAGATTTTTTATAACCGTGCATACATTTAGGGGGAGACATTACTGTGAGAAAGCTAATTCATCTTTTACATTCAATACAACCACCCACACAAAATGCACCTTTTTGAGATAATGATTCAATCTAATAAGGATTACTATTTTCTACTCTACACTTTTGAGGACTGTTGATTCTATACATAGAAATCACATGTCTCATGAGGAAAAAGCTGTTTACCCCATCAAAAATTTATATAAGTGGAACGTGGATCCGAGTAGCCGAGAATCCCCCATGAAATAAAGGAGGAAACTCATGTCGAAAGGAGAAACTAATCCATATCAAAATAAGTGTGATTTGCCACCGAGTAACCGGGAAGTGCCCCTGAGACAAAGGGTACAACTCGCGACAAAAAGTGTCTCATCCACATCATAAAAAGTGACGAAACTGAGTAACCGGGAATTGCCCCTGAAACAAAGGGCATGACTCGTGTCAAAAGGTTAGTCGCACCAAATTTAGTAATTAAAAATTGGGGTCATACGTAGCTACCAATACTCGAGCATTGTGTATGAATGTGTATGGATGAGAAGTTCTTTTCCGTGTTCTTTATAAAATCTGATTTTCCATATTGACTTGATTTTCATTGCTCAATCTTCACTTATGCACCTTGGGTTTTATTGTTTGAATGCCGCTTATGAATCAGTCATCTTTCATGGTTAATCTAGTACTTTATTTATGTAAGCACGGCCTTCTTAGTATTGTTCATGCACTTTATGTTCAACGATCAATTACATTATCCTTCCATCCGTCCCGAAGGGACTTGCATGAGTCTATACTTAATTATGCATGTTTGAGTGCCTGAATGCTTAATCTGTCTGTTCACATCGTACTTCATTCCATAGTTTGCATCTATAGGATATACTTGTATATAACAGGTTAAATAACCCATTGTCAATTGGTTTTTGGTACTTGACAATCTGGGGAAAATAACGTGCTTTTTAGCACTATACATTTTGTGCATACTTAGGTTTCACTTTTGCATATAGTTTATTTATACTACTTGTGCATAATTAGTTACACACATACCAAATATTACAAAAATTGAGCAGTTGAACTTATCTCACACATCTACTGATTGTACATCAAATTCCAAATTTTTGCTTGCTTCTTAGTTTATACACCTTCCCTTAATGGGAGGTTAATTGCTGGGTTCGTATGCGCATGTCTCATTCATGTTTGGAATCTACACTGTTGCCTCTTGTCCCCCATTTTTTTCATAATGCCAAAGGGGGAGAGATATTAGTTGAATAGTCACAATATATTGTCATCATCAAAAAGGGGGAGATTGTTAGGTTCTGTGCGCCCCCTCGTTGTCTTTGACAATGGTTTTGATGATTCCAATATATTGTGTGTTTTGTGTTAAATGGCATCTTGATGATAAATAAGCTAACATGATGGTATCTTGGTTTATAGGTTGATATTTCATGGTCCTTCACAAACACAATCCTAATGCTGCCTCATGCGTGCTATGCATGAGACCTTGTACAAACATGTGAAACTTTGTGTTTTGATAATCTGTTCATGGGGTTTTTGATGAACTCACATAAATGTTTGACATTGTGTGTGTTATGTTGTGAAGGTTCAGTTTGTTCTAAACTGAACTTGTAATCTATGTGGATCCTCATGATATGATTTTTCATGCTATCTTAAATGGTCTGTTGAGATTAGTGTTCTTGCCTTGATGCCCATACTAGTGTGGAATGATTGAGTAATTTGTAGCTATGAAATTGGTTGCATGGCATTGTGTAAATGCATTGCCATTTCATTTCAGCTTTTGTGCAATGATCATCATCTTCCTTGGGCTCATGTAAAATCATGCCTCAATGTTATATGCAGCATTAGGTGCTTAAGGTGATCATCCTTCACACTTCTTTTCTAACTGGTGAGGTGTCGACCCCTGGGGTCGACCCTCCCTTGGCCATGGGCTGTCTGTACAGCAGACGGTCCAGCCAGTCAAGAGTGTCGACACTAAGTGTTGACACTTCCACTGGTGATGTCTCACGAATGATATTTGTTCGTGTTTGGTCATGATGAAATACTCATATTTGGCATTCTTATATTGCTTGGTGGATGGTAAATTGAACTAACCTTCCATTTGTGAAACATGGTTTCTTAATGCAGAAATGTGTTTAAACTTATATTCATGAATGACTTTCAATGAGGAAGCATATCATTTACACGTGTTGAAACAAGCTCTGATTTGGCTCTCTATACCTGCATGTGGACAATGTGTTAAGGCTTAACTTGTCTGAACTGGGAGGTTTATTTCTGAACTGAACTTTGAGTTATTGGACTGAATTTGGAACCTTTGGACTTATCTTCATAGTCTTGGTTTCCCATTGCACTTGGTTAAGGTTTCTACATAAACCTTGTTAAATTGGCTTCATCATGCTCACACTCCCTCAATGCCAATGTCTCTATGTGAATTAACTCTCAAGTTTTGAAAATGGTGGTAAGAACAGATACGTAGCTTGACTTCAAAGTGGATTTAATGCTAGTGGTTCAAAACTGGTAGATATGTTCAAATCTGGAAAAATCAGGTACATTGTAGAGTTTTTCATTCAAATACACAAGGCCATGGTAAGAATGTTTGATTAATTGGTTTTGAATGAGTGGATTGATCAATGTTGAAATCAGGTTTTGAATATGTCAATCTGAGTTGTAAGTACATATTGATTGATCTTGATACCATGTTCCTCGATTTGTGGACTTTCAAGTTATTTTTAATTGAGCTTTTCCACTGTCAAGAAAAGTGTCGACCCATGGGTTCAACACTTTATATTGGGTTATGTTGTTTTAACTAAAACAGAACCCCCTGTAAAAAAGGTCGACCCCATGGGTCGACACTTTTTACCCTGGGTCCTGATTTCGTCTCAAGACAGAACCTCGTGAAAAAAAGTTCAACCCCACGGTTCGACACTTTTGACTAGGTTCTGGATTTTATGCATTTGGGCAGAAATCGATGATACGAGTGTCGACCCTAGAGGTCGACACTTTGTCTGCTACGTCCGGATCGGGTTTGCCGATTTGGTTTCGAACTGTGGGTTTCAAGGTTCGATTGGCTTGGGGTCTTACCCTAATGTCCTTAGGGTTATACTCTACCATTCGGAGTGCATTTAAGAGAGTTTTATCATGGGCTTTGTAGTCTTTTGTTCACCCATTCGATGCCCTATATGTATGTTATGATTTCCATCAGATGAAACATCCCCTTGAGCTTCTAACGTGAAACCCTTTGTCTTGCAGGAGAAGAAGGTGCTCCATCTGCTGGAAATGAAGGAGAGTTGTGCCAGGATAGTCTTCCACCGTGCCCGAGCCGAGATTTGGGGGTCGCGGTCTGCATCCTCTTCATCCGGAGCGTCGGGCGACTATATCTTCTACACCAGCTTCGTCCAACCTTCGGTTCATTTGTCCTAAGTGCTACCTTCTCTATTCTCCTAGTTTGTGTAAAGATTTAGGGGATATCTATACCATTCATTCCTATACTCTTGGTTGAGATTAGCTTAAGGTTTTGGGCATTTGGGACTTCATGTGCGGCTGCTTCCACTCCGGTTTGTCATTTCCAACGCACCCTACCTGTTGATTCAAAGGAGTTGTGGGACATTAAAAGGGAGTACATATATATATATATATATATATATACATCTGCTTTCATTTGTTTGTCATATCCCTTTCAACCAAGATATACTTACGGAGCATAATGTCTCATCTTTACTTGATGTGTGCAGGCTTGATTGGAGCTAGGACTTGAACGAACAACCTTGGATCCTCAAGGAGGATGACCTACTACTCTAACCAGCTGCGGATAAATGTTTCTCCAACCTAGGCTTCACGAAAGATCTTCTTATGTCTATTGGAGAATCAAGGGGATATTTCTACATCTTATTTGTGTTTAATTCCTTGTGTGTTTCATAGTTTATTTTCATCTACATACTGTTGCGAGCGAATATTGTATATCCTTTGATTTTTTTAAACTCAGAATATCTGTGTGTGTGTACGGAGTTGTGTCTCCGTGTGGTTGTTGTGTCCGGGGTACGTTCCCCGAACGTGTGTGTGTGTGTGCTGCAGTGGCAGCGTGTTGAGGCAAGGCCTCGTGTGTGTATTGCTACGAAAGCAGCGCGTATGTGGTTGGGGTTCATCCCCGTGTTGCTACTTCGGTAGCGTGTTAGTGAAGCCTCACCGGGTTTGGTGAGGGGTGGATGTAGGGAGCCCGTCGTGGTCTCGAACCACCTAAAAATCCATGTGTTCATTGTGATTGCCTGTGTGACTGTCCATTTCTCCTATCTTCCTTCACATGTTATCTTATTGATTTTTATTTCACTACACCACTACACTTCGCTAGCTCTGCTATCTGTTATTAGTAATCGTTCATCGCTTGGTAGATTGGTTGTCCGAGTGAGATCAGAAAGATTGAGAGAATATCTTAATCTCACTTGAAGTTTTTATTAATCAACGTTGTTAATTCTACATCTGTTAAGAAAGTTGTTAAAATCCGCCATCTTGGCAAGGGGACAATTCAACCCCCCTTCTTGTCCACCATCTCTCTGGGCCAACACTAAAGAAGACTCATGGACGCTTGGGACACGGATAGACGGAGAGACAAAACCTAACGACTTCCTAGGACTGACGATAAGCACATCGGACGTTCTAAGGAAGCCCAGGTAAACATGTTGGACACCGTGTGCATACACTAGGTGTAAAGATAGACTGACCCACAACTTAATGTTGCGAGTTTCAACTCTCGTCAACCGTCTCCGGTTGTAGAAGTCTCATCCTCAGGTACAGAAATGTGTGAGGACAAGGAGGTGGGGGATGGGAAGGTAATCCGGACATTTGGTGTGGAGCATGGAAAGTGGGAAGTCCGAACGTTGTCTCTCGTACGTGTGGCAGAAATCAAACCATACCGCGTCAACATAGGGTGTTGACAGTGGTGCGGTAGTCACTAGCGGCAGCGCTACCGTAGGAGAGGCGGGTAACAGTGGGATGACTTGCTGCATGGGGTCGGCGGATGGCACATCTACCGAGGACAAAGTGGGTGGGACAGACAGCTCTGGGACGACCGGTGGGGTTGGGGTGACTAACAAGATGGGGTCGTTGGGCGGCGCCTTACCCTGGCCCACAAGGCACTCTTTGGGATCGCTCTCATGCCCCACAACCTCAGCGAGGTACTCCTTGGCCAACGCTTGGTCAGCCTCATAACTCAATAGAATAAGCCCGGGTGGGGCTTCCTCGGAATGTGTGTCCTCTAAGATAGGGGAATGTGAAGGACACAGGTCGGGGAAATGACTACTTCCACTAGGGGTGGCTAGAGGGGCGGGCTGGGCAGCCGGCGCCTGAGGGACCGGAACAGCTCCGGGGAGCTCCTTCCTGTGTCCCTGTGATTTTGATGATAGCAAACACTATAAGTCATCATGTGTTTGCATGGAAGATTGAATGATGATGCATCGGGTCATTGCACTGTGCATTAATAAGAATTGATTGATGTGCATTGATGTGTGTGCATTAATGCTATCATGATACTCATTTGCATGATATATGCATTATCTCAAACACTATAAGTCATCATGTGTTTGCATGGAAGATTGAATGATGATGCATCTGGTCATTGCACTGTGCATTAATAAGAATTGATTGATGTGCATTGATTTGTGTGCATTAATGCTGTCATGATACTCATTTGCATGAAATATGCATTATCTCTTAGGTTGTTAAGTCATATGCACATAAGGTCCATGCTAGTTGTTCATTATGCATACTAAGGTCGTGCATACACAAGGTCATTTCATCAAACAGATTACTGTTCGTGCATACACAAGGTCTATGCACATTACTGGTCTATGCACCACTAAGGTCAGTGCCAGCAACATTTCATGCAAGCAATGTCGGTGCATATGCACACTTAGTTCATATGTGTTGAGTGTGCTTACTGCATTCATGTGTTTTGACACTGCAGTTAGTGCTATATGTGTTGATGCTGTATTAAGTGGTTTATGAGGTACACACTTATCTCTGTCCATTACTCATAAAGTCGATGCATACTTCAGACCACTTAATATCAGGTTGCATGCATACACATTCCATCGAACACCATGTGTGCACACTAGGGTCAGTGCATATGTGCACTCGGTGCAGGTTTTGTCACATGCATATAAGGTCCGTGCTATTCACTGTTTAAACCGATTCATGTTCAGCCTTAGGCTAACTAAGGTCAGTGCAATGCTTTCCCACGCATAGGTCGGTGCATGCTTTGGCTCGCATAGGTCGGTGCATTTTCTGTTGATTGCACACCCGCATATATGGGTCGGTGCATAGTTTGCCTTGCGCATGCAAGGGTCATGTAGATGTCAAGTCGGTGCACATTCTTGTCATGCGCACGCATGTAGGTTGGTGCAGTCTTTGTCCAAAGCATATACATGTTAGTGCATGTTTTTGCTACTTGCATAATCGGTGCAGGTTTTGGGGTAGTGAATATAGGGTCGGTGCATATGGTTACTCAGTACTGTATGCACGCATGCTAGAAGGTCTGTGCACGTTTTGCCCCATGCATATAGAAAGTTGATGCAAATCACTGTAGCAACGAGGTCGATGCAACTTTTGATTGCCCAATTGAACTCAATGCATATTTTGTTTAAGTCATAAAAATACTCGGTGCATGTTTCTATGTCTAAGGCATATACGGATCTCGGTGTAATACACTATTGCTGCATCTGAAGGCCCATGCATATAGAAAGTCGGTGCAATACACTGTGCATGTTCATATATGTCTGTCAGCATACGAACTCGGTGCAAGTCACTGTAGATCTCGGTGCATGGCTATAGCCTATTCACAGTCGGTGCAGGTTTTTATCTTAGACATATTATAGTCGATGCAAACTTTGCACTGAGCTCTTCTCTATTCTAGGTCTGTGCAAGGTCTGCTCTTCCACGTAATGAACTCTAATATTCTGTAAGTGATCCTAAACGATACTCTATCTTTTCAGGGAACAATCACGTTCGCAGTAGAGGCATGTGACCTCTGAAATGGTAGAAGGCTGGCTCGTGGATAAAGGGGCAAATGATAGGCGCGTGATCCGAGGAAAGGAAACTTCTATTCCCTAACACGTGGTCCAATAGAATATCAGTCAGGTTCTGTTGCTTGATCCATACGAAGCCCCTGTTCCTATATAAAGCTACATTACCCTTCGAAGAAGGGTGCTGGTGCAGAAAAAGAGGTAGCCAGAAGAAAAGAAAAGAGAGCTAGCAGCAGCAGCAGCAGAAGAAGAAGAAGAAGAAGAAGAAGAAGAAGAAGAAGAAGAAGAAGAAGAAGAAGAAGAAGAAGAAGAAGAGAGGTAGTCAGTGAGTGAAGAAGAAGCTGACAGCCAGAGTGAGAGAGAAGCAGCCAGTGCATCCTGAAGATCTGATCATGAATTGACTCATGGAACAAATCCACAGTCATTGTGCTCCTCGGAGCTATACCTATTTTTATTTCTCTTGTTTTTTTTTTTTTTGTTCTTTTCATATTCTCAGTGGTTTCTGTTTCCCTTGTTGGGGATCAGGATTCCTCCTGGTGTCTCAGGAGAAGGGAGACTTGGGTCTCCGGTTGTGAGTGGATGGGTGTCACTCACGGTTTTCCCTCTGGTTTGGAGGAAGGGAGATTCGTCTTCGGTTCTGGTCTTGTGGGTAGCAAGTCCAGGTGCCAAACTTCTGTGGATTGTAGAACTTGGTTTGAGGGATTTGTCAAGCTGTTAGGCAGCGTCTGTCGCAGACTGATTCTGTTGTTCTTACGTTTGCAAGGGAAGCCTCACTCCGGTTTGGGGTGAGGGGTGGACGTAGGCTGACTGGAGGTCTAGACGAACCACCTAAAAATCCTGGTGTTCTGTGGTTTGCTTTTGCGTACATTTCCATATCTTCTGCCCCCTTCACAGGTTGTTTAAGCATTCTATATCGAAAGCCTTCATGCATGATTTTTGTTTGAGTTTGGTGTTGCTGTTAAGTGTTTGACTGAATGTATTAGTAGAAGGTCTTATTTAGTGTGCCTCGTGGCAAGTGTTCCTTGAGCAATCTTGTGAGTTGAATCTGACCGTACTGCAATCTTGTGTGAGTTACTCATCTTGCTTGGGCTTCTAATTGTCTTCTGGAGAGTTTTTAACTTGTTTAATCCATTTGAGAGTTCTAACTCTGCAATAGTTTTATTCCGCTATAATAGTTCTGAATCGAAGCAAATTATTGAACGGGGATTCATTCACCCCCCCTCTAAATCCATGCCTTGCACCCCAACAATTGGTATCAGAGCAGGTTGTTGTCTTATCGGATCCATCGGTCCGCAGTAGATTCTGCAGCCTCTCTAGTGCATTTCTGAACTTACTCTTTGGTGCATTGATATGTTTGCTGATTTATTGCATGGGTCATCCACCGGTCTTCAATGGCTCTGATTTTAATTCGTGGGTTAGAAGTCTCCATAGCTATGTGAAACTGATTGATCCTGATCTGTGGAAGTTAATTTCACACAGTCCTCACAGATTATCAAAGAAAGAATCCAAATGGATTGACAGTCACAGATCTAGGCATGGAGAGAATCAGATACTTTTGAATCTAATGAAAGCAGATACTGACAAGGCATTACACTGTTGCCTTCATGACTACAGATCCGCTAAGGATATTATGGACAAGCTGAAGCTAGCACACAGAAGAAGGGAGGAGAGCTGCATGATGGCTAATGGCAGCGATCAAGGTAGCAATCGGAATGAAGAGGATGATAACGAGGAGGTAAATCCCTTCGAGAATTTTTCTTTAGATGATTGGGAAAATGCATACGGTGATTTATTAGACTCACATAAGAGATTGATAAAACAATATAAAAAATTAAAAAAGAGTACTTGGGTGGATAGCTCAAACTCTTCCTGTGAAAAATGTCTAGAGTTGAAGGAATCTCATGATGCTTGCTTGCCTGATATTCAAAAGCTTAAGAAACAAACTGGTTTATTAAAAAATGAAAATCAAGAGCTTGCAAATGAGATTACTAGACATGAAGAAAAATTCAGAAAACTTGAGGTCGAGAAGAATCTAATAGCTGAAAAACATGAGGTGATAAAATCCGTAAACACAGAGCTTCAGAAAGACATTGAAAGTCTGCCAAGAGAATCTGGAACCTCAGATAAATCAAAAGCATCACATGATGACCATATTCTTCTTGGTGAGTTAATTCAAAATGATGCTCTGGTTAAAGAAAATGATAAGCTAAAACAGCTGAACTCTGCTATGTCTGAAAGACTTCTAGCCCTAGAAAGAGGAAAACCTGTTTGTATTGAAGATTCTGAAAAATTAAGAAATCTGGAACAAGAAATTGAAAAATATAAAATAGCTAACAAAGTACTGAATGAAGTTGTTAACTGTAGTGAACAAGAGATTGTAAGTTATGAAATAAACATTGCTTCACTAAAAATTAAGATTCAGGATTTGAAAGCTTCTTTATCTAAATTTGTTAGTGGGCAAGAAAATCTGAATAAGTTGTTAGGAGTCAAGGTTAACTTCAGGAAGGAAGGGCTGGGCTACAATAATGCTAATAAGAAAGTTTTTAATAATAAGCTAATGACATCATTCGTCACTGCATCAAACGTAGCCACCACCTCAAAAGATAAACAGTCCATTGTTCAGAAAAATCAGAAACAAACTGACCTTTAGAAACAAGCTGAAAAAGTGAAAAAGGATGTTCATGTGAAGAACAAGCAAAGAAACAATCATGCTGATGCTGTGCATGTGACACATAACCTAATCACACACACATACACAAAAAAAGAAAATGTCATGCCACTATTGTCATAAACTTGGTCATCTGATACATGAGTGTAGGTTGATGGAAAAGGATGATCTGAGCGCTAGCATAATGCATGCTAGAAAATCTCATGATAAAAATCCTTCTTTTCAGAAAAAGAAAATTGAATGTTCTCACTGTGGTAAATTAGGACACACGATTACACAATGCTAGTTTGCAAGTGATAAGGAAAAAGCACATTCATATCATGCCAAATTTCATGCTATTAACAAGAACAAGTTTGTTTCAATAAACCATCATATGACATACTTTAACTGTGGCAAATTGGGTCATAAGGGATTTGAATGCTGGCTGAATGCTGATAGGAGAAATTCTAATTCATGTTCTCACTATGGCAAGAAGGGCCACATTAGTGCCCTATGTTGGCATGCCCAGGGAAGAAGTTTCCACTCCAAATCAGGTAAATCCCCTGTAAACAAAAAGATTTCGGATAGGAATTGTTGGGTTCGGTGCAGTATTCAGAAGGGGGGGGGGTGAATGAATATAGCCCTTTAAAAAAACTTTCGCCCAATTAAAATATGATGCTCACTAGAATTACTAGTTCGTAAACTAGACAAGCTTAAAAGCTAATAATCAGTTGCAGAGCAAAACAAGCACACAGTGAGATCACTAGAATGCTAACTTGGCTGATTTAGACAAAGAATTGCTCAACTAGAATTTCGCTCTCTTGACAAATTAAAACATTCTAAGAAGACTAATTAACTCTTCTTCTCAACCAAAAGCCAAACACATGGAGCGCCCCTATGCATTCATCTAGCGGAAGCACAATAGAACAAAACAAACCACAATGCACATGGGGTTTTTAGGTGGTTCGGTCCAGCAGACCTACATCCACCCCACACTCAAATCGAGTGTGGATTCCGCTGACTCACAGCTTGAACAGCTGGGCATCACAGCTTGTCTTACAATCGTTGGGCAACACAGCTTGTCGTCCGAGGAATCCTCCTCGCCCCGCTGAGCAACACAGCTTGCTGTCCAGTGGACTCCTCCACTGCAAACCGCTGGGCAATACAGCTTAGCCGTCCATAGGCAACACCTCTGCAATCCGCTGACTAACAGCTTGACAAAGGAAGTTCAAAAGAAAACAAAAGATGGGAGTAAATAGCATCGGAAAGCTGTAAGCACTAAGCACAGAATATGGCTCTTAAAGAGCTGACTGGAGTGGATCTGATCCAACTTCCAGCAAGAACAGATCTCCCTCGATCTCACTCTCTTTCTTCACTCTCTCTCTTCTCAACTCCTTCACGTCTGCTTCTCTCCTCTTTTCTTTCTCTTCACACTCTGCTCGAGCTCTCTATCTCTCACCTTTTCTCTTCTGCTTCTTCTCTCTTTCTTTTCTTCTTCTTCTGCTGGATCGTGGAAGCTCTCTCTCCTTCTAATTCTTCTCTCAGCTTCTGCTCCCTGGCTTCGATCACGATCAGCCTCCATCTAAGGATGAAGACTCATATATATAGCATCAGCAGCAGTACACTGGGTGAGTGTGGCTTCCACGTTTCCTGCCCTAGACATTCGGACCACGTGGCAGCATCCTGGTTCACGAGCCAGGCACCTCGGATCACGTGCCCATCAATTCAACGACATTCGACCAGCAGGACTCAAGTCTGCTGCGTTGACTCCACCAGCCTGCAGCGTTGACGCATCAGAGTAATCCAGTAAGCTTCTTTCTTGATTGTTTGAACTACAGCGTATACGCCACTTGATCAAGGCGTTGACGCATTGGTGTCCAGTGATCAATGTCTTCAGTATATAAGCGTGCTGCGTCGACGCTGCTAGCCCATATCGTTGACGCAGTGGTGTTCTAGCAGCTAATACTTTAGCTTGTTTGCTTGCTACCTGGACGCTACCAGGCCGTGGCATTGACGCAGTGATGTGTTCCAGCAGCTAATACTTCTACTAGTATACTTGCTGCGTGGACGCTGTGGTCATTCTGCGTTAACCCTATACAGAAAAAACAAAAATCTTATAATCATAACATAGAACAAGTGGTTTATTACATCTTATAACACCGAGTGTATATACTCTGAAACAGTAAATGGGCAAGTATGTACACTGAGAGAGTGTATAGACTTGGAAGTCCTCTTGTGAGCTCAGTGTATATACTTTCCAATGTCTAGACTACAGGAGATGAAGACCAATGTGCAGACATGAGCTATGCAAGCTACAGTGTCGTTGTATGGACATGGGGTTCAGCTGAGGATGTATGGACTTGCAATGCAAACAATAATGTATAGACTTCATGTAAAAGCCCAATGTATAGACATTGAAATCGAAGACCAATGTGTAGACTTGGATTTGAAGACCAGTGTGCAGACTTTCCACCGACCAGTGTATGGACTTCAACAGTGAATGGCTGTACATACTTCATGTGAAAACCCAATGTGTAGACTTGAAGAATGTGAGACGATGGCTAAGACACTACACAATCGGATGTATAGACTTTCGTTACTGTAGCAACGTGTAGACTTTGCCTTAGACGCTAAGTGAGACGCTCAATGTACACACTTCAAGTCCAGTGTATGGACATTACCTTAGACTCTAAATGAAACGGACTTTAGCCAATGCAATGTATAGGCTTGAATGAAAGTCCAATGTATAGACTTGCATGATGCACAATGGCACAGTCCAATGTATAGACTCTTAGCCATGAATAAATGTAATGCAGTCTGATGTGTAGACTATGCAACCGGCAGCCAATGTACAGACTTTGAAGTCTGGGGGCCAAAGTATAGATTTGGAAATCAGGGGGCGTCGACGCATGATGTATGAGACACACTTGATCTGGGGGCGTCGACGCATGATGCATGAGACACACTTGCTGCGTTGACGCTGCATGACTTGCGAAATGCATAGAACATACAGAGGCTACAATGCACCGATCTTAATTCAAGCACAAAACACTTTATGCACTCTCATGCATTCTTCACAGAATATATCAGTTATATGCATTCAGATTGTTATGATTCAATGTCAAGCTATTAGCAAAACAAAATGGTGACTCATTCGTGTTGCTATCATTAAAACACCACATTCATCAAAGCACAAGGGGCACAACAATCTCCCCCTTTTTGATGATGGCAACACAACATAATGAGTCACACTGACTCGTCAAACTATTCTCCCCCTTTGACATAATCAAAAAGAAAGGGAATGGTTTGAGAGACACAAAGCAGCACACAAAGACACTTATGACAATGAAACATCACTCCCCCTATCATCATGCAAGATTAATTACTCTCCCCTAGATGCAAAGAAACCATAACTCCCCCTGAAGCACAGGAATGGATTCAGGTTATCCAATAAATCAATCTGAATTCTGCCTTTACAAGGAATCTGAATTCTGGTGAAGAGACCACATAATTAGAACTTATTGCAGAACAAGATGGAAGATTCCAACAGTGTGGAGAGTACAGAGATTAGTGATGGAAGATTCCAACAATATCACAAGATATCTCAATGAATAATCAGACTGAATCTGATCAGGCGATCTGGAAAATCCGATCATGAGGGATTTTAATGCATACATCACTTCAATAAGTCTTAAAAGATGTAGACTCTTCTCTCATAAAGGGTTATGAAGTGGCAACTTAACCAATCTGATTTAATTTTGATGTATACCAAATTTGTCAAATTAAACTCAATACTCATATCTGAATCCAAGTTTTAATAAAAGTGAACCAAATAGTCAGAAACCACTCAAAAACAATCATATTTTATCTTACACATATGATCTCAATTGCACTTTTGAAAAATACACAGGTTAGTACTGAAGTTAAACACTTTTTCAAGAACATGAGTTGACAGATTTTTCAAGATAATTTTATATGAAGCACATTATATTTTTCCTGAGCAATTTAAGTTGATCAACACATTTTTACATGAGGCACAACAAGTCTTAGTTGAAGTGACCCAGTTACTCAGTCTGATAACTGTCATTGCCTCTCATTTTGAGAGCAGAGTTAGCAATATGAGTGTCTTTTTACATGAGAAGACACCTTTATCAGAGGCCAGACTCCCCAGCTACTCAACACAAATAACCTATTGCTCTGTCAGGTTTTGTTTCACTAAATTTTTATCAGAGATAACTATGGCACCTCATGACATGAGTTGCTTTATTTCATTGATAAAGAACTCAGTTTCTCAGTGACCGAGTCATTGCTCTGAATTCACAATTTCTCATATAGTCAACATTTTTCAAATTAATGTTTAACAACAATACACACTATATGCATCTTAACCAAAGAAGCCCTGAGTTCAAATTTTCAGATATCTGATGAGAGAGTCTAAGGTTTACATGAAACATGTGGTTAAAGTTTATTAAACCTTATCATTCAGATATTTTCAATTCATTTAACTATCAATCTGAGAATACATTAATCTTATATCAGTCTGATTCAGTGATAATTCTTAAACCTATATGATAGAAATTTCTACAATGTTCTCAGACTGAAATGCATGACATGCAGCTTAAGTTCCTCTGATCAGAAAAATAAGTTTAGCTGACCAACAAATCAATAGTAGAGCCAATTCAGTCACACCAGCTGAGAAGAATGTGAGAGGTGAGTATAGGCTGGTGCAAGAGTAAGTCAGCAATAGAGAAGAGCATCAGAAGAGATTTTATCAACAGACAATAGCTGAGTCTGGAATACAAACTGATCAGCTATTTTAGAGATACCAGCAGAGAATAGCGCATAGACAAGAGAGTGAATCAGGTTACTTAAACAAATGGAGTTCATGAGGTGAAGAAGATATGAAATAGGAATGCTCCCCCTGTCTAAGTGCAATGAATTTCTTTTTAGATTTTTCAAAATTCTATAATATGCACTATCCTACATATGCATAAAAAAAATAGTTGGACTCCCCCTGACTATATGTATGAAATATATTGAAATCACATCACATGATATCAAATTTAGCATTCAGATATGATTCATGCAAATTAGACAGAAGAGAATTACTATAAGCATGATTGTTCAATTCATATTTCAGAAAAGTTCAGTTTAGCACCGACAGATCAACATGATATGCAATACACTGCTCTATATGACTTGACCCATGGTACTGGGCGGAGGACTTGGTCCAAGGACCACCTCACACATGGCAGTAGCATCCAGACATACTCCATCTGCCCTTCAGCACTGTTCCATTTAATATAACATGATGGTCATGCAAATCAGTGCAATACAATATGCAGGGAGTTTGACATATCATGCATCATGACATAGATATGTAATAGATTCAAAGGTAAACTACAATTATTTCCATGTGCATTTCAGATTTTTAATTAGATTCAGTTAGATGATGCACAAAAGAATTAATCATGATATGCAGGCATTTAGAGCACACAAATTTAGAAGACAGAATTTTAGCAGAGTTTTCAGAACTAACCTGAAATGTGGTCATGGGGTTTTCATTCTTGAGTGCCTTGGTTGATTAACCCCCTTTATTCATTTCTAAGGCACACCTGCAACAACTGGATTATTTTGATCCTGCAGGAACCCAAGCTGCCTTGGGTCCTGTATGAGCCCTAACAGGTGTTCTAAATAATCTTTTAGCAACATGATCATCATATTCCATCAGTTTACACTCAACCATTGAATGTCCAGTTTTTCCACAATAATAACATGAAGCCACAGAATTTTTTGTTTTTATTCTTCATGTTAGCAGAAACATGATGCCCATGTGCATGCATATGAGTATGAAAATTATGTGTATGAGCATGAGTATTTCTTTTATTGACTTGAAAATTTTTCTTTCCATGCTCAGCCAGCCGACAGTTGGCAGCTTTGTGGCCTAGCTTACCACATTCAATACATGCAAAGTTTTTCTTTTTATCTCTCAAGTTATTTCTAGCAGAATTATAGAAGGCAGGGAATTTGACAGATTTAGAGTTTAATCTATTTCCCTGAGCATGCCAGCAATCTTTGACTGCATGCCCATGCTTACCACATTCAAAGCATTTAAGATGCTTTCTTCTTGATTCATTTTTACCCCAATGATTTCCTGACCAGCACTCATTAGCCTTATGCCCAGGCTTGTTGCAAGTGAAACAAATGATATGATGATTGAATTTGAGTTTGTTTTATTTGTACTCATGATGATTTGGGGTGTATCTGGCATGCATTCTGTCATCAGATTTCAAAGCATAGCACTCATTCATTAAATGACCATACCTACCACAATAATAGCATGAAGCATCAGATTTCCTAGGGACATGGTTTCTATCAGATGAATTCATAGATGCATATGAATGAGTACAAGAAGCATGAGCATTTTGCATTGACCCATCAGATTCAGCAGAGCTAACAAATTTCAGAGTATAACCAGAATTATTCTTTGCCCTTTTTGTTTGACTCTTCCTTGTCAATTTCTGATTATCCTCAACAGGTTTTGTTTATTTTTTAATTTTCTGAGCTTTAAACTGAAAGACAGATTTTGAAGGTGACTTCTGATTTTCATTTTGTTTTAGGGATTGCCTTGAAGTACCAGCTACATCAGTGCTTTGAACAAAAGTTGTATATAGCTGGTTTTTAGTGATTTTCTTAACATCAGAACAGCAATTTGTTCCCCCTTCAGAGTTATCATCCTTCCTCTTCCCAACAGTTTTCATTTTTCCTTTAATCCTAGCAGACTCAATAGCTGAATTTTCCAGCTTATGAATTTTATCTTCCAAACTAGCAATGTGAAGTTCATAACTGGCTATTTCCTGTTCACTACAATTAACACATTCGCTTAGAACTTGGTTTGCAGTTTTATACTTCTCAATTTCTTGTTCTAGACTGTTCAAAATTTCCGAATTTCCATCATAGACAGCTTTTCCTTTTTCTATAGTGAGAAGTCTTTCAGACAAGCCAGTGTTCAACCACTTTAGTTTTTCAACTTCAGCTTTTAATTCAGTGTTTTCTTCCTCAAGATTTTTGTCCTGAATTTCATTATTAGCACATCTCTCTCTTCCAGACATGTGCTCCAATTTTTCAATCAGTTCATCTTCTCTTTCTCTGCTTTAATTTTCTCAGCGAGCAGATTTTTGTGATCATCTTTAAGTGAGGCAATTTATTTATTTAGCCATTCATTCTTACTAAAGAGATCTTCATTACGTTCTCTTAAAGCTGAGCATGTTTTACAATTTGATTTAGCAGAAGAGGACTGTGAAACCTCATTGATTTCATTCATTCTGACCATAAGAGTTTTATTCTTCTTTTGAAGATCTTCATTCTCCAATTTCATTTTGTCCAATTCAGAATTAACTTCAGTGAGTTCCTGCATGCCTTTTAGATGCTCCTTTTTCTTATCATTCAACTGATTCTCTATTTCTGACATTTTATCCAACCATGTTTGTTTTTCAAATTTTAGAGAATCATTTCGTTTCTTAAGATTCTGAACATCTAGCATGCAAGCATCACAAGACTTTTTCATATTTGGACAGTTTTCACATGAATCTTTCAGATTTATTCTATCACATTTCTTTTTCAATTTTTTATTTTCATATTTCAATTTCTTGGAAACTTCTAACAAGTTTTCATACATCCCTATCAATTCATCGAAAGAGTATCCTTCTGATTCAGAACTTACCTCGGATGAAGTTTCATCATCAGTATTTCTATAATCACCCATTAAGCACTTGCTGTGATTCCTGATTAGCTTCAGTTTATCCAAAATGTCTTTGGCAGACCTGCAAGATGAAATGCATTCAATTAGAGATCTGTCAATTGATTCTTTTAATAAAACTACAGCTCTGGTGTTGACAGAATCTTTCAATTTATCCTTCTCAGTCCATCTAGATTTATCTCTCGATAAGTTGTATGGACCGTGATTCATTACCTTCTAGAGATTAGGATCAATTGATTCCACATACCAATGAACTTTGTCTAACCAAGAATCGAAGTTATCACCTCTGAACATTGGAATATTAGCCATCAAATCAGATAGCAGACAGATTCAGAACACAAAGCAATCGACGAGAAATGCGCTCGAACAGATGAGCAACGCAATGCACTAAATCAGTGAACCTAAACTACGAGCACAATACACCCACTCTGAAATGCACTAAACAGTTAGCAGGATCCTCTGCAGATTGTTAGATCTGTTAAGTCAGAGACCGCTCTGATACCAATTGTTGGGTTCGGTGCAGTATTCAGAAGGGGGGGGGTGAATGAATATAGCCCTTTAAAAAAACTTTCGCCCAATTAAAATATGATGCTCACTAGAATTACTAGTTCGTAAACTAGACAAGCTTAAAAGCTAATAATCAGTTGCAGAGCAAAACAAGCACACAGTGAGATCACTAGAATGCTAACTAGGCTGATTTAGACAAAGAATTGCTCAACTAGAATTTCGCTCTCTTGACAAATTAAAACATTCTAAGAAGACTAATTAACTCTTCTTCTCAACCAAAAGCCAAACACATGGAGCGCCCCTATGCATTCATCTAGCGGAAGCACAATAGAACAAAACAAACCACAATGCACAAGGGGTTTTTAGGTGGTTCGGTCCAGCAGACCTACATCCACCCCACACTCAAACCGAGTGTGGATTCCGCTGACTCACAGCTTGAACAGCTGGGCATCACAGCTTGCCTTACAACCGCTGGGCAACACAGCTTGCCGTCTGAGGAATCCTCCTCGCCCCGCTGAGCAACACAGCTTGCTGTCCAGTGGACTCCTCCACTGCAAACCGCTGGGCAATACAGCTTAGCCGTCCAGAGACAACACCTCTGCAATCCGCTGACTAACAGCTTGACAAAGGAAGTTCAAAAGAAAATAAAAGATGGGAGTAAACAGCATCGGAAAGCTGTAAGCACTAAGCACAGAATATGGCTCTTAAAGAGCTGACTGGAGTGGATCTGATCCAACTTCCAGCAAGAACAGATCTCCCTCGATCTCACTCTCTTTCTTCACTCTCTCTCTTCTCAACTCCTTCATGTCTGCTTCTCTCCTCTTTTCTTTCTCTTCACACTCTGCTCGAGCTCTCTATCTCTCACTTTTTCTCTTCTGCTTCTTCTCTCTTTCTTTTCTTCTTCTTCTGCTGGATCGTGGAAGCTCTCTCTCCTTCTAATTCTTCTCTCAGCTTCTGCTCCCTGGCTTCGATCACGATCAGCCTCCATCTGAGGACGAAGACTCGTATATATAGCATCAGCAGCAGCACACTGGGTGAGTGTGGCTTCCACGTTTCCTGCCCTAGACATTCGGACCACGTGGCAGCATCCTGGTTCACGAGCCAGGCACCTCGGATCACGTGCCCATCAATTCAACGACATTCGACCAGCAGGACTCAAGTCTGCTGCGTTGACTCCACCAGCCTGCAGCGTTGACGCATCAGAGTAATCCAGTAAGCTTCTTTCTTGATTGTTTGAACTACAGCGTCCACGCCACTTGATCAAGGCGTTGACGCATTGGTGTCCAGTGATCAATGTCTTCAGTATATAAGCGTGCTGCGTCGACGCTGCTAGCCCATAGCGTTGACGCAGTGGTGTTCCAACAGCTAATACTTTAGCTTGTTTGCTTGCTGCGTGGACGCTACCAGGCCGTGGCGTTGACGCAGTGATGTGTTCCAGCAGCTAATACTTCTACTAGTATACTTGCTGCGTGGACGCTGTGGTCATTCTGCGTTAACCCTATACACACAAAAAAAATCTTATAATCATAACATAGAACAAGTGGTTATTTAAATCTTATAACACCGAGTGTATATACTCTGAAACAGCAAATGGGCAAGTATGTACACTGAGAGAGTGTATAGACTTGGAAGTCTTCTTGTGAGCTCAGTGTATATACTTTCCAATGTCTAGACTACAAGAGATGAAGACCAATGTGCAGACATGAGCTATGCAAGCTACAGTGTCGTTGTATGGACATTGGGTTCAGCTGAGGATGTATGGACTTGCAATGCAAACAACAATGTATAGACTTCATGTAAAAGCCCAATGTATAGACATTGAAATCGAAGACCAATGTGTAGACTTGGATTTGAAGACCAGTGTGCAGACTTTCCACCGACCAGTGTATGGACTTCAACAGTGAACGGTTGTACATACTTCATGTGAAAACCCAATGTGTAGACTTGAAGAATGTGAGACGATGGCTAAGACACTGCACAATCGGATGTATAGACTTTCGTTACTGTAGCAACGTGTAGACTTTGCTTTAGACGCTAAGTGAGACGCTCAATGTACACACTTCAAGTCCAGTGTATGGACATTGCCTTAGACTCTAAATGAAACGGACTTTAGCCAATGCAATGTATAGGCTTGAATGAAAGTCCAATGTATAGACTTGCATGATGCACAATGGCACAGTCCAGTGTATAGACTCTTAGCCATGAATAAATGCAATGCAGTCTGATGTGTAGACTATGCAACCGGCAGCCAATGTACAGACTTTGAAGTCTGGGGGCCAAAGTATAGATTTGGAAATCAGGGGGCGTCGACGCATGATGCATGAGACACACTTGATCTGGGGGCGTCGACGCATGATGCATGAGACACACTTGCTGCGTTGACGCTGCATGACTTGCGAAATGCATAGAACATACAGAGGCTGAAATGCACCGATCTTAATTCAAGCACAAAACACTTTATGCCCTCTCATGCATTCTCCACAGAATATATCAGTTATATGCATTCAGATTGTTATGATTCAATGTCAAGCTATTAGCAAAACAAAATGGTGACTCATTCGTGTTGCTATCATTAAAACACAACATTCATCAAAGCACGAGGGGCACAACAGGAATAAGTCTGTTTTAAAGAAAAATTCATTACATGCTTTGAATGTCGAAAGCCAGGCTAAAGGGCTGTAACATGTTGGCTAGCAGGATATAATAAACAGGCTGGGTTTGGTAAAAAGAAACTTAATTCTGTTAACAGAAATTTTCATGCAAAGACTGAGAGATTTCTTGACAACAGTAATTGGCATAAAAAGAATTTGAAATATGCTGCATCATGCCATTACTGTGGTCAGATAGGGCATTCAATGAATAATTGCTACCTGATGAGACTTGATGATTTTCATGCACAAAAATTGTTTAGAATACCTGCTAAAGGTGTCACTATTAGTTTAGGACCCAAGACCTCTTGGGTACCTACTTGTGCAAAATAACCCAATTTTTGCAGGTGTGTCTTGGAAGCTGAAGAATAAAAGGGGGGGGGGGGGGTAAATAAACCAAGGCACCTGATTATGGCAAAACCCCATTTTCGTATGCTCACAGGTTTATTTATTTGAGTAAAATGCATATCATGCTTGATCTGTTCATACATATCTGTCATCATTTGCACCTTGTGAAGTTTCATGTCTTTCAATGCACATGCTGAAATATCTGTCTAAATATTGGGATGATAACAAAAATTGCACTTCTAAAAAATTGAATTGACTGAATTTGATGCTTGCATGGTGTATTGTGCAGGAAAGGCTCACACACACACACACACACACACACACACACACACACACACACACACACACACACACACACACACACACACACACACACACACACACACACACACACACACACATATATATATATATCAAGTAGATTATCATTGAAATAAATGATGCCTGAAAATCCTCTGTTCCCTGACTTGAACGATTAAAATTTGGATCTTTGTGGTCTTTCTTAATGATTCAATGCATTTAGTTAGGGGGAGTCAAAGCATATGCATACATGTTCTTAAGTGCATATACTGGTTTCAAATTTTAATTGCATATCATTCACATTGAAAATTCCAAAAGATTGAGTGCATCTTGTCAGGGGGAGCATATAAATCAACTTCTGAACTGGATGGTTATTAATCTGCTTCCTTTCTATTTAGTTCGGCCAACTTGAATTACTCATTCAGTCAACCAAAACCTTTAGTGTCTAACCATATTTTTGCTCATTCTGTAATCCTTGCTCCTCCTGCAACATACATCAACAACATGCATCAGTTAGTGTCACTTCCATCTAAACTTTCTAAACTCATCTGAACTGATACTCTTCTTGAGTCTGAAATCTATTGCTGCTCTTGCGTTTGCCTGATGCAATTTTGGCCTTTTTCAGCAACATGCATGAACTTCAAATGTTCTCACATATGATGCATGTTTTAATTGCTGGTTCTGTTGTTAAGACGACTTCTTCTGATTCCTTTCTTGATCCTTCTGAATTTCAGGAAGATTTCAATTTTCGTACCTCATTCATAAATCTGGAAATCTTGGCAATAAGGAATCTTCTATTATAAAGAATTATGAATGACTAAAAGATCTTGTTGGTTTAAGTTTAATGTATTCATTGAGTTTATTTTTGAATATCTTGAAAAATATCTGAATAATATTTTAATAAACTTTAACCAACCGTTTCATGTTACATTTTGAAAAATCGTCTGTAATCTGCACTTTTGATAATGACCTATTTGGTTGAAATGCATGAAATTTGTATTGTTTTTAAACAAGTCTTTCTTCAAAACCTTATGGGTAGCTGTGTCTATATGTTAATTCAGTTATTCAATGACAGAGCAATGGCCAAATGCACTGAGAAACTAGGATCCTTGTCAAAAACAATGGACCCAATGTCATGATGCTTCTTGGCTAACTCTGTTCAGAAAATTAACAAACGTTAGTTTCACTGAGTAACTAGGGGTACCTGCATCTGGTAAACGTGTACCCTTACGTAAAAAGGTGACATCTATACCTGAAACAGAATGGTACATTCTGCTGAGTAAGCTAGAGGTACTGGCGTCTAATCATCGTCTACCTTTACGATGAAAGGCATGAATTATTCCTGACTGTTCTAAAAATTAAGAAGAAATGAAAATTCTGCTGAACCCAAAAGGTGAAAATTTAGAAATGTCAAATTGTTTAACCTCAATACTCATGAGTATTTTTCCTAAAGAAGTCATTGAAATAGATTGTGTAAGATGTAGGGAGGTTAATCAAGATGTAAATGTGAGGGTATGGTTCACTCTTATTAAAATTGATTTCAGATATGAGTACTGAACTTTATTTGCAAACCGTGTATACATCATGTTTAAACCCTATAGTTCAATAACGTTCATTCATAAGCCCTTATCATGGAAGACTCCGAAATACTCTTACTATTTCATTTTTGAATTTGGTATCTCTTTAAAAATCTTATTGAATTACTTATGTGATTGAAGCGCATTCTGCATTCTTCTGCTCACTGCCATTTGATCATTGATAACATTCATTCTGACCAGAACTTATCCTTGATTGTCCCTATGTTTTTGCTGATTGAGGCTTATCACTTCTTCCATTCTAATTCCCCTACTCTGTCAAAGAGGGAAATTGTCACATCAGTATGTTTCTGGCATTAAAGAGGGAGATTAATCTACTTGACCCTCCTTCTTGGCCGTCCTTCATCATACCCTATTCTTACTTCTTTTCACTTCACATTTTCAGGGAGAGTAGGGTTACATGTTGTCCATGTTCTTATCTGGCTGTTTAGGCTCCTTTGGTATGGAGGGAGAATAGCTTATCCTATTTTTTTTTATGAAGGCAAAGGGGGAGAATAGTTTGACATGAGTCTGCATCTTGCTACCTTGCTTTATCTGCATGACTCATAGTGTTGCCATCATCAAAAAGGGAGAGATTGCTATGTCCCAGTGATTTTGATGATAGCAAACACTATAAGTCATCATGTGTTTGCATGGAAGATTGAATGATGATGCATCTGGTCATTGCACTGTGCATTAATAAGAATTGATTGATGTGCATTGATTTGTGTGTATTAATGTTGTCATGATACTCATTTGGATGATATATGCATTATCTCAAACACTATAAGTCATCATGTGTTTGCATGGAAGATTGAATGATGATGCATCTGGTCATTGCACTGTGCATTAATAAGAATTGATTTGTGTGCAATAATGCTGTCATGATACTCATTTGCATGATATATGCATTATCTCTTAGGTTGTTAAGTCATATGCACATAAGGTCCATGCTAGTTGTTCATTGTGCATACTAAGGTCGTGCATACACAAGGTCATTTCATCAAACAAATTACTGTTCTTGCATACACAAGGTCTACTCACATTACTGGTCTATGCACCACTGAGGTCGGTGCAAGCAGCATTTCATGCAAGCAACGTCGGTGCATATGCACACTTAGTTCATATGTGTTAAGTGTGCTTACTGCATTCATGTGTTTTGACACTGCAGTTAGTGCTTGTTGTACCCAGACTATTTCCCAGCCAAAACGACAAGGAATAAGGGTTTGGGCATTTCCCCGAACACCTTCAAGGCACGGGCTACCTAGCCCTTTCTACAACCCTAAAGGTCCCCACAAGGGTCCCGATCAACTCGCCGTGACGCGCGGCAGCACAAACAAGTGTTCAGGGTCAATCCCGGCTACTCTCATACGGGCTTTGCCCGCGTCCTATATGGCCGCCCAGGATCACCCGGGGGCACCCCGACGTTAAGCCACGCCACATGGCATCCAGCAAAAGAGTCGTGGGCCCACTCCAAGACTCTTCATTCAACCCTCCAAGGTCAAAGGGAGACCCAAGCAAGTCAACCACAGGCTTTGGAGACCCGCATCATGTACGTACGGCTCACACACGTGTGTTCCGCATTTTTTCAAACACCTTGTGGGCGCGTATATTTCAACCCTTCTACACAAGACCACGGGCCAGCCCGTGGTTCCAGTACACCAGTTGGGTCCCACAACGACCCCTCAAGTCGGTGCCACCCCCGACCCTCAGACACGTGGCAACAAGCCACTGAACTTAGCTCTCGGGCCAACCCGAGGCTACCCTGTCAACCTGCCATACAATATGGCACATAACACGAGGCAAGGCCCATGGGCCCCAAAATGCCTCCTTCCAACCCCTACGGACTTCTACCCTTGGCCTTAGGCCAAATCCAAGGCCCGTCGACCACTTACGTGGCTCGTTCGGCAACCCAGGGTGTGTCAGGCATTTGCCCGAACACCTTGCAAACAGCTACTCCGACTCAAAGAACAACGGCCCCATGGGCCCATGTCAGCCTCCCGAAGGTCATAGTCCATCGAAGGACGTCCCCAGGTAACACAAGAAGACCCCCGGGGGCCATCCCTCGGGGTTACGGCCGGCCCGGGGCCAATTCGCCCAGGGCGTGGCCGCGCCCCCGGGGAGGGCGAACTCCCTGAGGGGCCGCGCCCTCTCTCCAACTCGGTGTTCCCATGACCCCACTCAGCCCCGGTTCGCTCAATTACGGTCCTACGATGCGGTTCGTGTGCCATACCAGTTCGAGGGGTCGACGTGCAGACGTGGAAGTGCAAAGCGACAGCCCGACGGGTTCGTCCTCAAGTCAACGCGCACAAGTCTCCACACGCCGCCATGTACCCTTCACCAAATTGTACTTAGCCAAATTGGGAAGAAAAAACCCAAAAATGGAATTTTATAGGGTGGGGACCAGCCCCCCCTCTCTCTCTCCTTGCGAACCCCCCTAAACCCCCCTGGGGGGTTTAGGCGGACCAGCCAGGGCCCCCTTGCTTGTCCGCGTAAACCCCCATTCAACCAAATATATATATATATTTTTCAAAAGAAAAAAAAACCTAGCCCACCTAAACCCCCCCCCCAAGGGGGGTTTAGGCGGACCAGCCAGGCCCCCCTGGCTGGTCCGCGTAAACCTCTTTCACTCCTCTCTCTCAGCCCGTAACCCAGTGCACTATTCCATTGGGTTTACGTGGACCAGCTCACCCCCCTTAGCTGGTAAACGTAAACCCCCTTGTGACCCTTCACCTTCCCTATAAAAACCCCCTAGGGGGCAAGGCATTGAAGGGCATGCATCTCCAAATGATTCAAGGCAATTCAAGCACTTCGGCTCCAAGCAACGAGCTAAGGAGAATTGTGTGTGGGCTACTTGTTCGACTGTCTGCTACGCTGGGGGTATGTCGTTCGCACTCTCCCCACGCCGTATGTAGCCGTCACACACGAGTCGACACCCACCGTATGTGAGATGTTGTGATATGGGCAGACATCCCCTCATATCGGGATTTCCCCTCGCACGCTCGTCGGTCGCAACCACACACGTGCCATGACGCCATGCTCACTCGCAGTGACGAGGCCATGTCCGACTGCTCAACTCGAGTCGCGACCGGCCCTCACCCAGATACCGGATCGACGTATCCTCCAGTTATCCAGTCATAGGCCCCCCATTCGGCACCACGGCTATGGCCCACGCCACAGGAGGACCCCTATGTAAAATGCACATATGTGCATCCATCACGCATCGACCCGAGGATCGACCTACACGTCGGAATTGTCCTGCGGCATGCGCTAGTTGTACTTTGGCCTTCACGGCTCTCTTGTAAAGAAATATATGTCTCAGCACAACATTGTCGATTGGACGAGTGCTCTCGCACCCACGTCCCGACCTTCAACCTTCTAGCCACATTCCTCGACATCCGTGCCTAACACTCTAACTCCTAGTAAACACCCCTCGGTCCAACATGCACCCCTAGCTGTTGAATGCCCCCAGCCCTCCACCCATGGCTTCAGACATACATACACACTTCTCTTCAGCATGGAACGAAGGTATTAAGATTCAATCCGATGTAATTAAACACTGGTTGCTTGCGGCCGGTGGGAAAGATGTCTTGTACACGATTCCCGTAATCGCCTACGCACTCGCACCCATGGAACCCCTTCTCTCCACGTGTCGCCCGATCGCCCGAACCAACGTGCCGCGCCCTGGTGGCGCTTCCCCGGTCAAACCTTGGTTCCATGAGTGATTGTCGAGAGATCGACTGGTACGCCCGCATCTTGTCCGGTTAACCTTCATCCCGACAATTCCGTGCCATTCGACCCTTTCTGACTTTCCATGAAAGGAGAGTGCCCGATACCGCCGTGAGAGGCATGCACCCGTAAGGAGGATAACCGAGATACATCAAACTCCCGTATTTTCCTTCCCTGCTGTATTCCTTCCCTCACCCCGGTTAATCGGCATAAAAACCCACGCAACAAAGAGGATGGCACGCCCCGTGGGACGTCTCCCGCCTTCCTTCTTTTTGCTGAAGAAAAGTTTGTGCCAGCCCTGAAGCCTGGTGCCCTTTCCCTGTCCTTGTAGGAGAGGCAGAGGAGGGTACTCGTGCGCATTCTCCAACAGCTTCCGGTCCGCGTTCTGATCGTCGGGCCGCTCCCGGCGATTGTCAGCGACCGTCGCCTCCGCAGCACTAAGCATTCCAGCAACCATGGCGGCCGTCACCTATGGCCCCAATGTCATTGCCACCCATGCCCGGGTGGGCTACTTGGCGACGCCCATCACTTTCGCCAGCTTCGCCCCGGTTATCGGATAGCCCTACTTCTTGGGTGTGATCCCTGTGGCTCCTTTTCAGCCAACTTTAGTCTCTCCAGTGCCCCTGCGGCCAACGCACCATGAGCGCCTCCAGCTCCAGTGTCCCACCCGAGTGTTGGGCGTCGGACTGCCACTGCAGGCCCCTATAGGGCCCCCATATTAATGCCGACCTGAGTGAACGTCAGCTCCCGAGGTCAACCTCGTCCGATCTCCAACACGGGCCTCGTGCCCCGGACTTCGGTTACCATCTCAGCACCTTCCTCGGGTCTTCAACCCTGAGCCGCAACCAAGCTGGCACCCAACACGGGCTCCCTACCCCAGGTCCACGGCTTCCCTGCATTATCCTCAGGTCTCCAACCCCGAGCCCCAGCAAAGCCGGCACCCGACACAGG
Organism: Amorphophallus konjac; assembly: GCA_022559845.1. Lineage (NCBI taxonomy): Eukaryota > Viridiplantae > Streptophyta > Magnoliopsida > Alismatales > Araceae > Amorphophallus > Amorphophallus konjac. The sequence goes on along the minus strand of CM040125.1, from coordinate 106,181,440 downwards.
CTTTCAGCCCCGGGTTTACGGCATCCCAGCATCTGTATCGGGCTTCCGACCCCGAATCCCGACAGGGCCGTGTTGTGTCCCTGAGGTCATTTGAGTCATTCTGTGGTCACTTGGGTCATTCGACATCATTCTATAGTCATATGAGTTCTGTGATATTCTTGGTTTTGATAATGGCTAAACACTATTAGTCATTGATATCTTCCACTCTCATGTGATTGACATACGTGATGTTTTTATTCATGACAGATATGCCAATGAATGGACAAGGAATCAAGTGGCAATGGCCAAAGTGAAAGCTCATTGATCGCGCCCAAGCAAGGATGCAAATCTCATCTCTCTTACAAGCAAAAGTCGACATTTCATATTCGGCTCGTCACTCATCCAAGGTCAATGCACAAAGAAGTATAGCCAAGAGAATCCAAGGTTAAAGACTCAGTTGATACCTTCTAGACTATCAAGGGTGATGCCATAAACATGCACGGGCTGCTAATGGAGTTGAACAACGGAGCTGAAGCGGATAACGGACCGACCCGGGCAAGCCCGGAATCAGCCCAGCTGGCGGTCGACCTCCAGCACAGGGGCGGTCGACCGCCCTAGCTAGCATCCGCCAGAATGTGTGTCTTTCAGTAGCGGCCGACCTCCAGCCATTAGCGGTTGATCGGAAATTCCAGGGACTAATCCTCTACAGTGATTCTCAGTGGAGGTCGACCGCCAGAAGCCACAGGTCGACCGCCAGCCCCGATATAGCCATGTTTGACTTCGAATTCCACCTCGTGGCCAGCCCCTTTCCATGGATTTGTTTAATCAAAACTCACCTAATTTTCCATGATTTATGGATCTGGTCTGGGGGGTGTCTATGGACCATTCAAGGTCTATAAAACCAACACATGAAGGGTTAGAAACAAAAATGCTTCAAGGGGATTCAAGGGAGGCTACAAGGGTGAGAGGAGTTCGAGTACTGTAGCCGTGAACAGTACTCCGTGAAGAACTCTTCATCTATTCCAAGGCATTCAAGTCCAGATCTGAAGCCATCTCAACCTCCAAGGAAGAAGAAGCAATCAAGACTCTCAAGGGTGATCTAAACTGCATCTCTCTTCCTCTTCATCAATTCAAGAGGATCAAAAGGAAGATCAAAGCTACATCCAACACTCTCTCCATCAACTCAAGGTGATTCAAGTTCATATCTCAATCCAGCAACCTCCAAGGAAGAAGAAGCAATCAAGACTCTCAAGGGTGATCTAAACTGCATCTCTCTTCCTCTTTATCAATTCAAGAGGATCAAAAGGAAGATCAAAGCTACATCCAACACTCTCTCCATCAACTCAAGGTGATTCAAGTTCATATCTCAATCCAGCAACCTCCAAGGAAGAGTAGAAACAAGAATGGCTAATAAGGGAGATCAAAGAAGGCCGCAAGGGTGTGTTCAAGGGAGAGGAGTTCGAGTAATGTAACTGTGAATAGTACTCCGGGAAGAAGTTCTTCATCAAATCTCCAAGTGATTCAAGCTACTTCAAAAGAAGATTCAAGCCCCAACAATCTCAGACAAGATCCTTTCTCTTTGAGTGTTTTCATATCTTGTTCTTTTCCATTTCATTCAAACATTTGGAACTGAAGATCGTCCCTACCGGTGGTTAGTAGGAAGGCAATCGGAAGTTGTCCGATCTGTGGTGTTGACGTCCCTACCGGTGGTTAGTAGGAAGGCAATCGGTGGTCTTTCCGATTTGCGGTTCAGTGCGTGGAACTAGTGGAGCCTCACCGGATTTGGTGAGGGGTGGACGTAGGACTGGAAATTCAGTCCGAACCACCTTAAAATATCGTGTGTTGTGGTTTGCTTGTGCGATTGCTTTATGTTAGATGCATGCTTAGGTTCAATATATATATTGCGTAATCATCTTGCCAAGCAAATCATTTGTGTTCTTCGTCAAGCTAGTTATATTCCGCTACTTATTTCATCATCTAGCTTTAAAGAGGGTTGTATTGCGAAAAGAGGGGTAGATCTATTCACCCCTCCCCTCTAGATCCGCTATCCACTACACAACAAGTGGTATCAGAGCCTAATCTTTCATTATGGGGTCCAACGACCTTGAGGGAAATGGTGGATCAGCGTGTAAGGGTTATTTACCTGAAGGACATTATGTGAATAGGCCTCCTTATTTCACTGGATCTAATTATCCCTATTAGAAACATCGTATGCAGGTCTTCATTCCCGCCCAAGACTACGAACTTTGGCGAGTGATCTGCAAAGGTCCGTATGAGCTTACGGATAATGAGGACTTGTGGACCAAAGAACAGATAAGGCAATCCACTGTCAACTGGAGTGCCAAACACATCATGCAATGCTCACTCCATCCAGTTGAATTCTCAAGAGTGGCTACCTACGCATCTGTAAAACTAATGTGGGACAAGCTAGAGGTAATCTACGAAGGAACCTCTCAGGTACGAGAAACAAAAGCCAACATTGTAGTTTCTGAATATGAAATGTTCCGTATGAAGCCTGATGAATCAATTCAAGATATGTATGCTCGATTGACTGTGCTTACTAATAGTTTAACTGATTTGGGAAAGAAATATTCAGAGCAAGAAATTGTAAGGAAAATTCTCAGATCGTTAACTCCAGCATGGCACACAAAGGCTACCGTGGTTGAAGAATCAAGAGATCTCGCAACTACCAAGGTAGATGAACTCATTGGGTCATTGATGACCTATGAGATCAACCTCAAGAACAAAGAGGCTGAGGCACCTAAGAAGAAGTCCCTAGCTCTTAAAGCAGGACCCAGCGATCATGGCACTTCTGATGAAGGTGAGGATTCGGCAAGTGAGCGAGAAGAGGATGACGTAGCCATGCTCACACGTAAGTTCAAAAAATTCATGAGAAAGGAAGGTAAGAGCTTCATGAGAGGAAGGTCAAAGGTAAGAAATGGTTTCAAATCTAATTCTAAAAACTCTAAGAATTCTGACAAAATCATTTGTTATTCTTGCAACAAACCAGAGCATTTCAAGAATGATTGTCCCGACAGATTCAGAAAAGCTGACAAATGGAAGGGCAAGAAGAAGAACAAGGCCTGGTGTCCACATGGAGCGATGAAGAGGAAAGTGATCACGGAACCAGCTCCTCGGACAAAGAAAAAGAAGATTTCTGCCTTATGGCCAAAGGTGATGAAGAAACTGAGGTAAATTCTCCATTTGAAGATTATACAATTGATGATTGGGAGGATGCATATATACAACTCATGAAAAATATGAAATGTACAAAAAAGAGAATAAATCATTGAAAAAGAAAATTAACTCATTTGTGCATGATCATAATGTGAATGATAAGAATGCTCTACTTGAGACTGAAATTGAAGATCTTAAGAAAATGATTGAGGATTTGGAGGAAGGAAGAAAAGAAATGGCTGACTTGGAAACTGAAAATGAGGATTTGAGAAATGAGATTGATAGCATGAAGGTCAAAATGGAAAGCTATGAAAAAGATAGTAAATTAAGCAATGAAAAGTATGAAGCTGTCAAACAAGTCAACATTCAACTTCTTCAAAATATTGAAAACCTACAAAAAGAGTTGAAGGATAAACAACAATCTTTAGAAAAGTTTGTGGATGGAAGAGAAAACCTAGATGCTTTGCTAGGTGCCAGAATGAATTTCAACAAGGAAGGGTTGGGTTTTGAACCAACAAATAAAAGGCCAATTGGGCTCAAAACTGTCACATTTGTTTCATCTTCCGAAGCTTCCACCTCAAACACAACTCCCACACAAAATCAGCAAAAATAAAAGGAGAAAGGGAAAGAAAAGATTGAAGAGGCAGTCACCAACATTCCCAAAAAGCCTGTCTAAAAACCTAAGAAAGGTCGACCTTCCCCGCAGCATAGGTCAACACTTCCTTGGCCATTGCATGCTCAATCTTCCTGATATCACCAAAACTGGATTGCTCATTCATATAGGCCAACACCACCATACTTTCGGAGAAACTGTGATTCATGTGTTCATCAATCCTATAACTTTCAATCTCCTAGGTGGCAGAACAATCACTTTCAACCCAAAAATAACCAATGGCCACAATGGGTTAAGAAGCCAACTTCATCAAACTTTCACAAAATCCAACAAAGAGCCTCTAAACAAAAAGGAAATGTCAAGGCTGAAAAGAAAAACCAAATCCCTGCTTTAAGCAAACAAAACATGAATGTTAGAAAGGTTTGGATTCCAAAAGAAATGGTTTCATGTTTTGAAAATCCTAAGAGTTTGATGGGACCCAAAATTAGATGGGTTCCAAACATAATTGCTTAATTATTTGTGCAGGAATGTCTTACAACCATGCATAATAGGTGGTATCTTGATAGCGACTGTTCAAGACACATGACTGGAGACAAAATAAAATTTTATCTCTTGGAAGAAAAGGAAGGAGGATACGTTACGTTTGGAGGGAATAACAAAGGAAAAATCATTGGAACAGGTAATGTTGGTAAGAACCTCTCTAACTCCATTGGAAATATGTTGCTAGTTGAAGATTTGAAATATAACCTACTTAGCATAAGTCAATTGTGTGATAAAGGTCATAAAGTGTTGTTTGACTCTCATGAATGTAGAATTCTTGAAACAAAATCTGACAAGGTAAAATTTTCTGGTAAGAGAGTCAACAATGTTTACATGATTGACTTAGATGATCCTACTCATTTAAATCTTTGTCTTGCTGCACCAAAATCTAAAATTACTTGGTTATGGCATCGTAGACTAGGACATGATAGCTACAATATCTTACATAAATTGTTAAAGCATTCAATGGTGAAAGGGTTGCCTGAATTATCATTTAAACAAGAAAACAAGTTGTGTGATGCATGTTCCCTAGGTAAACAAACAAGAAAATCTTTCAAGTGAAGATCTGAAAATACATCATCCAAACCACTCGAGCTAATTCATATGGACTTGTTTGGTCCAACTAGAACTGCTAGTTTAAGTGATAGAAAATATGGATATGTCTTGATGGATGACTTCTCTAGGTTCACATGGATTTTCTTTCTCACACATAAAAATGATGCTTTTGATGAGTTTCAGGCGCTCTACATGAAGATAAAGCAGGACGGTGTGTTCAAGATTTCCAAGATCCAATCTGATTATGGTGGTGAATTTGAAAATGCTAACTTCTATAATCTTTGCAGAGCTGAAGGCATTTCACACCGATTTTCTTCACCAAGAACCCTAGAGCAAAACGGTGTAGTTGAAAGGAGAAATCGAACACTTGTAGAGATGGCAAGAACCATGCTTGCTGAACGGCAACTTCCAAGGAGGTTTTAGGCCGAAGCGGTAAACTCGGCATGTTACATTATCAACCGCTCTATGGTAAGGCCACACACCAAAAAGACTCCTTATGAGTTACTGAAAGGTAAAAAGCCCTCTCTCTCACATATGAAAGTGTTTGGGTCAAAATGCTTCATCCACAACAATGACAAAAGAGTCTTAGATAAATTCGAGCCCAAGAGCGATGAATGTATATTCCTTGGATATTCTGATAGATCTAGGGCTTATAGAATTTACAATATCAAAAGTCAAACTGTGGAAGAATCACCCCATATTTCCTTTGATGAATATCATGATTCTAACAATGATAACTCTTGCAGGAAAATTGATGAAGATGGGGAATTCCTAAACATGAAGGACAAGAGTGATCCTCCACAAGAAGAAATAAAAGAAGATGGTGACCTAGTTGAATCAAGCAATGCAAGGGATCAAGCTCCAGGGGAAGGTAACGATTCTACAAACATTAGAATTCTTAAGGATCATCCCTTGGAAAATGTCATTGGCAGCTTGAATGACCCACCTAGAACAAGGTCACATTTTAGAATTGTGGAAGAACTAGATCAACTTGCTCTTGTCTCTCAGCTTGAACCCAAAAATATTGATGAAGCATTAAAAGATGAAAACTAGATAAATTCAATGCAAGACAAGTTAAACCAGTTTGAAAGGAATAAAGTCTGGCATCTTGTTCCTAGACCTTCATCACAATCTGTCATAGGCACTAAATGGGTCTTTAGGAACAAATTAAGTAAGGATGGCAAGATAATAAGAAACAAAGCTAGATTGGTGGCTCAAGGGTATAATCAAGAGTTTGGGGTAGATTTTGATGAATCTTATGCCCCAGTTGCTAGACTCGAAGCCATCAGAATTTTACTTGCCTTTGCATGCTCCCTTAGAATAAAGCTATATCAAATGGATGTCAAAAGTACTTTCCTGAATGGCCTGATCAAAGAAGAAGTCTATGTTAAGCCGCCCCCTGGCTTTGAGAATTCTAACAATGCAGATTTTGTATACAAGCTAGACAGGGCGCTTTATGGACTTAAGCAAGCACCAAGAGCTTGGTATGAGAGACTAAGCTCGTTCCTCATTGAAAAAGGGTACACATGAGGTAAGGTAGATCAATCATTTTTCACCAAGAAGCAAGGTAAGAACATCTTGATTGTTCAAATTTATGTTGATGACATTGTGTTTGGTTCTACATAATCAGAAATGTGTGAGGAATTTGCTAACCTCATGACTAGCGAATTTGAGATGAGCCTAAGGGGAGAACTTCAATTCTTTCTCGATTTGCAGGTCAACCAAGGAAAAGATGGTTGCTTCATAAGCCAAGCCAAATACATCAAGGAGTTGCTAAAAAGATTTGACATGGCAAACAGCAAAATCATTGCAACTCCGATGAGCACCTCAACTTCACTTGATTCGGATGAAAATGGTAAATTGGTGGATGCAAAGGTCTATAGCGGTATGATTGGTTCTTTGCTTTATTTGACTGCATCCCGACCAGATATCTAATTTAGTGTATGCCTTTGTGCTAGATTTCAAGCTAGTCCTAGAGAATCTCATTTGACTGCCGTCAAACGTATCCTTCGATATCTTGCCGGCACTCAAGATTTGAGATTGTGGTATATGTTAGGGTGCTAGGCCCGGATACAGAGGGGGGGTGAATGTATCCCTCTAAAAATTATGCCCGAATTAAAACACTAAACGCTCAGATATGCGGAATAAAAACAAATGAGCTTTCCAAGAGGAGATGATGATCAAACAATCGATCAAACAGTTGGACTGCAACAATGCAGCCACCTGATCACACCAGACTCGCAAGCAGAGCTAATCAACCCAAGCACACTTAGCAGAAAACAATGCTCAGAGATTACTCCCAATTAACACACCTAACCAAGCATGCACAACCTGTGAAGGGGAGGTAGAAGGCAAGGAACAAACGCACAAAGCACAATCACTTGCACAGGAGATTTTTTAGGTGGTTCGATCACCAAGACCTACATCCACCCCTCACTCCCAACAGGAGTGAGGCTTCCACTAGCACAAGCTAGTAACCTGCAGACTCAGTCTGCGAACACACGCTGCCAAACAGCTTGACCAGGGGAACATCCTCCCCTCTTCCTCCCAACCGGAGGGAACACCAGTGACACCCAGTCACCAGCAACCAGAGACCCAAGTCTCTCTTCCTCTAACCTGGAGGGTACACCTGGACCTGCTACCAGCAAGACCAGAACCGGAGGTCTAGCCTCCCTTCTCCTGACCCACCAGGAGGAACCCGATTCCCAGCAGGGCAATCGGAAGAACAAGAATAACAAAATAAAAGGGAAAATTAAGAAACGGAAAATACACAGCAATCGAAAGGCTGTAAATGAAGAACAAGAATGTATCTCTCAAGGGAGCAGATCTGGCTTGGATTTAATCCCGATGCCAGAGGACAGATCTTCAATAGCTTCTTCCTTCTTCTTTCTTCTTCTCAGCTCACGCACTCTTACTGTTCTCTGCTCTTTTCTTCTTCTACTGTTTCCACTCTCACGATCTTCATCTTTTGCTATCGAATTCTTCTCTGCTGGCCTATCTCTCTCTCCTGTTCTCTTCCTGCTCTCAGATGGCCTCTTTTTCTTCACTTCTTTCTTGGAGTGATTAACCTCTTCACTGAAGACGAAGAGTGATTTATATACCAATAACAGGGGCTTCGGAGGATAGGGCAGAGACGCCCTAGAGAGCTTCAATTGATTGGTCCACGTGGTGAAGTAGTAGGCCCAGCTTCAACGTGTCAGCATCCTGGTACCTCGTCCATCCTGGGACTACGAGCCAGGCACCTCGGATCATGTGCCTTGCTTCATAGGGTTGAGGCACCCTTCAAGGGCATTCTGCCAACAAAACTCACGCTTCCAACCCATGGCGTTGACGCATTGATGCGTTCCAGTGAGCAACCAGCCTAGCCCTATTGACAATTGCGTCGACGCTGCTCCACTGCTGCATTGACGCATCGGTGATCCAGTGATCAGGTCTTCAGCAGTTAGACGTGTTGCGTCGACGCTGTCACATGCTGCGTTGACGCATTGGTGTGTTCCAGCAGCTGAAATTGGATGGCTTCAGCCTTCTTGCGTCAAGAAGTGCGTTGACGCATTGTGCAGCTGCGTCCACCCACTGGTCACCTTGTCGATCCATCAATCTGCTGCGTCGACGCCACTTGATGAATGCGTTGACGCGCCTACTTAATTCAGTAGCTTGTTTCTTGATTGTTTGAACTGCAGCGTCCACGCTGCCAGTTGGTGGCGTTGACGCACGAACATGTACTTAAAGCCTGTCTTGCCTTGTACATTGGCGTCTCTTAAGCCGCTGCGTCGACGCTACTCCATTGTGGCGTTGACGCATCGAGCACCCTGCATCCTTTTGTTCCTGTTAAACATTCATTAAAAACTTAAGTGTCTATATCACTTATCTTATCGTTGTCATCATCAAAACCAGGAGTACAATAATCTCCCCCTTTTTGATGATGGCAACTCTGGACTGTTTTAAGGATGAGGCATCAAACAAACGCATGGACAGGTATCTAAGATTCATGAAGCTTCATTACATTGTATCAAAGTTGTATCACAGATAAATCACAGGTAAACTATATGCTATCATTCATCAATGCGTTTGTCATTACAAAAAGAACTCAACAAAAAGAATCAGGCTGCCTTTAAACTCTTTTCTCCCCCTTTGACATCATCATGAAGGGGGCAACACGTGATCTGGCACGAGGCCTCAATTGAAAAATCTGGCATGACTGGAAGAAGATCCGCGAGCCCTTGGTGGTTGACTTGGAGTAGAGTGAGATCGTGGAGTGGTAGATTGATCTCTGCCCAGCAACGTGCGAATGTCTTGAGATATAGCAGCTAAGTCATGTTGCAGTGTGGTCTTCACATGTGCAATTGTAGAGGACATATCATCAGATTTCTTCAGTTGAGTTTCAAGAGATTTGAGTGTGTCAGTCACAGTGTCAATCTTGCCTAAAAGAACCTTGATGCATTGAGGAAGTGCATTGACAGGACTCTTGAGGGTTTCAACACCTATCCTCACATCATAACATATATCAATAACCTTTGCAAAAGATTGACAAAATGAAGATTGGGTGATGTGCACGTCGCTCACCAGTGTTGAGAGTTTGTCAAGAAGAGCTGATATATTTTTCAAGACAGACCTTGTGGCTTGGTCAGATAGCATCTTGGAGAGTAGGAATTTTTGCCACTCGGATAAGACAGAGACTTCAAATTGTATAACCCGAGCAGTCAGTTTGTTGAGATGAAAATTTGTAAACTCCATTAGCTTGTCCATCTTTGCATCCTGACGCTGCAGCATCATAGACATGTGAGCAAACATCTCTTCAACAGTGGCTGGTGGTGGAGCTGCATCAGAAGTTTGAAAAGGCCTCCTATAAACACCAATTTCCATTGTAGGTGTAGAGCCACTGGGTTCCCCAGTTTCCAATTGAGGACTTGATGATCTCACAAATGTTTTTTCAACCTCATGCTCTCCTCTTGCTGAACTACCCTCTGGTCTTCCTTCTCTCACCACAGGTGGAATTGGTATCTCTGTCCTGTTCACTTGACTATCATCCACAGGGACTGTTCTTGATGCCTGTCCTATTTTTGATTGAGCTGATTTCTGATTGGGAAGGATTCTAACAGCCTTACCATCAATGACTTTGAAGCCCATAAATCTCTGAACGTAAGACATGGAATATATGTTTCCTTTGGGGATAACATGTTTCTTTTCAGTTCCAAAATCCACTCCTACCTTTTTGAAAATTGATGTGAGGTGTGCTACATAAGGTAGTGTTCTAGAGTGGTGAAGACAAGTTCCAATTGTCTGAACTACAACATCAGTTAAAGAAATCTTAACTTCCTTTAGCATGCAGTACAACAGGAATCGCTGCATATCTGTGACTCTTTCTCTACCACTGCTTTGAGGTGTGATGATAGACGTGCATATGTGATGAAGTAGTCTGACAGATGGTATAAATCTATTAGCTTTCAGACTGGACAGGTATGTCTGTTTCACGTCAGAGGGGTCTTTGGTTAACCCAGTCAAAACAGCAAACGCCTCATGTTCATCTAGCTCGTACGAATGAAGCTTTGCTCCTCCCATTGGTATTTTCCAAACTTGAGCAAGCAGGGCACTAGTTAACTCAAAATGAACATTTCTAACAGTGGAGGACAATTTGGGAATCTTCGGTTCATATTTCAAATTCTGATAAAATTCCCTAACGAGAGTAGGATAGTAAACAGTGTGCTTCGTCACAAACTTCCACCACCCTTGAAATTCTAATGCAGGCTGTACCTCAGGAAATGCAGTCAGTAGCTCTTCATCGGAACTTACAATGTACCTGGGGATAAGAACCTTGAGAGGTTCTTCTATATTGATGACAACAGAAGACCTGGATTTCTTCTTCCCCGTTAAGCCAGAAGAGGTGCGTGGTTCAGCTGATATCGATTTTGAGGACTTTCTTCTCTTGACCGGCGGACTAGGGCTCCGAGGAGGTCTCTCCTTCTCCTTTCCTTTGCGCTTCTTGGAAATAGCTGTAGATGGTGTCGCTTCTGGAGGGTTGGCCACTGGAGCATCAAGCGCATCCTCTGTGAGTGAGTCCATCGTCAACTGTGTCGCACTCGAATCCCTCAAGTTCTGCTCCATCAACAGCTTTCCCGACTGAGCACCCTTGCCGAAGATGATCGGAGACAAGAAATGGTGTGGGAGGGTGTTTGGAGAACACGGAAGGTAAACCGACCAAGGGTTTCGAATGGAGTGGAGACGAGTGGCGGTCAAGCTACTCTTTTAAAGAGGCTACGAAGACCCTTTTAGTGAATGGTTCAGCCGGTTCAAGTCGGTGAACCAGGTTGAAGAAAGTTGTATTAGAGGCAATGCGTGGACGCCAAGGGGGCATTGCGTTTACGCAGTGAGGCTGATGTGAACAAAAGAAGCAAGACAAGTAACCAGAGAGACATCCGTTCAAGGGATTTTCTTAAGGTACTAAGATAGTGAGATAACCAGGCTTATATTCAAGGAATTTTAAGTGTTGCAGATCGAGTTCCCATGAAAGAGATGTATGTAAATAGGCTCTAATTCATTTAATGATAGAGAGAAGAAATGATCTTAAAACATTGAATTAGAAGCCATGAACCACTAAAGCCACCTGCTTGGAGAAAAAATAGAACTCTTTTCACACTTGAACCATTTTCATTTCTGACCCTTATATCTTTAAATTTTAAGAAGCCTTTCAGATAGAGAGAAATTTAACTGGCATTGAAGATAGACTCAGTTGAATAAGGAGCATCAGATCAACCAAACTCACATGTTTTAATTGTTTTCACATTTTCAGCATTTCCAACTTCTTTTTACATTTTCATTTGTAGTCAAGTATTGCTAGCATTTTGACACGGGTACACATGTTTATCAGACACCCGAGTCCCCAGTTACTCAGCATAGCAAACTATTCTGCATTGACTAACCAGAGGTGGCAACTGACTTCATGACATGCCTATCAGCACTTCATAAGTGCTTGAAGGTAGTTTCTCAGTTGATAGTTACCATTGCTCTGGAATGATTTGTTTTTCTCTTGAAGGCAGAGATAGTAGCGCACCTCATGACTTGCTCTTCAGCACTTCTTTGGTGCATAGGGCCAATTTCTCAGTGAACAACTACCATTGCTCTGCATTATATTACATGTGAATAGATTGCATCTTTAGCGTTTATAAACAATTTCTGAGTTCATCATCAATACAATTATTAAATTCCTCTACACACATTGGTTTCTTTACTTTTGAACAATAAGGATCGAGAGATGATGAGGTCCTGGTTTTATTAAATTGTTCAGCTTTTGCTCCATACATAGTGCATCATTGGGTTCAAAAGTTCATGAATTCAAACATCATAAGAATTATGGATCTCCTATCATTAGCATATCATAGAGCAATTCAGAATATATCTCATATTCCACAGGAATTATCACTGTAACTCCCCCTGAATTTAAGACATCATCTACATATCTCAGTGCTCTAGAGAATTTTCCCATACACGGATGTCAAAGAAGCTTTATTGTGGGATAAGAACGGAAGGGACAGGATATATGGACAGAGCAAGTTGATGTGAGAAGGAAGTTTCCAAAAGAGGAAGATGTAACCTTGAGATTCCAATAAGGCACAGCTGCGTTAACTCACCCTCTTCACTGCGTCAACTCATCCATCTAGACAGCATAAACATCTGTTCAATTTCAGAACCCAATTGTCCACAGCGTTGACTCAGTTTCATCATAGCGTCAACTCACTTAACCAGCCAGCAGCAACAACTCTGTACTCTATTCAGCATTTTGTTACCGAGAAATTAATCTTAAGCAAACTCCTCCTCAGACCATGCATGAGTGAAATTACAATAGCCAATAAAATGAGTATCAAGCTGAAACAGTATTCATGCTGAGATGATTGAAAGAAGGATAGACACAACAAACAAGGACGACTAAACTCCCCCTTAGAACATGCAGTCCTATATGCAATCCAGATATTCAGAAATTTCAGAGTGCATGATCAGAGAGCAGTGCAAATGGCAGATGATAAATGAATATTCATGAAACACATCAAACAAGATATGCAATGAAGTTCAAAATAGGAAATGCAGAGAATTTACCTGAGTAGTGTGAGAATGGGGTTTTTCATTCTTGAGTGCCTTGGATCATTACCCCTTTATTCCATCCAAGGCACACCTGCTAGGCAACTTCCTATTTTCCACTAGCAGGAACCCAAGTGGTCTTGGGTCTTGCATAGTAATTAGCCCCTTTTGGGACTGCCTGCATCTTTTTCTGTGCCAACCAGTCATCAGAGTTCATGATAAAATAGTTATGCATTGAATACTCAGACAGCCCACAATAGTGGCATGAACTAGCAGGTTTCATGTTCCTCTTATGTATACTAGCATGAACTTGAGCATTATAAGAGTGAGCATGAGGGTTTCTGTTATTATTATGAAACTTTTTCTTTTCATGACCAGCTACCCTACAAGCAACAACTTGGTGGCCTGGTCTTCTGCAATTTGAGCAAACAGGAATTCTTTTAAAAGCAAGTTTGTTCCTATCAAATTCTTTGGAATTTCTATTCCTACCCTGGACATGCCAGCAGTCCTTGACTGCATGGCCAAGCTTCCCACAATGGGAGCAGAAAGGGAACTTTCTTCTAAAAGAACTTGCCCAACATTCAGTGGCCTTGTGCCCAAACTTGTTACAATTAAAACATTTGACATGCTGGTTCAGAGAAGCAGTTTTGTTTATATTAAAGGCATGTTGGTTAGCATAAGATTTAGCATGATGTGAGAGTGGTTTTTTCTTTCCATTAGCAAACCAACATTGAGCAGAGGTGTGGCCTAATATACCACAATGAGAGCATTCACTTTTCTTTGAATGAACAACAGGTTTTTTATCATGATATTTCCTAGCATTCATCATTTCAGCATTCAAATCATCTAGTTCGTTTAATTCACACTCATGCATCAAATGGCCTATTCTATGGCAGTAATAACATGACATTTTTTTTTCTGAACCTCATGATTTCTGACATGAGTTTTCCTGACATGCATTTTACTGGCATTCACGTCATCTTTTCCTTTCAGTTTGCATTTATGCATTTGATGACTAGCTTCATGACACTTAAGGCATGACATGAGTTTCCTGTTAGCATGAGAATTAAAAACAGGATGCATGTAAGTAGTAGAAGCCATTTTATTCTTTCCTTTTTGTTTTTCAGTTGGCTTCAGAATTCTTTGAGCAGCAAATTGAAACACTGAAGGATTGGCTAAACTAACAGAGGCAACATTTGAAACAGCTGAAGTTTGAATCTTATTTTCAAAACTCTTATTCTTTGTTGGGTTATAGCCCAACCCTTCTTTTTGAAAATTGACTTTAACACCTAGCAGTTTATCTAGATTTTCTTGACCATCAACAAATTTGGACAAGGAATTTTTCAAGTCTTGGATTTCTTCTTCTAAGGAGGCAATGTGTAACTCATAACTTGCAGTCTCTTGTTCACTGCAATTGACAGCTTCATTCAAGACTTTGTTGGCAATTATGTAATTCTCAATTTCCTTTTTCAGCTCATCAACTTGTTCTGAATTATCGGACACTACACATTTACCTTTTTCAAATGTCAGCAATCTTTCTGACAAGATGGTGTTCAGCTGTTTTAGTTTCTCACTTTCTTCCTTTAGTCTGTCACTCTGAATTAATTCAGTTATCAAAATCTGATCATCAGAGTTAATTCCAAGTTTTCTGCCAGCCTCAAATTCCTTCAAATCCTTTCGCTGTTTTTCAAAATCTCTTTGCAATTCTGCATTTACAGATTTTATGGCATTAAGTTCTCAACAATTCAACATGTTTCTTAAGCTCTTGATTATCAGAAGAACAAGCATCATAAGATTGCTTCAGATTTGAACAATTTTCACATGATAAATCAGAACTATTTTGTTCAACCTTTTTCTTTAATTTTTTATTTTTAGATTTTATTTTTCCATACTTTTCATACAATTCAACATACATTTCCTTCAAATAATCAGAAGTCATTTCGTCAGAGTCAAATTCAGAGTTTACCTCTTCATCAACATCATCTTCATTCTGACTGCTGCCTTGATTGCTGCCACTTGGATTACTTCTGTCAGCCATCATGCAGCTGTCCTCATTTGCCCTGTGAATTTTCTTCAACATATCCAAGATGTCTTTAGCGGACCTGCAATCATGAAAGCAAGACCATAAAGCTCTGTCAGTCGCTGTTTTCATCAGATTAAAGGCTTTCTGATTTTCTCCGTCCTTTGATCTGTCTGTCGGTCTATTTGGACACTTTCGTAGGTAAGGTGCGAGGACCTTGTGAAATTAATTTCCACAGATCAGGATTAACAACATTAACATAAGCATGGAGAGCAGTGTGCCACTGATTAAAATCAGAACCACTAAAGACGGGTGGAATAGCCATTGAAGCAAATAGAAAGTAGATTCAATGCAACAGGAATAATGATGCACTAGAAACAAATTAGCACCTAAGACAGCAAGATCGGATCTGCAGGTCGCTGGACCTTCTAAGCAGACACCGCTCTGATACCAATTGTTAGGGTGCTAGGCCCGGATACAGAGGGGGGGTGAATGTATCCCTCTAAAAATTATGCCCGAATTAAAACACTAAACGCTCAGATATGCGGAATAAAAACAAATGAGCTTTCCAAGAGGAGATGATGATCAAACAATTGATCAAACAGTTGGACTGCAACAATGCAGCCACCTGATCACACCAGACTCGCAAGCAGAGCTAATCAACCCAAGCACACTTAGCAGAAAATAATGCTCAGAGATTACTCCCAATTAACACACCTAACCAAGCATGCACAACCTGTGAAGGGGAGGTAGAAGGCAAGGAACAAACGCACAAAGCACAATCACTTGCACAGGAGATTTTTTAGGTGGTTCGGTCACCAAGACTTACATCCACCCCTCACTCCCAATAGGAGTGAAGCTTCCACTAGCACAAACTAGTAACCTGCAGACTCAGTCTGTGAACACACGCTGCCAAACAGCTTGACCAGGGGAACATCCTCCCCTCTTCCTCCCAACCGGAGGGAACACCAGTGACACCCAGTCACCAGCAACCAGAGACCCAAGTCTCTCTTCCTCCAACCCGGAGGGTACACCTGGACCTGCTACCAGCAAGACCAGAACCGGAGGTCTAGCCTCCCTTTTTCTGACCCACCAGGAGGAACCCGATTCCCAGCAGGGCAATCGAAAGAACAAGAATAACAAAATAAAAGGGAAAAATAAGAAACGGAAAATACACAGCAATCAGAAGGCTGTAAATGAAGAACAAGAATGTAGCTCTCAAGGGAGCAGATCTGGCTTGGATTTAATCCAGACGCCAGAGGACAGATCTTCAATAGCTTCTTCCTTCTTCTTTCTTCTTCTCAGCTCACGCACTCTTACTGTTCTCTGCTCTTTTCTTCTTCTACTGTTTCCACTCTCACGATCTTCATCTTTTGCTATCGAATTCTTCTCTACTGGCCTATCTCTCTCTCCTGTTCTCTTCCTGCTCTCAGATGGCCTCTTTTTCTTCACTTCTTTCTTGGAGTGATTAACCTCTTCACTGAAGATGAAGAGTGATTTATATACCAATAACAGGGGCTTCGGAGGATAGGGCAGAGACGCCCTAGAGAGCTTCAATTGATTGGTCCACGTGGTGAAGTAGTAGGCCCCAGCTTCAACGTGTCAGCATCCTGGTACCTCCTCCATCCTGGGACTACGAGCCAGGCACCTCGGATCACATGCCTTGCTTCATAGGGTTGAGGCACCCTTCAAGGGCATTCTGCCAGCAAAACTCAAGTCTGCTGCGTTGACGCTTCCAACCCATGGCGTTGACGCATTGATGCGTTCCAGTGAGCAACCAGCCTAGCCCTATTGACAGTTGCGTCGACGCTGCTCCACTGCTGCGTTGACGCATCGGTGATCCAGTGATCAGGTCTTCAGCAGTTAGACGTGTTGCGTCGACGCTGTCACATGCTGCGTTGACGCATTGGTGTGTTCCAACAGCTGAAATTGGATGGCTTCAGCCTTCTTGCGTCAAGAAGTGAGTTGACGCATTGTGCAGCTGCGTCCACCCTCTGGTCACCTTGTCGATCCATCAATCTGCTGCGTCGACGCCACTTGATGAATGCGTTGACGCGCCTGCTTAATCCAGTAGCTTGTTTCTTGATTGTTTGAACTGCAGCGTCCACGCTGCCAGTTGGTGGCGTTGACGCACGAACATGTACTTAAAGCCTGTCTTGCCTTGTACATTGGCGTCTCTTAAGCCGCTGCGTCGACGCTGCTCCATTGTGGCGTTGACGCATCGAGCACCCTGCATCCTTTTGTTCCTGTTAAACATTCATTAAAAACTTAAGTGTCTATATCACTTATCTTATCGTTGTCATCATCAAAACCAGGAGTACAACAGTATACGTCATCATGTGATTTATCTCTTATATCTTATTCTGATGCGGATTACGCTGGATGCAAGTTGGATCGTAAGAGTACTAATGGCTATTGCCAGTTTCTAGGCGGGTGTTTAGTTTCTTGGGCCTCCAAGAAATAACACTCGGTTGCCCTCTCAACCGCGGAGGCAGAATATGTTGCTGCAGGGAGCTGTGGCACCCAAGTGTTGTGGATTAAACACCAACTCCAAGACTACTTGGTGGATCTTGGTTGTGTCCCGATTCTGTGTGATAACACTACTGCTATCAACCTTGCAAAAAATCCAGTCCAGCACTCTAGGACTAAGCATATTGAGATTAGGCATCACTTCATTAGAGACGAGGTTAGTAAGAAAAATTTTGAACTGTATTTTGTTGATACTCTAAATCAAATTGCTGATATTTTCACCAAGCCCTTGTGTAATGACAGGTTTTCAACACTCAGAAGGGAGCTTGGTCTTTGCCGACCTCAGGCTAATAAAAATTTGAAATGATGATCATGTTCAATTAGTTGTGTGTTTTGCACGTTAGTATTCATGCATTGTTTATATGTCAATATGTCTTTTTGCATATGGTGTCGCATTGCATGTAGTTGCATAATCAAGTTGAATCTATGTTCTCAATGCATTGCATGGTTTGTGTCGCATCATTTTTGCATGACCATGGTATATCAAATGTTGATGTATGGAAGGGCTGGTTATGCTTGTCTCGAAGCACTCAATATGCGTGAGGTTTCACCTCCGCCAAGTACCATGTGTCAATATCGCATATAAGCCATATAGTACGGGAGAGTTGTCCTTTTGCAGCATTCATGCATATTTTTCATATTCATTCTGTGGCATTTAATAAGTGTACAACCATGGGTTGGGTCATACATTTCATTTCTGCCACCTTCATGAGTGACTAGGTCAACCTCCTTTGTCATTCCACTTGATTGCAAACATAACTCCTTCGCGCATTCATTGCATATCCTTAGGGGGAGTTTTGTTGATTCTCTTAACCTCTTGCAAACTGCACTTCAGTGGCTTACAGTCTGGTTTGAGTTCATGAGACAGACGGACATATGGTGTAAGAGCTTTCTATTATATGCCCTAATGATTGTCCATTCAATGAAAATGGTTCAGATTTAATGATTTCCTTGTAGTTCTGATATATCTTGTTTGAAATCATCTATGTTATGTAGTTTTAATAGACTTTCACTAAAGACTGCATGTTATGTCTTGAATGACTACCCTGAAATCTGAAAATCCAGACTTCATGACAATCTTGGTGATACTCTAGAGCTTAGTATTGTTTCTAAACATCTTGATGAGCTAGAATTCTTGAAAATCAATTTGCAGAGCAATGATAGTGTTGCACGGAGAAATATGTCACGTCATCAAATCAAGTGACGAATGATATGTCATGATGTGCCTCTGTTATCTCTGTCTTAATTCATCTGGACTCTAGGCAGAGCAATGGCATAATTGCTGAGAAACATATCTTCTTATCAATGAAATGAGCTTGGATATGTCATGACGTGACTTTGCTATCTCTGTTCATTCTGAAGCATAACCGTCAATCTTGCCAAATACCTAGGAATACTGGCGTCTAAACAACGTGTATTCTTACGGCTTGGAGGCATGTACTAGACTTGATTGCTCGTAAAATATGAGTCATGTGCCTTCAAATTCAAAAGATATTGAAAATCAAATTTGTTGAACTCATAAAATTCCATGCTTTAGTCATGATTGTTTAGCCTCAATACTCATTTTTTTGTGTTATTCCCTTTGTAGTTACTGAATATGGATATATAAGACAAGTGACGGTTAAACATTGCCATGATATGCACCTTTGGTTCATTTCTATTACATCTTGGATGTAGCTACTTTTCGAACTCTGTTGATGAATTCGGATTTCATTGGCTTTGAACCATATATATTGCTTACGGTCTGTTTCAGGTTTGCATATAATGGCTTGCTCTTAACTCCTTTCAGCTCTGGTCTCACAGACATTTTACTATTATCACTCTTTTTTGCTGTTGGCAAAGGGGGAGAATTCTTTGTGTGAGTCCTTTGTAAGAGCTATATGCGATATCGCATTGTCAAAGGGAAGAGCTTTTGTGCTTTGTGAGTTGTCATGGGGGATGTGTGAATGGTGTATGGGGAGAATCCATTGTTCACTTTGCATCTCATATGTGTATGTGATGAGGTTTGCATAATTGCATAGCATTCATATCATTATTGCCTTCACATGCTATTACTATCCGGATCTTGAGCTGCATATGTTGCATTTGTTATAACTTGTGCCATTTTAGACATTTCTATCACATAATGACTCACAGTGTTGCCATCATCAAAAAGGGGAAGAATGTTGTGTCCCTGAGGTCATTTGAGTCATTCTGTGGTCACTTAGGTCATTCGACATCATTCTATAGTCATATGAGTTCTGTGGTATTCTTGGTTTTGATAATGGCTAAACACTATTAGTCATTGATATCTTCCACTCTCATGTGATTGACATACGTGATGTTTTTATTCATGACAGATATGCCAATGAATGGACAAGGAATCAAGTGGCAATGGCCAAAGTGAAAGCTCATTGATCGCGCCCAAGCAAGGATGCAAATCTCATCTCTCTTACAAGCAAAAGTCGACATTTCATATTCGACTCGTCACTCATCCAAGGTCAATGCACAAAGAAGTATAGCCAAGAGAATCCAAGGTTAAAGACTCAGTTGATACCTTCTAGACTATCAAGGGTGATGCCACAAACATGCACGGGCTGCTAATGGAGTTGAACGAAGGAGCTGAAGCGGATAACAGACCGACCTGGGCAAGCCCGAAATCAGCCCAGCTGGCGGTCGACCGCCAGCACAGGGGCGGTCGACCGCCCCAGCCAGCATCCGCCAGAATGTGTGTCTTTCAATAGCGGTCGACCGCCAGCCATTAGCGGTAGACCGAAAATTCCAGGGACTAATCCTCAACAGCGATTCTCAGTGGAGGTCGACCGCCAGAAGCCACAGGTCGACCGCCAGCCCCGATGCAGCCATGTTTGACTTCGAATTCCACCTCGTGGCCAGCCCCTTTCCATGGATTTGTTTAATCAAAACTCACCTAATCTTTCATGATTTGTGGATCTGGTCTGGGGGGTGTCTATGGACCATTCAAGGTCTATAAAACTAACACATGAAGGGTTAGAAACCCTAATGCTTCAAGGAGATTCAAGAGAGGCTACAAGGGTGAGAGGAGTTCGAGTACTGTAGCCGTGAACAGTACTCCGTGAAGAACTCCTCATCCATTCCAAGGCATTCAAGTCCAGATCTGAAGCCATCTCAACCTCCAAGGAAGAAGAAGCAATCAAGACTCTCAAGGGTGATCTAAACTGCATCTTTCTTCGTCTTCATCAATTCAAGAGGATCAAAAGGAAGATCAAAGCTACATCCAACACTCTCTCCATCAACTCAAGGTGATTCAAGTTCATAGCTCAATCCAGCAACCTCCAAGGAAGAGTAGAAGCAAGAAAGGCTAATAAGGGAGATCAAAGAAGAATGCAAGGGTGTGTTCAAGGGAGAGGAGTTCGAGTACTGTAGCTGTGAACAGTACTCCGGGAAGAAGTTCTTCATCAAATCTCCAAGTGATTCAAGCTACTTCAAAAGAATATTCAAGCCCCAGCAATCTCAGATAAGATCCTTTCTCTTTGAGTGTTTTCATATCTTGTTCTTTTCCATTTCATTCAAACATTTGGAACTGAAGATCATCCCTACCGGTGGTTAGTAGGAAGGCAATCGTAAGTTGTCCGATCCGCAGTGTTGACGTCCCTACCGGTGGTTAGTAGGAAGGTAATCGGTGGTCTTTCCGATTTGCGGTTCAGTGCGTGGCACTAGTGGAGCCTCACCGGATTTGGTGAGGGGTGGACGTAAGACTGGAAATTCAGTCCGAACCACCTTAAAATATCGTGTGTTGTGGTTTGCTTGTGCGATTGCTTTATGTTAGATGCATGCTTAGGTTCAATATCTATATTGCGTAATCATCTTGCCAAGCAAATCATTCGTGTTCTTTGTCAAGCTAGTTATATTCCGCTGCTTATTTCATCATCTAGCTTTAAAGAGGGTTGCATTGCGAAAAGAGGGGCAGATCTATTCACCCCTCTCCTCTAGATCCGATGTCCACTACACAACAGGCCGACACTCGACATGGGCTCACAGCTCCGAGTTCGCGGCTCCCCGGTAGTGCACTCGGGACCTCGGTCCCGAGCTCCAGTTGAATCGGCTCTCCCCGTGGGTCTTCCACCCAGAGGGCAGCGTTCCTCAGCACCTTCCTCGGGCATCCTGACCCGAGCCCGGGCTACGCCGGCACCTACCCCGGGTCCCCGACCCAGGGGCATTAGTGCTCCAGCACTTCCAACGGCTTTGCCTTCCGACGCAAGAGTGTCATCTTGAGCCTTGGCAACACTCTTATCGGCGCTAGCGAAGGCTTATGTAGACACGCCAAAATTGACGTTACTGTGAGTGCATCTCATATTGCCTTGTAATGTCCCAATTTGACCATCAAATTAATTTTGTTTGAGTGTTTTTTCTCACTTTTCTTGGATTTATTCCTTTTTTCTCCCTTTTCTTATTTTTCCCTATTTTTTGGGATTTTCTGGGCATTTTTCTCTACTTTTATGAATTTTCAGAATTAACGACTTGACGTGGGGTGCCTTTTAAATAACGGCTTAACCTTGTGCATTTCTCAAATAAATGACGACTATCAATAAAGTCGTCCATTCTTTCATTTTCCCATTTTTCTGGATTTTTTTGAGAATTTTTTAGAATTTTTTTGAGATTAACGACTTAACAGGGGACGTTACTTTGATTTTAAATGAAACAAAAATAAAAAAAAAATGAATTAACGACATATGCAAGGGCGTCATTTTCAATTTGAATATTTGAATATTATTTTTAAACCCTCTTCCAAAGGTGATTTGGTGGCCTTCCGGGTGTCAGAAAAATACGAAAAAATAGTAATTGGAATCAGCACAGTGAGATGCACCTCCACCTAAAAAATGGGAAAATAATATTGAGAAATGAAAAATGGCCCTGTTTTGAATATTTTGAATTAACGACCTTGAATCGGACGTCAATTAAATTGACGCCCGAATCCCCGGTCGTCCATTCTTTTTTACTTTTTATCATTTTGATTAACGTCCCTGTGCAGGGTGTCATTTCCAATTAACGCCCCCAGGCCGGTCGTCATTTTCATTGCTATATTTTGAGAGTTCGGATCCGACCGAAATTCGTGTTTAATTATAAATAACGCCCCTATGCAAGTCGTCAATTCTGAAATTGACGTTTCCTCCGCGGGCGTCATTTTAAGAAACGACCGTCTCCAAGGTGTCATTTCTTGATCAATTCCGATTTTTCCCAGAACCTCCTTCTTTCCTCGTTTTGAGTCCCTTTTAACTTCGGAATGGCTTTCCATAACAGGAGGGACTCTTTCCAATGTTTATCTCTTGCTAAAACTAAGTTATCCCAATTGTTCTTGGAATTAAAACTCCAATTCACCCTATAAATAGAGACCTGCGGCTCTGTCGAAGGGAGGAGATTTTCTTATTTTTTACAGGAGAGGTGTTGCTGCTGTTGCTTCTTGGCTCTTGGAGAAGCCTCCTACACGTTCTAAATCTTCATCCTTGAAGAGGCTTCCTCCCGATTGCATATCAAGGCCAAAGGGGAAAAACTGTCCAGGCTCTTTTTACCTCCTTTCTCTGTTTCTCTGTTCTCTATTTTCTTTTTCTTTTATCTGCATTAATCGCATGCATTCATCTTAGTCATTGTTCTGTTATCAAGCTTCTTTCTCAATCACATTGAGACTCCCACAGTGCAACACTTGCACACTTATTATTCTTAGCATTCATCATATATTTTTATCCCACCCTTTGCATGGGGGTTTAAGGGCCAACACCCAACAAGGAGTGTTCTTATACATGATTTTCATGCTCATCTTTATTGTGAATTTGATGCTACACTCACCTTGGTTCTAATCCATATTCTTTTATCGGTGTTTGTTAATTTTGCAAGGGTAATCAATCAAGAAGAACTCTCTTCATCGGCCGGCCGATCGGAAGAGAAAGGTGCACTCACAATCTCCCCGCATTTGAGGTATTTATATTCGCGATCCCTCCATATTATTATTGTTTATATCCTTTGAGGCCCTCACGTCTCTGGCGATCACTCTCCTTACTAGCACCTCGTGCTTGCATGCTTTAATATCTTTTATTTTTTTTAATTGTTCTAAGTGGATTTTCTTAGAATCTACAAATTGGCGATCACGGTGGGACTTTCTTTTGTTTTTCTTTTGATTACCCTTCCCCTTTGGGCACCCACGTGTGCCATCTCCCCTTTTGCACCCACGGTGTGCCTCCTTTTGTGCTCCACGTAGCACTCTCTCCCTATGTGATCCGTTAGTTTGATAGATTTTTAGAAATTCCATTTATCTATCTCTTAAAAAAAAATTGATGAGCATGCTATATCCTCTTGCAGGTTGATTGCCATGATTTTGATACTGTGATTGTGAGTGCTTCCTTTTCTGTCGGTTTTTTTTTATCACTGTTGAGCTTTCTGGCCTTTGGAGTGGTTACAGGAGGAATTAACGCCTTCCTCAGAGGCGTCTTTTCTTCATTAAATGCCTTTATCTAAGGCGTCTTTTTTCCATCTCGTCTTCCGTCTTTCCTCCCCCTCTGTCCTTCTTCCCCTTCCGTCTTATTTTGTATTTTTGCATTTTTTTAATTGACGCCTTCGTCAGAGGCATCTTTTTTTCATAAAACGCCTTTATCTAAGGCGTCTTTTTTCTCCGTCTCATCTTGCGTCTTTTCTCCCTCTCTGTCTCTCTCTCCACTGCGTCTTTCTTTTCCCCCCACCGTCTTCCTCACCGTGTCTCCTCTCCTCGTTTTCCCCCTCGTCTTACTCTGCGTCTCTCTCCCTCTCCATCTCTCTCTCTCTCCTAATCTCTCTTTGTTTTAACGCCTTCTGTCAGAGGCGTCTCTTGCTAAATTGACGCCTTCCACAGAGGCATCTTTTCTCCTTTAAACGCCTTCATCTAAGGCGTCATTTCTTCTACCACCTAACTCCAAAGCTCCTGTGGCTTACAGTGATTGACGACAGCCCCTCTGTCGCGTTTTCCTCAGATAGCGACTTCTGATAAGTCGCTAATTACCTGTGTGTTGACAGAGGTTTGTTTGCTATGGGTATTTTGCCTGATTGATCATTGTATTCATCATCTGATTATACATTGTTTGATCTGATCATATTGTCTTGCATTTTCGTGGCATTTGGTTGGGAGACCTCCTCTTTCTACATTAGGATCCCTCACACTTCTCTTGGAATTGGAACGACCCTCCATTGAGCATTCCGTCTCTTTGGACCGGAAATTCCTTTTCCAAGACTTCCGTAAGTTTCCGCACCCGTGGATTCCCTCACGGACGCCGGGTAGGTTGTACCTTTGAAATCCCGGGTTTAGTTCGCCTACGCATGATGAGAGAGTGTTCCAAGTTGGCATTGAAGTGAACCCACATTGAAACTAGGTTCATCCCTTGAGTGATCACACCAATTTACATAAAATCATTAATTCACCAAGGTTCAAACAAACAAAAAAAATCAACGGTAACCATTCCAACTTGGGTGCTTCTTTGCAAATTGTTTTGTTTGATTGCATAATGGCTTACCTTGGTAGACAAAACAACATGTTCAATCTTAATTATGCTCATGAGGATGAACAACCTAGCACATCCTATACTCCTCAATCTCAACATCATAATTCTCATCATATTTTCAAGGGACCACGCCCTCATTCTTATGGCGTTGCCCGACCCATGGGCAATATCCAATCTCATGGTCCCTCGATTCAATCGCGAGCCACTACTCCTACGGGACCGTCTCCTCCCAACGATGAGAAGGTCTCCCAGATCTTGCATGCATTAGATCATCTCACCCCTCAACAAATCCAAGCCCTTAAGGCCGTTGTTGAGGGTGCATCTCATTCCTCTCATCCTCCTTCCAATCCTACGCGGGTGGCCCATCACGCACTTCCCTCTTCTATTCACATTCCTACTCGGGTAGCCCATCACCCATCTCCTCCTATTCACACTTCTCCTCGGGTGATCCAATACCCGCCTCCTTCTATTCCTCCTCCACCACGGCCCCAAGGACCATTTATTCCTTGCAACCCGGCCCATCCGGGTTCTTCTATGGGTCATCCCATTAATCCCCTTCCACGGCCTTTTTATACGGCCCCTCCTTCAAGGCCCTGCCAACCCTCTGTTGCTCAAGTCACACCTCTCCAACGAACTCTTCTCGACAAAGTCACTTTGTTGGAGGAACAATTTAAGAGGGTTACGAGCCCACGGCCCGCTCCTTCTACTCCAGTCAATCCCCTCCACGCCGCTCTGAATGACATTACAAAGATGGAGAAAGCTTGGAAGGATAGGAGAGACGACTACGGCATTGACAGTGCGAGCAAGCAAGAGCCGGCGGGTTTCAATGTTCAAGTGGACGCTGTCCATTCTCCACCCATTCACCCAATTCACGCATGTGACTCTCCACCTCCACATACACAATACCATTACATTCCACCACCCACATACACGCCTTCACTACGGTGTCCACTTGAACCCGATAATGAAGAACCGGCAATTGAAGAATTCAAGATGGCGCATGATGATGAAGCTTTGCAGGCATCCCTTCCGAGTTTCCTTCGCTTCCCTCTCCCTTCGCTACCACTTGATGAACCCCTTGCTCAGGACGAAGCCACCATCCCCAATCCAACCCCCGTTTCTAAGACTTACTGGTGTTACGATGATGGGTCGATACTTCAATCACCCACACCAACACATCATGAGTCACCTTCTATCCCTAACACCGTTCGCCACATGCGGCGTTTCCTCCGCACTAAACCCCCTTCTTTTATACCTCCCACTATGCCATCAACCTTCATAACACCAGCCTCCGTCGAGCCTTCCACCAAACTTCCGTCAACTCCACCATCAACCTCCACAACACCGGCCTCCAGCAAACCCACCACCGAACCTTCCTCAATTAACCTCCCATTACCGCCACTTCAGCCCTCCATTATACCTTTAACCCCTGACCTAGCCACTCCTATTCCACTACTTAACCCTTCACCCTCACCCATGGCTAATCCTGAGCAGGATCCACCCCTTTTTGCACTCAAGCCAACCCCGACTGCTTCCGAGCAAAGGGGGAAGCTCGACGTGTTTGAACCTCCATTTGCACTCATCCTTTCTCCAACACCTTCCATTATACCTCCACCATCCATGGAACCTTCCGCCTCCGCTTCACCCCCCTTTACTACTCGGAACGGGTGTCCTTCTGTAAGTACTTGTGCTGAAGATGATCAAGAGCTGGAAAAGAAAGATTTGGCCACGGCCGTGCTGTTCAAGATGCAAGAGTTTATCTGTCGGATACCAATCCGGGTTGTTGTGCCAAGCATGGCCGAAGAGGCCAAGTCCCCACCACTGCTCACTAAGAAAGAATGTCAAACCTTGATGCCGTGTAAGTTTGTGCCCAAGGGCCGGGCAGGGCACCCCTTATTCCAACTTTAAAATCTTGAACCCATTCTTCCATACAAGGGGCGAATGACCATTTTGTTCAACACTCTCTATACGCCACAACCCCTGGGCAACATCATGCTTCCTATCCCAACTTTCCAACTCTCTCACACTATTGTTTTTCACTCTCCAAGGGAGTGGTCATTCATTGTTGAAGCTTCATCATGGGCTCTTGCTTTATCCATTGGGCCGATTGGCTATACACTTTCACTGCCATGGAGGGGCGGTTATCTTGGTGCCAAAGGGCTTTCCATTATTCTACCCACCTTCCATTCAACGCCATCCACATTCTTGTCTATCGCATTTTCTTCATGGGCCACTCCAGGGGTAAGGAGGAGGATCTCATCCTCTCGCCCTTCATGTTCTTCATATTCTTTGCATCTCATGCATTCTGTTGCATCTATGCATTCATCGCATCCATTCAATTGCATCCACATGCACTTCTTCTTTCTCAGATTTCCAAACCCGTATCTTCCCCGCCTTCCGGAACCTCCGGATCCCCCACGTTTCCTATATCTTCCGCCTCTATCTTCGAGATCTCCAGGTCCCCTTACACTCACCGGGCATTGTGCCCCCTCCAATCTTCCCTCAGGGCATCGCGCCCCTTTCCAACTCTTGCATCCGCACTCTCCAGATTTCTCTCCCGTCCTCCTTGGGCATCGCATCCCATGGTATCTTCCCCCTCCGGAACCTCCGGATCTTGCTCTTTGGGCATCGTGCCCCTACACACTCTCAAGTCCGGATCTTCTGGGCTTCTTACTGATTCTCCCATGGCATCGCGTCCCTCGGTATTTGCTTCCTCCGGAACCTCCGGAACCTCCGGATCCTTCACCCCTCTCTTTATCCCTTGGGCATCACGCCCCTTTCCATCTCATTCCTCCGGAATCTCCGGATCTTTCTCTTCTCCTTGGGCATTGCGTCCCATGGTATCTTCCCCCTCCGGAACCTCTGGATCTTGCTCTTTGGGCATCGCGCCCCTACACACCCTCACGTCCGGATCTTCTGGATTTCTTATCTCTTCTCCTTGGGCATCACGTCTCATGGCATCTTCCCCCTCCGGAACCTCCGGATTCTCCATCTTATTCTTTCTATCTTCATTCGGGGCATCCCGACCCTTCTAATTCCATTCCTCCGAAACCTCCGGACCCTCCATCTTTCCTCCGTCTCATCTTCCTGCTCCTCCAGGATGTCACGTCCTTGGTCCTCTTCTTCCTTTTTCATCACATTTTTGCATATTTCTTCCCAGGGCATCGCGTCCCTCGAGATTCTTCTCCTCCAGATCCTTCGGATTCTTCTTCCCCCCATGATTCTCCTCCTCTGCCTCCGGACCCTCCGGATCCACCTCTTTCCATCTACCAATTTCTTCTTCTAATTCCTCCTAATCACGGGTCCGACCCAACTTCTTCCACGTCCACTGCTTTGGGCATCTGCCCTTTCTCCCACTACTTCTGAGGCTTTAGTCCTCACCTCTCTTCTTGATATTTCACTTCTTCTGTAGACTGTTCTATGTGATCAGGGTCTCTGCGCCTTAGTGAGGGAGTTCTAGCCCTCGCCTCTCTTCCTTTTCTTCTTATTCGTCTGAGTCTAGTCTGAGCACCACTCCTTCTTGTTAAGCCACTTCCAAATCCTTTGCTTCCAATCCTTTTATTCGCTAAAAGAGGACTATCCCACGATGATCAACCCCGCCTCTCGCGGCAACTATTTCAAGAAAGGTCGCAAGGTAATATGTTGGCATAAGTACGCATTTTATGATATCATTACCTCATTGCTTCACGCCTGAATTTCAAAATGAAGTGCTTCTTAACAAGATTAAGAGTGGTAGTTAAGACCTTTATCCTAGGTCATATCTCTATCTTTACTAAATCATTGTCAAAAAGAGTCTTTAGGCTTGCTATGTAGCACTTTGGATAAAAGAACCCCGCGCTGGGGATTCAACATTCTCTCCCCGCTTGTTAAGAGCAACCCTTAGCTGGGCATTCCACACACTTCACGGCGTCCTTAGCCGACTCCTTTGGTTAAACACCGTTGCTACTTTGGCCATGCCATGAGTATATCTGAAAGTCTTTTCTCTTCTTTACTCAGCCGCATGCAGGGGCAAGAGGTTGACGGACGAGATGACCAACCTAGGTAATCCCCAATACGAGAGGAGTCTCAAATAGGGGCAGTCTTGACCCAAAATCAATATGAGTTTTCATATGAATTTTATGATATACATCTCGCCAAAAGGGCTATTATGAAAATCAAGTCAAAATTTTTTAAAAAAATTCAAAAGTATGAATTATGGCATGACAAGAGTGGCAAAGTCCCCGCAGGGAAAACCCTAGTCGTATGCATGTCAAGGGTCTAAAAATCAAAGGCACAAAGCTCCGGCACAACAGACTACCTCTTTGAGGGGAAAAACCTTGGAAGGAATTCAAGTCCCGACATCTCCCATCCTGCATAAAGCTTATCCTCAATTATTCTTCTCTTCTTCCTCTAAGATCGAATGTTTCTCGGGTATGGCCTTGGTAGGGGCATCGTTATACAAGGGTAGCCGGTCGTAGGGCGCCACCTTCAATGCACGCCCGGCTTTGGATAGTTTTTAGCGAAAGGGGAAGGAACAAGGACCCCTAGCCAGTGGTTCAAAAACACCCTTTGATGCTGCATTAACAAAGCCTAAACCAAAATCTAAAAAAAAAAATTGAATATTTCCTGATCCAAAATCCAAAAAAAATTTGAATATTTCCTAAACCAAGTTCCCAAAAAATTGAATATTTTCAAAAAAAAATCCATAAAAAATTTCACATATTTTCCAAAATCCATAAAAATTGAATATCTTTTTTTTAAAAAAAAACCCCACAAAAACCTGCATATTCCAAAATCCAAAAATTTGCATTGTATTTTCTGATGGTATTTTTTGCAGGAACAAGAATTTTGTAAGGACCAAGAGCACGGGATGAGTCCTCTCCATTCATTGTCATCTACCTTTTGATTCTCCCCATATTCATAATGATCACATCTTCATGATTTGCTAGGCATTAATTGATCGTTCATTTTCAAAATCTTTTAGTAAACTCCTACTGATTTCACTTGATCACTCTGCCACTGGGCATTACTTAATCCTGATTATCCAATCTCAATCTCACATGCCAAGATTGTCATCCTCATGGCAAACAACAAACAAGGATGCTTTGCAATGCTATGATTTAATTCATATTTAGCCTTGCTAATACATGCTTGAATGCTATCCACACCAAGCTGTGAGTGCTTTGATGTCTATATTGTGATTGCTTTCATGCTTTGATTCATGCTATGCTTGCTATGCTTAAATGCCTTATCCATTGCTTGTTATCTTCCTTATATCTTGGCTAATGAAATTTTGAGCGCAGGATAAGAAGCTCTTGGTACCACCGACTGGGCATCATCATCATCCAAGTCCCACGGTGTTTGCACCTCATTTCTCAGTTCCCCACATGCTCATTGCTGTCACCATCTTCCTGTATGCATTCTTACTATATGTTACATACGCTATTAGATTATATCAAGGACCTTGTGACTTTGGTAAATCTGGAATTTTAGTTCCCCTTCATCAAAAATAATGATGGTTCTAGAGGCGTCTTAGTCATACGGATAGGCCGTTGAGCCGTCCAAGACTGGGGACGATGGTTCCCTTTTGTGAGTTGGTGCGTGGATAAACGGGCTTCGGCTTAGTATCAGCTCGCGAAATCGGTTTCTTGACCCAGTCTGGGCAACTTAACAATATTATCCTTGATTATCTTATATTTTCATTTGTTTTAATTTTTCCTTTTAAACCCAGCATGCATTCATATAGGACTTTGAAACAACATTGAAAAATCATTCTGATAAGCTGATTGGAGAGTCAAATTGATCTTAATCTTTCCATATATGAGATATTCATTGCTGAATGGAATCCTCAGTTCGTTTTGTCGCTGTTTTGGGTCATTTTCTCGAAAGCTCCTTGTTTGGATTTCTATCCTCTTATTTCAATCCTTTCCCTTGATCCACCTTGGCTGCAGTACGTCCACATTGGCTGGTAACCGCTCCCCAATGGTGAAACCTACAAGTTTGTGACCTGGGGGTACTTCTACCGCGCTGGAAGTTGATCATCTTCTTTTATCTCCTTCGTGCCCGCGTGCACACTCCCTCTTTTATCCAAACATCGTTGATTTCATTGAATTTCCCGAGATTGCTTCATCTCGAGCTTTTGATTTAATTCTCATCAAGTGATGTTGATTGCGTGTCTCATCACACCTTGGCATCTACTTTTCAGTTCGCTCTGCTCCCTTGCAAAGCAGACGCCAAGGCGGGACAGCTGTAGACACGTCAAAATTGACGTTACTGTGAGTGCATCTCATATTGCCTTGTAATGTCCCAATTTGACCATCAAATTAACTTTGTTTGAGTGGTTTTTCTCACTTTTCTTGGATTTATTCCTTTTTTCTGCCTTTTCTTATTTTTCCCTATTGTTCTGGATTTTCTAGGCATTTTTCTCTATTTTTATGAATTTTCAGAATTAACGACTTGACGTGGGGCGTCTTTTAAATAACGGCTTAACCTTGGGCGTTTCTCAAATAAATGACGACTATCAATAAAGTCATCCATTCTTTCATTTTCCCATTTTTCTGGATTTTTCTGAGAATTTTTTGAATTTTTTTTGGGATTAACGACTTAACAGGGGACGTTACTTTGATTTTAAATGAAACAAAAATTAAAAAAAATGAATTAACGACATATGCAAGGGCGTCATTTTCAATTTGAATATTTGAATATTATTTTTAAACCCTCTTCCAGAGGTGATTTGGTGGCCTTCCGGGTGTCAGAAAAATACGAAAAAATAGTAATTGGAATCAGCACAGTGAGATGCACCTCCACCTAAAAAATAAGAAAATAATATTGAGAAATGAAAAATGACCCTGTTTTGAATATTTTGAATTAACGACCTTGAATCGGACGTCAATTAAATTGACGCCTGAATCCCCGGTCGTCCATTCTTTTTTGCTTTTTATCATTTTGATTAATGCCCCTGTGCAAGGCGTCATTTCCAATTAACGCACCCAGGCCGGTCGTCATTTCATTGCTATATTTTGTGAGTTCGGATCCGACCGAAATTCGTGTTTAATTATAAATAACGCCCCTATGTAAGTCGTCAATTCTGAAATTGACGTTTCCTCCGCGGGCGTAATTTTAAGAAACGACCGTCTCCAAGGCGTCATTTCTTGATCAATTTCGATTTTTCCCAGAACCTCCTTCTTTTCTCGTTTTGAGCCCCTTTTAACTTCGAATGGCTTTCCATAACAGGAGGGACTCTTTCCAATGTTTATCTCTTGCTAAAACTAAGTTATCCCAATTGTTCTTGGAATTAAAACTCCAATTCACCCTATAAATAGAGACCTGCGGCTCTGTCGAAGGGAGGAGATTTTCTTATTTTTTACAGGAGAGGTGCTGCTGTTGCTGCTTCTTGGCTCTAGGAGAAGCCTCCTACACGTTCTAAATCTTCATCCTTGAAGAGGCTTCCTCCCGATTGCATATCAAGGCCAAAGGGGAAAAATTGCCCAGGCTCTTTTTACCTCCTTTCTCTGTTTCTCTGTTCTCTATTTTCTTTTTCTTTTATCTGCATTAATCGCATGCATTCATCTTAGTCATTGTTATGTTATCAAGCTTCTTTCTCAATCACATTGAGACTCCCACAGTGCAACACTTGCACACTTATTATTCTTAGCATTCATCATATATTTTTATCCCACCCTTTGCATGGGGGTTTAAGGGCCAACACCCAATAAGGTGTGTTCTTATACATGATTTTCATGCTCATCTTTATTGTGAATTTAATGCTACACTCACCTTGGTTCTAATCCATATTCTTTTATTGGTGTTTGTTAATTTTGCAAGGGTAATCAATCAAGAAGAACTCTCTTCATCGGCCGGCCGATCGGAAGAGAAAGGTGCACTCACAATCTCCCCTCATTTGAGGTATATATATTCGCGATCCCTCCATATTATTATTGCTTATATCCCTTGAGGCCCTCGTGTCTCTGGCGATCACTCTCCTTACTAGCACCTCGTGCTTGCATGCTTTAATATCTTTTATTTTTTTTAATTATTCTAAGTGGATTTTCTTAGAATCTACAGCTTACACCCGAGTCACCCAGCCATCGACTCCTGATGCGGGCTACTTACCCCGGGGACCGATCTCGGCACTTGGGACTGACGGCGTCATGTGGCCGGTTGTTCCGGGCCATATTTTCTCAGTCTACCATCTTGGGGCGGAGTCTTCTCCAGATCCTCAGAAGAAGCGTCGCCATGGCCGTAGAGGCAGGCGACTCACTACTGCAACCAGCAACTCCGGCAAGACGGTCCTTGTCGGCGACTTGCGGATCGGTCTCGACGGGGGTGAACCGATCATACCCCAGGAACAGACCATTACCACAATCCCCACCTCCAATCATTTTGACCTCTTGCGTCAAACACGAGAGGATGGGGCGAAGCTCAAAGGAGCGGGTTCCTCGGCGGCAGCCCGGGGACACCCACCGCAGCCAGACACACGGCCTCCCAAGACAACTCGTCGGAAAAATGGCGACAAGGGAGACCAGTAATCGAACTTGAGGAGAATCTGGGTCACCCCAGAAGAAGCTCAAGCTGTTTGAAGGGCGCATATCACCAACCCCCTGCGAGCACTCAGACACGACATCAGACGGGATGCAGATGGCTTCACAATGGCATCGTCGGACGACGCCCAATCATCCAATGTCCCCCTCGAAAGTAAGCGGAGGCAAAGGTGAGCCCATCCTCGGGCCCTCCAGCAACCTGTCCAGGGTTCTCCTCCGGCTAACATCGAGACTGAGCCCCCTCCGCAACGCATCTCGGTCTTTGACAGACTAGGGATGCCTATCTGCCCTGACCGACACCCGCTAAGGAAGCGGACGGCCCGGTTCATCAATGATGCGGTTCGAGTGTTCGCGTGCTACGCCACCGGACACCAGCCAGACACCCAGTCTGATGACTTAAACCAGCCTCTGTCCCACTTTAGGAGGCCGCACCATTAGGCTTTGCCGCCTCCTCCAACCGGTCATATCGGTACTTCTGCCGGACCGCAGGCATTGGAACGTGTGGAAGAAGTCCCGGTGGAAGGCCACGACCCTCCTATCAACGCAGAACCGGTCAACGATGACCCTCCTGTGAACGAGGTTCAAGAGGTGACTCTCGACACTCTCATGAAGGAGAACCAGCATCTAAAGGGCCTCCTGCAGGACCTCCTCCAGGAGCGAGACCTTCATCCGCAGTAACCTGATAGGCCTCAGGCCGAGGTACCGGTACCCCCGGTGGCCCGCGATGCTGCCAACACCTCAGCGGCGATTGCCCGAACCCCGTTGGCAATTGGGTTTGGCACGCCTCCGGTCGAGACTCAACCACGAGCCTCCAACACGCCAGTGCCAAAAAATCTCTTGGCACAATGCTAGATTATCGAGCGCATTGTCGATACAAAGCTCGCCCAGTATGGTGAAGGGACGGTCACGGTGGATCTCTACAGTGTACCCTACCCGCTTCACCACCAGTTGAAGAAGCTTCCTCCCGAGTACTCCAAGCCCCCGAAGCTGCAAAAGTTCATAGGGCAGGAGTCGCCACATGAGCACCTGGCCTACTATGTTACGGCTATGGGCGAGTTAGCGTTGGACAAATCATATCTCCTCCGCAACTTCGCCACTTCACTCACGGGAATGGCCTTCCAATGGTACTCCCGCCTGAAGCCCGGCTCAGTCGTCGACTGGGTGGATCTCCAGAAGAAATTCCTCGATCGATTTCAGACGACCGAGCGAAAGGTCTCATTAGCCGAACTATGTTCCCTTCGGCAAAAAAAGGGCGAGGGTGCCCTCGACTTCATCAAAAAGTGGCGAGACCTCAACATGAGGTGTGTCAATCCACCTGTCCAGGAGGACGCCATCACCATATGTCGTCGACGTCTAGCGGCTGAGGTCAACGAAAAGCTTCTAGGCACCAATATCAAGGGCTTCGACCAGCTCAATTCGGTAGTCGCCGAAATAGAGATGTTCTTCACCGATAACCCGAGCTATACTATAGCAAAGGGTAAGCAAGTGCGAGAACGCCAGCCCGGTAAGGAGGTGAACACCATAAAATTCACCCCTACCGCCAAGGCTAGTAAAGGGGCCGAGTCCAATGGCTCTGACAAAAAGTCATCGGACAAGCCGGCTGCTCCTTCCTTCTCAGAGCGCATGAAGACACCCTTCTCCTTTAAGAAGAAACACACGAAGATGCTCTTCGACCTCTGTATAGCCCAAAACATCATTGAGTTGCTAGAAATCCGCAAGCCGGAGGAGGCTTTGAAGACCGACGATCCCAGCTATTGCCTATACCATCGCATGCTGGGTCATTCAATTGAAGATTGCTACGTCTTCAAGACTCAGGCACAGAAGTTGATCCGGGACGGCCTCGTCAAGATGAAGAGCGGTCTCGTCGATCCCCCGCAGCCACATACGTGGGCCAGGCCAGCTAAAGCAGCACGCGTGGCTCACCCCTCAATCAATCTCATCCACATGATGGCCGCATTTTCTCTTTCTGATGATGAATCAGAGGGGCCCAGCGCCAGTCGAAGGGAATGTTTGATCTGGTATCCAGGGTGGAGGCCTTGGCATGATCAGAGACCTCTCTCCTTCCCCAGGGAGAGAACCCGGAGACTCTTCAACATCCTCGTCGAGACTGGGCAAATCATGCCCCGCGACTCACCTCCTGGCTACACTCATTGGGATCATGGTCACCCCCAATACTGCCCCTTCCACGCCAGAATCTGCCACCTGATCGAGTCCGGTGAGGAAGTGCAATACCTCATCCAGGAACAGATCCAATCGTAGCAGATCAATGCTGAAGGAAACTCCATGTCGCTCGTCAGGCTTCGGCAAGCTGTCGAAGAGACCCTGAACATTGCCAGGGATGCGCCAGAGCGGCCAGACTCTCCCCGAGAAAATGGGCACGGGCTACCTTACCAGCATCCTCCGGAATGGCTTGAGTTCTGTACTGAAAACCAAGAGGTGCTCGAATGACTGCGAAGGCGTAGAGAGCAGGATGCCAGTCAAGAGGCAGAGCCGACTAACTTCTCGGTCAACGTCATCCATTCTCTTGCTCCTCCGGCCCTTGAGGGCTCTCAGGCATCTACAGCTAGCCAGCCAACCCCAGCCACTCCGGCTGTGCGGTGGTGGTCCTGGCGGGAGCTGAAGTCTCTCCCTTTTCCTGAAGAAGACACCGCCAGACTCCTCCGGGTCCTTCTCGGCCGAGAGGACGTTCTGGTGGGCGAGACGACGACAAGCCCTTCGACACTTTCTTGTCCTCCTCCCTCCCTATCGTCATCACCGATAGCTACGGATAGGAAGGGAATGCAAAAATAGGGTGAGGCCCCGCCTCAGCCTCGTCACACCTCCTCAGCAGAGGGGCCGTCGGGTCCTCCCCGCCTACCTATTGACACAACCCGGAGTACAAAGAAGACATCTTCGGAGTCTTCAGCGACTTCACTTCAAGTGGCGGGCCCACCGCCACAAGGCCCCTCCATTCTGCAAAGTCAGGATAACTGTGCAGAGCGATAATGTCCTGCGAAACTGTCATTGGTCGCCAAGCCCAACTCTCAGCATGGTTATAAAGGTAAGGCTAAGGAGCGGGACAACCAATGCACCTCTCTACCCCCTTCTTGACAGAAGCCTCCGCCACCGCGGGTAAGGCATCAAACCGCGCATATGTCCTCCAACACCGGTCCCAACGTACCGGCTCAACAGAAGACATCTTTGCCGCCACCGTGGGTAAGGCATCAAACTGTGCATATGTCCTCCAACGCCGGTCCCAATGTACTGGCTTAGCATAAGACATCTTTATCGCCACCGCGGCTAAGGCATCAAACCGCAGACACGTCTTCGGACGCCAGCACCAGCCTACCGACTTCCCGTAGGCTCCCATCGCCACCACGGGTAAGGCATCAAACCGTGAACACGTCTTCAGACACCAGTCCCAGTATTTCGACATACCAGGAATTGCCGCTCGAGGTAATTGAGCAGGCGATCAATGCCACCTTCCAGATACAACAAGCGGAAGGCGCCTGGATCGAGATCTGGGAAAGGAAGAGTCATCGACCTCGCCCCACAAGGGCATCAGCTCGGAGATATCCTCCTCAGGAATTGTCAACTCCTGCCCCAGCACTTCTCCCTCCTACTCCCTTGGAGACGGCTATCGCCAAGTGACAAGAGAAAAATAGGAGGAAGAACCTCAGAAGGCGGCTCAAGAAACAGGCTGAACAAGCAGCCGCCCTGCAATTCCCGGTCGAGCCAACGCCTCTCCAAAGGCTCCAACGGCTCATTGACGACCTAGAGGAATACGTTCCTCCTCATCCTACCGGAGCTCTCCCACTCGACAGCTACATCACGTGGGAAGAAATGCAGAAATGAGCCCGCCTCAGAAATTGGGTCCAAGAGATGATCCAAAAGCTCAAGAACGACGAAAGACTCGTGATCCCTGACGAGCTCTCCTTGTGCTATAAAGATAAGGAGATCACCACAGAGCAGCTGGAAGAAATGCTCCGGCGCTGCACCTGCAACATGGTGGCCATCCCACCTCCCGACAATATCAACGCTTCTCGGCGGTGTGAGCCAGTAGCCTCCCAGACAAGACAAAGGGCTACCGCCCCACTTGGGCTATAGCCAGCTCCAGAACACACCGGACGCGGCCGAGGCCATGGCCTGGGGCATGGTAGAGGCCGTGGGAGAATTCCTGTGCTACCCCTCTCTCTGTCCACCTTCGACCCGTAGTGAATTATCCTCTTTCGAGGAGAGGAATCGGCTCCCATCCCGGAAGTAGAAATTCGGATCAGACACGATATCTTTGATCCTTCCGGCATCGGCAAGGCTGCTGCCAGCCTTCCAGCCCCTGCACCAGTACCGACTTTCGCAGCAGAGCAAGCGGAACCATCCGGCAAAGATGAGCCAGCCCGCCAATCACCCCCAGAAGAGCCATCATTGGCGTCCCTGTTCCAAGAGCCCGCTGGCGATCAAGGTCAATATGATCCCGGTGGTAAGGGCAAGGTAGTGCAACTTCCCGATTGGGAACATCACGTCAGCTCACAGAAGATTCAACCTGACATACTACCCTCTCTGGAGGATGCTCGAGCCCGAGCTGATCGGAAGGTCCTCCACCAGATGAAGCGCTTCCCTGCCAACATCTCAATTTGGGAAGCCATCGCTTGGAGTAAGGATCTGAGGGAGACCCTTATGAAAATACTCCAAGAGCCGGAAGTCTATGAAGCGCATGCCGCGAAAATGAAGGCGGCTGCCTATGGAGCCTTCACAGCCACCATCACCTTCACGGAGAAAGACATGCTGGTGTCCCCTCCATGCCATAATCGTTCTCTTTACATGAAGGGGAAGATCAACGGACATGATGTGAACCGGATCCTGCTGAACGCTGGTGCCTCTGTTAACATCATGCTGCTCAGGACATTCAAGTCTCTATATCTGACCCCATACCTCCAGAAGGTCCAGGCGGTCAAGATATCTGATTTCAACCAGAACACCGAGGACGTCCTCGGCTGGGTAGACGTCAATTTGGTGCTCGATGATTTCGCCTCGAAGGTGACATTCTCCATCATCGACTCCAACACGTCTTATAAGATGCTACTGGGCAGACCCTGGCTCCATGAAAATTGGGTCGTCCCGTCGACTCTTCACCAATGCATCAAGTATGCCAAGGATGGGGAGCAACATAAGGTCTTTGCAGACCTGTCGCCGTTCACACCAGCAGAATGCAACCTCGCCGACGTTGCGCTCTACTTCAAGGGGATTAGTCCCTACCCCGTGATCAAGAGCAAAAGCAACGGCTGGCTCTCAGAAGAAGACGACGATGATCTCTTCTCTGTCGACGAGGAGAAGGCCAAGCTTCACCGACTGCGCCTCAGCTCCAAGTCAACCCCAGACCGCCCTGAGAGGCGCCAAATTGACTTCGAGGCAAATATTATTAGCCGAGCTATTGGCAAGAGTATATACTTGCCACCAGACTGATTCCAGCTCCCATGTGCATCCGAGGAGCACAGTGTCACGTCGCTGACAACATTCATTGTCACCTTTAAGCGACAACACCGAAACAAGAAGAAGGCTAACATGGACAAACCTATTGTCTTCTATAAAGGAGACATGGTCCCTCAAGCCCCGCTGGATGACGACTTCGGCTGGTCCAGGCAAGCCGATGATACCCCTGAAGCAGTTCAGGTGTGGGGCGACCTGTCGCCGCATATTCAAGAAATGTGTTTGAAACAACACATTCCCCTATGGCAAACCTCTGCCCAACAAAGATACTTTCGTCGACTGTGGGACCCTTCCTAGGTCCGGGGGCAACCCACGTCCTTCCATAAAGATACCAGGGGGCTTGGCTACGACCAGGACCCGGACTTCCGCGTCCACTATGCAGTTAACATCGTAGGCTATCAGTCGACGACCGAGCTAGAGTCGAAGCCAAATTCGATAGCTCCGGGGATGAAGAACAGGAAATTCTAATTCCGATCTCCGTCAAAGCCAGAACCCCGGCTCAAGCCGTCGGGGAACCTTCCTCGCATCCTTGCCAAGACAAAGGGGCGGAAGAAGCTCCTCCGGTCTCTCAGCCAGTCGAGGGACCCAGTTCAATAAACCCTCCTAAGGGGGGGGGGGGAACTTGCTGGTCCTAGCTACGAGAGATTGTCAGCTTCGCCAGGCAACCTCGGAGAGATCTCAGCGACCCCAGTTGATAACTGTTGGCCACAAGTCGGCGGCCCAGATCGATCCCTGGTGGATCCCAGTGATAACCACTCTCCAGTCCCTTCAGTATCAATCGGTGGCTTGGAGAATCAAGAAATACACGAAGCCGACACTGATAATGAGTACTTCATCGACCTTCAACCCGCTCCTCCCGAGCTAGAGGATGGCGGCCAGGCAACCGTTGACGATCTCGTGGAGATCAACCTGGGCAAAGATGAAGCCCCTCAGCCTATATTCGTCAGTGCCCTCCTCACCGAGGCAGAGAAGCAGGACTACAACCAACTCCTGCTCGAGTTCAAAGACTACTTTGCCTAGACGTACAAGGAAATGCCAGGGCTAGACCCCTCCGCAGCAGAGCACGATCTAGCCATTTCTCCCCCAATCGCTCTTGTCAAGCAGCCACAGCGGCGCATGCGCCATGAGCTAGAGCTTCAAGTTTCGGCCGAAGTCCATAAAATGGCGGAGGTCGACTTCATCGAGCCGTGCATCTACCCGATCTGGCTTGCCAATATAGTTCCAGTCAAGAAGAAGAATGGTCAAGTCCGCATCTGCGTCGACTTCCGGGACCTCAACTAAGCCTGTCCGAAGGACGACTTCCCAGTTCCAATTATAGAAATGATGGTCGATATGACCACCGGTCACGAAGTCTTGTCTTTCATGGATGGGTAATCCGGTTGTAATAAAATCCGGATGTCCCTCAAAGACAAGAATCATACAGCTTTCAGGTCCCCCAAGGGGATTTTCAACTACAAACGCATGCCCTTCGGTTTGAAGAATGGTGGTGCTACTTACCAAAGGGCCACGACTAAAATATTCGACGAGATGCTACACAACACCGTCGAATGCTATGTCGACGACCTCATCGTCAAGACCAAAAGACATGAAGACCATTTGCGCGACCTTTGCCAAGTCTTCGAGTGTCTCTGGCAATATGGGCTCAAGATGAACCCCATGAAATGCGCCTTCGGCATATCCAGTGGCAAATTCCTCGGCTTCGTCATCCGGTACCGAGGAATCGAGGTGGATCCTAGCAAAATCAAAGCGATCCGAGAGCTTCCACAACCCAGCAACCTCACTAAGCTCAGGTCCTTCCAAGGGAGGCTGACCTATATTCGGAGGTTTATTTCTAACCTCTCCGGTCGATACACGCCTTTCAGCAAGCTGATGAAGAAAGATGCCCCGTTCACATGGGACTCGGAATGCCAAGCGACTTTCGAGCAAATCAAGGAGTACCTCCTCACTCCCCCAGTCCTGGAAGCACCAGTCAAGGGTAAACCCCTCATCCTCTACATCGCTGCCATGGACGCTTCGATGGGAGCTCTGTTGGCGCACATCAATGAAGAAGGTAAAGAGCATCCTCTCTATTACCTCAGTCGGAAGCTAATCGGAGCCGAGTACTGCTACTCCCCTATGGAGAAGGTCTGCTTGGCATGTTTTTTTTTTTGGAAAACCCTGCCTAGGACTGAATAGGAGAGTGCACCTCTTACCAGAGGTAAAGGGAGTAGCCACTCCACCATCCAGACCTAAGAGGTAAATTTTATTGATAGTTGGGAAAATAAAATTTACATCAGTCGGATGCTAGGCATTCCTAGCTTGTCCAATCGAGCTGCACCTTTGATAACATGAGGCAACTCATGAGAAGTAAAAAAAGAATTACATTTGGTGCTACATGCTAAAGATGCCAGTGAGTCAGTAACTGTATTGGCTTCTCTGAATATGTGGGAGAACTTGTCAGCAGAATTGGTCATGCGCCATATATCTCTAACATAAGGGAGGATGATCCATGGGCAAGGATTTTTCCTGGGGATTGTCTAAATTAATATCTTGGAATCACATTCAATAGTAGCAGGCCGGTCAGGGATAGTTTGAAGATATTGAAGACCATCATTTAATGCCCTTGCTTCTGCTATAAGGCTATTGGAATTGCCATAATAATGTGAGAATGCTAGAAGGACATTTCCATCAGGGTCACGGATGATGCCACCACCGCCCGAAATACCATTAGCTTTACAAGCACCATCAGTGTTCAATTTGATGAACGGCCATGGAGGGCATAACCACTTTATAAGCATTGGACGTGGGCAGTCTCTAACTGCAACATGAATATCAAATTCTGCCAGGATGCTCCGATTTCTGTTAGAGTTTTCCTTGAGGCCTGATAGTGCTATGACTTCCTTTGCTTGTGCATTGATTTTGTGGAGTACCGCATGTTTTGCTATATTTCTTCCTTCATATTTAGACATATTTCTGGAAATCCAAATTTCCCACAGTCCATACCCAATGATGGCGAGGGTGAAGCAATCCAGTTTGGACTGCCAACTAAGGGACTGAATTGTATTTAATATAAGATCACCGACAGTTCTACCATGAATGTGCAAACCTTGGGATTGAAGGGCCGACCAAATGAAAGAGGCAATGTCACTGGAAATGAATAAGTGGTTGGTAGATTCCTCTGAGGGGCTGTTGCAGCAGTGGCATTTAGAGCAAATAGAGACACTAATAGCCTTTATTCTTTCATCAGTGGGGATGCAGTGGTGCATGACTTTCCATAAGTGAATAGAGAGTTTGGTCGGCAGCCAGTTAAACCATAGGTTATTCCATTTAGAGGTATGCTGTTGGGCATGGGCAGAAAGAGCTTTCTTACAAACAGAGGAGACAGTACATTCACCTGTGGATGACAAACACCAAATTTCTTGGTCTTTATCTTGTGAGAGAATAGTGTTCTGGACAGCAGTCATAATGTCATGAGGGAGATATCTGCTAAGAAGGTTATGAAGGTCATTGCTATGCTGCATATAATATTGTTTAAC
The DNA here is from genome assembly GCA_022559845.1 of Amorphophallus konjac. Classification (NCBI taxonomy): domain Eukaryota; kingdom Viridiplantae; phylum Streptophyta; class Magnoliopsida; order Alismatales; family Araceae; genus Amorphophallus; species Amorphophallus konjac. The sequence goes on along the minus strand of CM040125.1, from coordinate 106,138,979 downwards.
TGATATATTGTAGTTTGGAATCAACTCAGCAGGAACAAATGAAGCCATAGTTTGGTTTCCGAGCCAAATGTCATTCCAGAAATTTGTGTTGCTACCATCACCCAGAATTATTAATCTGTGCTTGACAATTAGTTCTTTGGCATGTAGCCAAGATTTCCGAGTGAAACCCTTCATATTTTTGAACTGAACAGCAGAGATATGATTGCCTCGGAAGTACTTTGCTCTGAAATAATCTGCCCACAGTGAATCAGCATGGATGGCTCTCCAGAGCATCTTAACCCTTAAAGCTATCTCCATCTGTCTAAGGGACATAATACCCAATCCACCCTGCGGTATAGGCTTGCATATTGTGGTCCAGGATTTCCAATCCCTCTTGTTTCCCATGGGGGAAGATCCCCAGAGGAAGTTAGCAAAACTTCTTTCCAGTGCATTGTGATTGCCCACATGAAGTGAGGAAGAGGCCAGGTAATAAATGGGGATGGTCGTCAGAACATGTTTAATTAAACACAACTTAGCACCTTGGGAAAGGACCTTGGCCGACCAACCATGGAGCTTTTTCTGGATAGTGGAGAGTATACCAGCAAAGTGTGTTTTTTTTTCCTACCAATGATTAGAGGGAATCCCAAATATTTGTGGGGGAAGGTATGTTTAGAGAAACCTGTCAAGTCATGTAATTTGTTGGCCACAGAATCTTTTGCATTGGTGTGTAAGAAATAACCACTTTTACCAATGCTTATTAGTTGACCAGAAGCCTGTTCATAGGTTTTCAGAAGATGGAGTAAATTCCTGACAGAGTTAGCTGATGCTTTAGTGATGATGAGGGTGTCATCTGCAAAAAGCAAATGGGAAATGGTGGGGCAGCCTCTAGGACCCATAAACCATTCCACTGCAGCTTTAGTGAAGGCATCATGCAGGCATCTGCTGAGGACTTCTTCAGCAATAATAAAAAGGGTAGGGGCAATGGGATCCCCTTGCCGAATTCCTCTAGAAGATTTAAAAAACCCTGCAGAATCACCATTGAGTAGAACCGAAAACCAGTAGTTGCTGATCATATTGTGTATAAGTGAGATAAACTCCGGGCTGAAACCAAATTTCATAAGAACTGCATTCAAGAAATCCCATTCCAGGCGATCATATGCCTTAGCCATATCAAGTTTGAATATCACATTGCCTCCTCTTATTTTTCTTCCAAGTTCTTGCACTTGTTTTGTAGCCAAAGCAATATTCTTCACTATGTTTCTCCCCTTCACAAAAGCTGACTGCTGAGGAGATATAATTTTTGGAAGAATGGCTGCTAATCTATTAATTAGAATAGTGGGGATAATTTTATAGAAAAAATTGCACAAGCTTATGGGTCTAAAATCAGAGATATCTGTGGCATTGTTTGTTTTTGGGATGAGTGCAATCAGTGTTGAAGTAACACTTCTAGGAAGAGGACATTTGGTGTTGAACACATACTGAATGGCATCCACAATGTCAGTAGCAGTGATGGACCATGCGCACTGATAAAAGGCTCCTGAGAACCCATCTGGCCCAGTTGCACTGTCGGAGGACATCCTGAAGACAACTTCTTTGATTTCAGTTTCAGATGGGATGGTACAAAGCATGTCATTATCCGATGCTGTAATCAGGGAGGGAATGCAGTCAAGAATGTTGGCATCAATGTGGTGGTCCTGTGAAGTAAAAGCATGTTTGAAATGATCAGCAGCAATGGTTTTCATTTGATCATGATCCGAGGTCAGGGTTCCATCTGAGTTCTTCAACTGTGAAATGAAGTGCTTCCTTCTATTAGCCATGGTAGTCATATGAAAAAATTTGGTGTTCTTGTCACCTTCACTAAGCCACTTAATTCTAGACTTCTGTCTCCAGAAAACTTCCTGTTGCAGCAGACAGTTGGATTGAAGAGTCTTGGCTTTATTGAGAGCTGCTAGGTTCCTCGGAGATGGATCCAAATCATAACTGAACTCACTCTTCAACACTTGGTCTTCAACAGCAACAAGGTTCATATGCACATTACCGAAGACATTTTTGTTCCAGTCCACAAGCATATTTCTAAGGTACTTCAGTTTAAGGTGTAAAGTGGTGAGCGGTGATGTGGCCAAAGGGCTAGTGTTCCAACACTGCTTGACAGCTGTTAAGAAATTCTCATGCAAAGTCCACATTTTTTGAAAAATGAATCTGCTCTTGAACTTTCTAAATGAATGCATCTTGATGAGAAGAGGAGAATGGTCGGATGCTTCTCTAGAGAGGTGTTCCACTGTGATAGGTAAGGCATTAAGCCACTCAACATTAAATAGTTATGCTTGGCATTAGTGTTCGCAGTCAAGAAGCTGCGGCATTACCTCCTATCTCATCGAGTCGAGCTTATCTCCAAGCACGACCCTCTAAAGTATCTCCTTCGACGACCTGTTCTCTCAGGCAGATTGGGGACGTCGACTCTCCTAATGATGGAGTATGACATTGCCTACGTCCTCAGGAAAGTAATCAAGGGACAGGGTATGGCTGAATTTTTGGCAGCCCATCCAGTGCCAGACAATTCACCCTTCAACTCGGAGCTCCCGGACGAGGAGTCCCTTGCTACTCAATCGCAACAACCGGTTGAACAGAGCGGAGATGTCTTGCATTATTGGCAGCAAAGTGCTCTCACAACCACTGTCGCTTAATCACAACAACCAATTGAACAGAGCGGAGATGTCTTGCATTATGGGCAGCAAGACGCTCTCACAACCAGCGTACCTTGCTGGGAGCTCTACTTCGACGGTGCTTCCCGAGGGATCACCCGGAGCAACCATGATCTAGCCACCACGGCAGGTGTCGACATTTTTTTCCTGACTCCTCAGGGTGGAGTTTTGTACAACTCCTGTGCCCTCATGAAGTCCCTAACCAACAATGAAGCCGAGTATGAAGCGCTACTTATTGGGCTCCAGATGGCTCTCCACATGGGCATTAAATGCCTCAAAGCCTACGAGGACTCCCAGCTGATAGTCCGGCAGGTCCTCGGCATCTATGACGTGCGGAAGCCAGAGTTGGCTCCCTACCACACCGTCGTTACTAGATTAACCCAGAAGTTCTATTTCTTCGAAATAGATCACATTCCCAGAAGCAGCAACGCTCAGGCGGATGCCTTAGCAAAATTGGCCGCGGCCATCAAGCTCCCGCCTGAGGGTGAGGTTGACATCGTCATCAAGCACCGAAGACTGATGCTGAGCTCACCCGAAGGCAACACCGGTTTCACCATCTACGAGGTCAATGACCTTGACCAAAGCACACCTCCAGAAGAAGATGATTGGCGTGCGCCTATCATCAAGTTCATGAAAGGGTGGCTTCCACCTGACCGAGCTCTAAGAGTCCAGCTACTCCCCCGAGCAACCTCTTATGAGTTGATTGGCGACTCCCTGTATCGGCTTGTCCATGACAAAGATAAGTCGATTCTCCTGAGATGTGTCTCTCTAGCGGAAGCTTGAGCCATCATGCAGGAGGTCCACTCCGGATTGTGCGGTGCACACCAGGCCTGAGACCGAATTAAGCACAACATCAAGCTCAAAGGCTTCTACAGGCCGACCATGTACGTGGATTGTATCCAGTATGCCCGTGCATGCCATCAATGCCAAGCCTTTGGCCCAGTACCCAGGAAACCCCCTAACCGATTGCGTCCTACGGCCCTCACATGGCCATTCGCTGAATGGGGCATGGACATCGCGGGGCCTTTCCCGCCATCTTCCAAGGGCCATAAATACATCTTGGCCACCACTGACTATTTCTCTCGTTGGGCGGAGGCTCTACCCTTGCGAGAGGTCACCGGCGAAGTCGTTACAAGATTTGTCCGGCACAACATCATATAGCGATTCGGTACTCCTAGTCGCATAGTGTCCGACAACGGGACACCCTTCAAGAATAATGTCGTAAACCAGTTAGTGGCCAAATTCCAAATCGACTGGAGAACTTCTTCGGTCTACAACCCCCAGGCTAACGGTTTAGCGGAAGCCTTCAGCAAAACCCTCTGTAAGCTCCTGGCTAAGATGGTTAGCCACCGAAAATGCGATTGGGGTGAGAAGATCTTCGAAGCATTATGGGCCTATCAGACGGTCTACAAAACCCCCACGGGGTGCTCGCCGTTCTCCCTTGCTTACGGGGCAGAAGCAGTTATCCCCATCGAAGTCCATTTAGCCTCGTATCGTGTGGCAATCTACACCGGCCTTGCCGACTCTGATGAAGACAAGTACCAGAGAAGGCTGGAAGAGCTTGCCGACCTAGAAGGCAAGCGACTCGAAGCCTACAAACACATGCAAGCATATCAAGCTCGCATGGTCCGGGCCTACTAGGTCTGCCGGGGCATCTCTATTTTTAATCCCATTTTCTTTTTTTTTTGTATTATTACTTTTTTCGACTTACTTGTGAGCCTGGCGTCTAGACTGGTGCTGGTGCAGAAGTGCTCGTGCTCCCATAGTGACAGGGACGAGGGCAGGAGACCGGTTCCCGTGGATACCTGGCGGCGATTCCGAGGAGTTGAGCTGGCAGGTTGACTGGGAATTGAAGACTGGGAGGACTGGCCGGTTGGATCCTCCTCGAGGGAGGGCCGGCCTTATTGGTAGTAATTGGGATGTGCGCCTTAGTCTGGCTTGCGCGTGAACTCGTGCTCTGGTGCATAATATAGCTTCATGTGTTTGCCGTTGAGAGGCGGGAACGGCCTGTGTCCTTTGTGATCAACAACCATGTAGGCCCCACCGTCATAGACATTCTGGATGATGTACAGACCTCGCCAAATTGGCTGTAGTTTTCCACTGGAGCGTCCTGCCATGACCTCTTTTCCCTTGATCATGACGAGGTCTTTCACAGTGAACGGAAAAAGAGGACGTCGATGAAGAACCTCACGTCCTTCAGCTAGGCAGAAGAGTTACTACTTACCGCAGACTTCCTGCAGCAAAGACGATGAAGAATCATTAATACTCTTCATGATTATGACCGAAGGGAGGGAAGAATAACATTACCTGTTCTTTACGTATGCAGCAGCAGAGCTTCCTTCAGCCAAATAGCCTATTACGGTTCGACAGGAAGGGTTATTTATAGGGTTTTTATGATCCTAATGGAGTTAGTATCATATTGGAAGTAATGTTTCCCTCATAGAGTCCTTGCCATAATTAATCTCCCTCGTAGTTATCCAGAAACTTGCTCTGGATAGTCTCCTGGTTCGAACGAAACTCGAACGGAACATAAATGGAATTAACGCCTTACGTTAGGGCGTTAATTTAAATTGACGCCTTGGTTAATGTCATTTCTTATGTAAAACACGTCCATGTGGAGGGCGTCACGTTTACTTGCCATTTTTTATTATTTTGGCCGTTTGGGAATTGACGACATCTTCTGTGGGCGTCCTTTCTAGAATTCGCGCCTTGTATAAGGGCGTTTCTTTTTGAAGTAGTGCCTTGAATCGAGGCGTTATTTACATTTTGGTTTATTATTCACTTCTTTGAATATTTTAATCTTATTTTGATCAATTGGGGTTTTTATTTCCTTTTATTTTTACCAGGGTTGCTACACTGGCAATGTCAGAAACTTCAGAGGCTTTGACTTGTGTTGAATTAGACTTGTCAGTCCATCGTATAGAACGATTGTAGATAGATTTAGATGGGAAGGGTTTCTGGCAAAATGTCAACTATCACCGTGTGCCCTCATTATGTTCGTTCTGTCATAAGCTTGGCCATCTTGAGAATGATTGCAAGAAGAAGCTTGGCAAGGCAGCTCGTCCCACTATAATTCCTATTCCGAGTCCAGAAGGGAGACCTCCCCGGCTATTATTCAGGCCTCGTCAAGCTGACCCTCGAGTTGCTCGACAGAATGCTCCACAAGGGAATAAGTTTGCAGTTCTACAACAGGTAACTGAAACTATGGAACAAGGTTTGGAAAAACAAAGTTGTCATGTTGACACAATGGAAGAACTGGCCAGTGGTGCGATGGATCAAATTTTTGAATCAGGAGATGAATCCAAACAAGCTTCTTCACTTAAGCCTGCTCTAACTCAGTTGGCTGCAGATCAGGAGCTCTCTTCATGCCAAATTCAGTTTCCTATCCAAGACTCTGGTTGTCAATTGGTAATAGCCTCTCACTTGAGTGATTCACAACTGGGCAAGATGTAGCCAAGTAGCTCTTCTGATGTTGGAGAAGTTATGTACTCCAAGTTACAAGTGCCAGTTACTGGCTCTGAAAAAGAGCTTAGCCAGGCCTATCAAGAAACAGTTATGGATGAAAACTCTAAAATTGCAGAAGTACTGAGCTACTCAAATAAACAGTTACAAGAGATTCAGAGGGTAGGTCAAAGAGTTACAGACAAGGCAGAGCAAGATAATGCCATTGTGAGGCTTTCTCTACTGGAAAGAAATGCAGGAAGGAAAAGGAAAGAAGTTGGAGGGGTTTTAACCAGATCTCGAGCTAGATCGGCGGAAGCTAAGTTTAGACAATTCTTATGATGCTCCCAATTCTGATTTGGAATATTAGAGGTGTAGGGAACACAGGTTCCCGTAGATGTCTTCGGCATTTAGTTCAAATTAATAAGGTCAGCATGGTAGCAATTTGTGAACCAATGTTGTCCTTTAATAAAGCTGCTCAGCTCAGTAGGTTTCTTAAGCTCGAGAGATTTGTTGGTAATAATCAAAGTGATTCCAAAATATGGGTCTTTTGGAAAGCTAGTCATAAATTGGAGGTTATTCAGTCCTCCCCTCAATATATCACTCTTGGTTTGAAGAATGATAATGAGTTTTCTTCACTCTACTCTTTTGTTTATGCTGCCTGTGATCCCTCACTTAGGCAAGGTATGTTTGATGACCTCATTTCTTTTGCTCCTTCTGTGGCAGTTCCTTGGATAGTGGGAGGGTATTTTAATTGTGTTCTGCGGTCATCAGAGAAGATTGGTGGTGTTAGCCCACCTTTAGCTCCTATGGCAGATTTCAATGGTTTCCTGTGTTCAGCTGGCCTCATGGATGCGGGTTATATAGGTCCAGCTATGACCTGGTCTAATAATATAGCTGGGCAGGCCAATATTCGAGCTCGATTGGATCGGGCTCTCTTTAATATTCATTATCAGTCTGCTTTACCACAGCTTGTTGTTAAGCACCTGCCTAGAGGCCCTTCGGACCATGCTCCTCTTTTACTGTCTATGAACAAACACACATTCGGCCCTACCAGATTTATGTTCCAGAAGATGTGGTGCTCCCATCAATCTTTCCTGCAAGTTGTTTCTGATGCCTGGCAGCAGGTTTCATCTGATCATCCAAGTGCCTTGGTCAGGCTAACTATTAAGCTTAAGGCTGTTAGACTCTCCCTTCGAACATGGAATAAGCAAGTCTTCGGTGATGTCTCCCACAATGTCAAACTGGTAGAAGCTGAGCTTGAGTACAAACAGGCTGTATATGATTCAGATCCTTCTCAAAGTAACAAGGTTAATCTAAATGCTGCTTGTGCTGGGTTACGCCAAGCCCTATATAGAGAGGAGGTATTCTGGAATCAAAAAGCTCGGATTGACTGGATTGAAAACGGGGACAGGAACACTTCTTTTTATCATGTTGTGGCTCTATGTAACCGGCGTAGGAGCTTTATTAGCAGACTTAGAGTTGGTGAGCCTGAGATATGGTGTTCTGAACAGGAAGTTCTATGTAACCATGCTATAACTTTCTTTAATAAGCTTTTTTCCTTAGAGCAGCATTCTATAGACCATTCTCTTCTGGATTGCATCCCCCATATTATTACTGCTGATCAGAATTCTATTCTATGTACCATTCCAAATGAAGATGAAGTCAGGAAAGCAGTATGGTCACTCAGTGGTACAGGCTCTCCAGGGCCTGATGGTTTTTCAGGAGCCTTCTACACTTCTACTTGGGACATAATAGGTTCAGATATCATACAAGTTGTCCAAATCTTTTTTATGGGATTTCTCCTACCTCGCAGTGTTTCTTCATCTCTTATAGCTTTGGTGCCCAAGATTTTGAACCCCAGGACATTTAATGATTTCCGGCCGATAAGTTTGTGCAATTTCTCCTACAAAATTATTTCTCGGATCATCACTGAGCGCCTAGCTCCTCTTCTGTCTAATATAATTTCTGAGGAACAGGGGGCTTTTGTTAAAGGTCGATACATTCTGGATAATATTTCCTTAGCCAGGCAACTGATGGTGGATATTAACAGGAAGGTTAGAGGCCATAATGCTATTTTTAAATTAGATATGGCTAAAGCATATGATAGAATGGAATGGGATTTTATTTTTACAGTTCTGAGGAAATTTGGTTTCAGCTCCCGGTTCACTTCTTTGATTGGCATGCTTCTCTCTAACTGCTGGTTTTCTGTCAATCTCAATGGTACCACGACTGGTTTTTTTAAATCAAGCAGAGGGATAAGGTAGGGAGATCCCCTTGCTCCATATCTTTTCATTATTGCTTCTGAAGTGTTAAGTAGGGGCCTTTCCAAAATGTTCCAATCTGGGAAGCTGCGAGGGTACAGTGGGCCTAGACATTCTACATAGGTCTCTCATTTGTTATATGCAGATGACACACTAGTTTTCCTCAATGCCTGTAAGCAGAACATTATCTCCTTACAGCATTTTATTGAGAAGTATCAGTCTAGCTCTGGGCAGTTGGTAAATGCTGGAAAGAGCAGTTTTACCCTATCTTCGAAGGCTCCCTCTTCTCTTAGACAATCCACCCAAGCTTTAACTAGATATAAATTCATGTCTGATGAATTCTGCTACCTTGGAATCCCTGTCAAAAAAGGGAGGTACAAATGCTCGGACTTCCAATATCTGATAGACAAAATTCAAATGAGGCTAGAAGGTTGGCAGTCCAAGTTTCGGTCTCAGGCAGGGAGATTAGTGCTTATCAATGCTGTGCTTCAGAGCATTCCAATATATTTGGCCTCTGCTTGCTTCATCCCGAAAATTGTTATTTACGCAATAGATAGACTTTGTGCCAATTTTCTGTGGCAGGGAGCTGAAGGTGAAAGAAGGCAACATTGGGTGGCCTGGAAAGATATCCAAAAACCCTTGGCTGAAGGGGGCCTTGGAATCAGAGACCTCTATTGGGTTCAGGTAGCATTGGGGGCCAAAGCATTGTGGAATGTCCTTCATGGTTCATCTCTTTGGTCTAAATATGCTAGGCAGAGGTATATTAAAACCCATTTTTTAGAATGTATGAAGCCCTTCCCTGTGGGTTTGCCATCAAATGTGTTTCATCAAGTGAAGAACCTTATTATTAGTAAAACTCAGTGGTTCTTAGGAGATGGGGCTGATATTGATTTCTTTAGGGACAATTGGACAGGTAATGGACCTATCCTACATTCTGTCTTGGCTTCTGAGGCCAATAGCCAGCAAGCTTTCCCTCTAGCCTCTGTTAAAGAGGTCCTAATGAATCCTCAATATGATGCCTGGAAGCAGGTTTGTCCTGACAATCAACTCCATAGTTCCCAGCTCCATAGTGCAGCAGATGCTTGGGTCTGGACTGGCACTGCCAGGGGGGATTTCTCTACAAAGTCAGCTTACAATCTTCTCCGCACTAGTGGAAATATCAGGCAGCCTTGGATCAAATTATGGCACTGTTCCTTTAATCCCAGAGCAGCCTCTTTTGTATGGAGGTTAATACACATAGCTGTGCCAGTGGACAGAAGGGTGGCTGACTGTGGTATTCCATTTGTTTCCAAATGTGGCTGCTGCCAAGTCCCTGCTCAAGAGGATTTAAACCACCTTTTTATTTCTGGTGAGCTAGCAACTGAGCTGTGGTCGTGGATTCACCCCTTGATCAGTGAGAAGGTATATCTTAGTGACCACATAACCATCCGATGCTGGAATATCTTAACAGTCACTAACATGAAATCTGCTTTTAGTTTCATTGGTCTCTATGCTGTTACTCTTATGCTGTGGGGTATTTGGAAACACAGATGTGCAATCAGGTTTGATAGTAAGCCTCATCATATAAGTGACATTAAGAGATGTATTGTTTCTTCCATTTCTTATGTTTTGGAAAAGAAGTGCTTCTATATTCCCTTGTCTTTAGCCAAAGCTAGCAAACTTGCCTTCTATCAATTTTATCCCCGGGTGGAGGTCAAAAGGCCAATTTTGGTGACCTGCAGATTGGCTTTGCACCGGCTGACAATACATGTTGATGGAGCCTCAAAAGGAAACCCGAGTCTGTGTGGAGGTGGGGGTTGCATCCGGGATGCCAAAGGCAACATGCTCATTGGCTTTGCCTTTCACTATGGCAGTGGCTGTAGTTTTCTTGCTGAAGTAAGGGCTTTACATGATGGTTTATCCATAGCAAAGCAGGGTGGTTTAAACGTAGCAACTGTGTTCTCAGATTGTGCATTGCTAGTTGATGCAGTTCATAAAGGAGTGACTCCCAATTGGACTGTTATGCCTTGGTGGAGGAAAATTTTGGAACTTCTTAGTGTTTGTGGATGCACGGTGCAGCATGTGTACAGGGAAGGCAATCAAGTTGCAGATTCATTGGCATATTATGCCTGTGGTATCCAAGACAATTTTATTTTCACACAAACTAGGGATCTCCTAATTTTGGCTAGGGGGGCCCTCAAGATGGACAAAGCAGGATTGCCCACTTTGCGTAATTGTAACTAGATAAGTGGTCTTTTCCTTGTTTTTGTTTCTTTACTCTTGATTGATCTTACAGGGGTATATCCCATCATTGTATAGGCTCCTTTCTTGGTTTTTTACCTTTGATTGTTCACACAGGGGTATGCCCCGAAGCTATTGTATTCTTTCATTCAATCAATAAAATTAGGACCATAGGATTAATCTGGGGGAGTGAGAACATTCTTCCTTTCTGGGGGAGGGTGCACTTGATCGGATTCTAATCCTGTTGGTCGGTCTCTTGCTTAAAAAAAAAAAAAACTGAATGAACTAAGTGTGACTAATGCATGAGTTCCAACGCAATACAACATATGGGCATATGAGAATGCGATGCAATGTGCAAAGTGATTCAGACTTTTGATTTTCATTTACATGATCTAAAAGCACCTTATGCATTGAGTTATGATGCATGTAACCTATAACTATGTGAGAGTGGAATGCAAGTTGTTATGGCAGGATGAGAGCTTTATCTTCAATCCAATGTGATAACTTTTACATGAGACTATTCACATTCAGTTAATAGATCAAACAAGCATTTTTTTTGACATGATCTTTATGAATGAGGCTGCATACATGATCAAAATAAAGCAATGCAACCCAATTTTTAGAAATGTTTAAAATCAGATTTTCAAGAGCATTTCACAAGTTTTAAGATTAGAAATCATTCACAAGCCAAATGTTTGAATCATGAGTAAAAACATATTTTCAATTGAAATAACTCAGTTCAAGGATTCATTCATAGATCAACCATTTGACTTCTTTGAGTTCTAGTACGAGGCGGAGAATATTGATCCAAAGACCAACTCACGCATAGTGAGAGTTCCCAGGTGGATGTGACCCACCTTTTCACTACTCAGTATTTGATATACCAGATACTCAATTAAGCTCAAATGCCATCATGCAATTCAATTTGAGAGATATTCAATAGCCAATCACCTCATACACATTTCTCAAGATTTTTAATTTGGTTCAAGTAATTTGACAAAATCATCACATCATACTAGGGCAACAACATTTCATGTTTTCAGAATATATACCTGAGTTCGCCAGACCTGTTGAGAGGTGCATTCCATAATCTCCCACATGCAAATGTCAAGATTCAGAATCACTAATTTCATGAAGATCAACATTTTGCAAGCCCAATTCTTATATTCTAAGCAATGATACAACACAAGCTTTGAACATATTTCAAGCAACTTACAGCTTTACTTCACATTATACATGAGTTATGTAAGTGACGGCTCAACAGAAAGACATGCATCCTATGACCTGAATGGACACGTGACTCATGGTACCAGGCGGAGGTACATTCTCATGCATGGGGAAAGATTTCAGACGAGAATGACTTACCCATCCTCAATTCACCATTTGATATACCATGTAGTCATGCAATGATAAACAAACAGATGAATTTTTAAATTCATGAAATGCATTGATGCTATGGTGATTCATAGAAAAAAATGTAATGCATTCTAACAACAAAAAATAATCCCTTTTTTTGTTTTCCAAAATAGAGCTCAAAAATTTATTTTCAATACTTGTGCCTTGAGCATCCATCATCTTCCAAGCTTTCCACCATGACTTGGGTACTTGCTTTAGCACGTTTAAGACTTTCACTGTCTTGTGCTTAAGTCGATCTTGGAACCTTGGGTACTTGCTTTAGCACGTATAAGACTTTCACTGTCTTGTGCTTGAGTCGATCTTGGAAGTTGTCCTACACAACGTATCTCATCTTCTTGTAACAATTAGAGAGGGTTCTCATCATTTTTCATTTTTGCAGAGTATTCTTCCAGTTGATTCAAGCACGACCATGGCTAGCCTATCATCTTTTGGATTTTGAGAGTGTAATCTACATCCAAGAGCAAAAATACTTAATTTATCAGTTTTGATTCAAATTTATTAACAATGACATGATAAATTCTTTTAACAACCAACATCCCCTAGATAGCTCTAGATGCAATGCATGACTCATGTGTGAACCTAAACACTAAGCCTATATGACGAATGAGGTTGCTCCCCCTTAGTGTGTGCATGAATGCAAGATGGTCAATGAAATTTGAATGCAACATTAAGTGAATGACTCATAGTACCAGGCGGAGAACTTAGATCCGAAGATCACCCTACGCGTAGTGATAGTTTTCAGACAGGCTTAACCTGCCCTTCCACATGTCACGATTTGATATACTATGTAATCCTGGATGACGATGGTAGGAGGATTGTAATGCATTATGACATGAATACACAATGTTCATTATTTGCAAGACATCACATGAAGGTAAATGCACACTCAGTGTATGAAGTATGGTTTGAAGAAATTTCAAGCTCCCCTTCAACAAGATGTTATATGGTAAGCGATATGCACATAGAGATGCAAATAACTATGGATGGAATACATGTACAGACATATGCATTGTCACAAGATTCAACACAAAGCAATTCAAGACATAGCACATTCACTGGAGAGTAAGAGGGATATCACCTGAGTTTTCAAATTCAATTTTTGATTTTCTATTTTAGCCTTTCTTGAGTCACTTGACTCGTGTGCCTTACCTTCTTGGTGAAAATTGATTTCTTACTTTTCATCCCCATGGCACACCTGTAAAATAGATTTCTCATTTGACATTCTTAGGTACCCAAATCTTTTTGGGTCCTTGATGGTTAGTAGCAACATAGACATGTGATTTCTAATTTTTAACAACATTCAAATCATCATTTTTCTTTAGAAAGTGATCATGCTTTACATTCCTAGATTTGCTAGAATGATTGGAGGAAACACGTGGCATTACATTTTTCCTTCTCATTGGCTCTACTGGTTTGTGTATGTGAGCATTACGTGTTGAGTGAAAATCCTTTTTCTTCATGAGTAACCAACAGTGTGAAATTGTATGACCACTTTTGCCACAGTGATTGCAATGAATGAAAGATTTTGTAGTAAATGATTGCCTTGAATTTTTGTAGCTAGTTCTGTTCCTGCAAGCTTTTAAATCATCATTTTTCATAATGAAACAATTGTGCATCATGTGTCCAAATTTTTCATAATAGAGACAAGTAGTATTTCTTTTCTTGGATGCATGGGGTTTCACATGAATGGTTTTAACATGAACATTTTGGACATCCACACTCTTTTTCAGATTTGGTTGAGTTCTAGACATGGTGTGTTGCTGGGGGTGAGATGTAGAGGTGCTAGGTATACATGTGCTGTGGACAAATGAGGTGTGTAACGTGTTTTCAAGTTTTTTTTTGTTCACAGGATTATATCCCGGTCCTTCTCTTTGAAAATTCACTTTCATTCCCAACAATTTGTCTAAATTATCTTTGCCATCTACAAATTTAGACAGCGAATCATTCAAGTCAAGAATTTCAGATTGAAGAGATGCAATGTGCAATTCATAGGAAACCATCTTATTTTCATAGGACTTGACTTGTTCATGTAAAGTAACATTGATGGTTTTATGACTTTCAATTTCTTGCAACGAAGCATGCACTTTTTCAGATTCATCAATATTCACAAAATTTCCCTTTTCAAAAGCAAGTAATCTTTCATAAATGGTTCTATTCAATTCCTTCTGTTTCTCATTTTCCATTTCAAGATTTTTATCATGAGCAAATTCATTTTGACCATTATTCATAAGACTTACTCTCTCTCAGCTCTTTGTTTTCATTTCTCAAGGAAGAAATTTGATCTTTGTGAATTTCAATGTCGAACACATGACCATCAATCAATTCCTTCAAGTGTGAGCATTCTCTACATGGAGAATCACATTTATTTTGTCCAACATTCTTTTTCAATTTTATGTTTTCAGACTTAACTTTCTTGTACTTATCAACCAATTCTTCATAGGCATTCAATAACTCTTCATAGTCAAGTTCATCTTCATTATCAGAGTCAGCGTTTACATTTGAACTTGATTCACTTGGCCGATCGCTCTCTTGTTCACTCATGCCTGCTACAAGACATTGGTTTCCATGCTCTTCCCAGATTTTGGTTAATCCATCCAAGTTGTCCTTCGCGGATCTGTAATGGGAGATTAAAGGAAAGTGCTTAGAATTGACTGCAGTAATAAGCAATTTTGATCATGTTTAAATTTTTGATTTTCAGTCCAGACATTTTTATCCATAGGCAACTCATAAAGGCCATATGAAATAAGCTTCCATAGCTTAGGGTCATATGAGTTGACAAGATTGCACATTCTTCCTAGCCACAAATCAAAATTGCAACCATCAAACACGGGTAGGGAGTTCAAGGTGTACATCATGGTAGTCATTGATCTGGATCACTCTAGATCGTTAGATCTATGAAATTAGAGCCTTGGCTCTGATACCAATTGAAGTCCCGCGATCAATGACACCCAAGAGGGGGGTGAATTGGATGTTTACCAATTTTATAAAAACTTTTGACCTTTTTGAAACATGTGATATAATGCTAGTTAAGATATTCAAAACTATATGATCACAAATCGGATTTATCAAACTATGTATGATAATGATATAGATTATGCAACATACACGAGGATAAATTGGAACAAATAGTTTACACTAATACTCACGCAGAATGGAGGTAGAAGAAATGGACCAAACCACACAATGCAAACCACACTGCACAATGGTTTTTAAGGTGGTTCGGATGCAACGACGGCAGTCCTACGTCCACCCCTCACCAAACCCGATGAGGCTTCACTCGTGGATAAATCCCCAAACGGAGACGACGCTCCAACCACACACGCAGGATGATGCCTGCACACACACACACGGGGACGCACCCCAACACACACACACACACGGAGACGAGGTCTCCAACATGATCCGACAGAAGGATCAACAACACACACTAAAAAGACCAGATCTAAATAGATCCACACACACACATAGATCTAGGAAGCTCTACGTATACACACACGAATAGAACACAATGACCACACACGACTACAGATCCACAACGATCCACACCCACACAAATGTTTCCAGATTAAAAAGAATACAAACATAAAGCCCACGACACAAAAACAATGAAGCACGGTTTAGAAGACTCCTGATTTAGCTTCCACTGAGTGTATGATGTAGATTTTGAATGATGCTTCCTTCTTCACTTGAATGGAGCTTGAATGGCTTCAGATAAAGCTTGAAGAACTTGGAGATGGATAAATAAACCTTCCATAAATTTATTGTTCACGGAGTTACAGTAGTTCTTTCTTCTCCCTTGGGCAGCCTTCCCTTGAATCCTTGATTGCTTGCTTGCTTCTACTCTTGATTGGAGCTTTTTTGGCTTCAGATTGAGCTTGAATGGCTTCATATGGATGAAGGGATTGCTGGACGGAGTACTGTTCACGCAGCTCCTCTTGCTCTTGCAACAGCTCACTTTCCCCCTTTGATAGCCTCTTCTTTGATCTCCCTTGAAGCCCTCTTGGATTGTTAGGGTTATGGCTCCAAATGAGATGTTTTATAGCCCTTGAATGGTCCATGGACATCCCCCAGACCAGATCCACATTTTGTGGGTGATTTGGTGTCATTAGGATTAAAGAATTACAAGGAGAAAGGCTCTTCTCGAAGTGGAAAACAAAGTCAACATATGTTGGCTCGGGGCTGGCGGTCGACCTATGGAAGCTGGCGGTCGACTGTTACTGAGAAACATGTAGAAATTTGATCCCTGGAATTTTAGGTCGACCTGGGGCGGTCGACCGCTGCTGTCGGTCGACCTGGGGCGGTCGACCTATAGTTCTGCAGGATGAGACTTTTTAGGTTTCACCCCAGAACTCCATTGCAACTCATTTAAGTCTGAGGCTTCAAACTCCTTTGATCTTGAGGAATATATGTTGAGTGTTTTGACCTACAAAACCATAGAAAAAAGGATTAGGACTTTGATCAATAATTCATGTGGTAATTGCATGAAGTACATGTATGAAATCCCTTTGGCCGTTTGGCAATTTCAATCAATCAACAAGAGCTTATTGTAAACCGTTTGAGCAAGATATAAGTACCATGATTCCAATTTTCAAGCAAGTTCCTCATGAGTTGTTTCAACATAATGCAATCTCAAAATGATATGTGAAATATGTATTAGAGTTTAAAAAATGATTTACATTGAGACCCAATTTCACATATAAGATTGGAACAATTGTTGCTTTCACAAATGCATGTATGTAGCCAAGCTCCATGAAGAGTATGCATGGGAAGCATTCAAAGCACATGTTCAAGTCAATCATATTCAACCAATCGACAGGAACAATCAACCATTTAGTTTAGTTATCACCATTCACTTAATCGCACATGAACATCAAAACCATGACTTCAACAACCATCAAAACCAAGGCATCACACAAGAAGTTTAGTTATCATCAAAACCATAGTTCAACAGCGGACCCAAACATTCAGTGGAACTCGGGGAGTCTGAGCAGCTCTCTCTCTCCCCGCCAGAGCCAAATCTCTCCAAGTCTTTATCAGATACCGGTAACTGTAAGGCACTCGGTATCTCCCTAGTCCGTCAGTGTGACTGCGGTGGACGTCATCTAGCACCACCTCCTCATATCCCTCGCCGACAACTGGCAAGTCGGAGATCCGGAACAAAGTCCACAAGTCAAGGCTGGTCTCCCCCTCTATTATCGCCACCATGTTCCAACGACGGTTGAAACGCTCCAGCAAGCCCTGAAGTAATCCAGTATAGCACGGGTACGCGTACAGGGCGGCAGTCACCACGTACCTAATCCTAGCTCGATCCAGCAATACCTGGTAATGGTGGACAATTCCCATCAACCACTCTGTGGCACCCTGGCGATAGTAATGAGACGATATCACTGTCCAGCGGCCGTACCAGCTAGTGACAGTCTGCCCCATGATCCCATTCAGCCTACTGTGGTCATCGTAGCCCTCTCCAGCATACTGCACACCAGCGGGCTCCAACACCAATCCAGCAATCCCCTTTATCTCTGTGCGATGGTGGCCATGCAGATCCCAGCTAGCAGGGCCAATCGGCCCAACCC
The DNA here is from genome assembly GCA_022559845.1 of Amorphophallus konjac. Taxonomy (NCBI): domain Eukaryota; kingdom Viridiplantae; phylum Streptophyta; class Magnoliopsida; order Alismatales; family Araceae; genus Amorphophallus; species Amorphophallus konjac. Next base: position 106,121,384 of record CM040125.1, on the reverse strand, counting down.
TGACTCCAGACTGCTCCGCCATGCCGAAGAACCCCAGGCACTCGATGCTGGGAAACTGGCGCTGCCTACAGTAGTCCTCTGAAAAGCTCAGGTAGCTGTAGAAAGTGGTACCAAGCAGGTTGTCCCTGCCAATCAGGATGGCCCGCTTAAGCCGGCAGCAAGCTCCCAGAATCTGCGAGTCGCCCTCCTCCGCGCTAGGAGGGACATACCCATGGATGAATTCAAGCAGATGACGATACAGGGGGAACTCCAATGGATAACCCCCGCTCCGGTCCTAACTGTACAGCTCACCCGCCTCCAGAACCCTGGCCACCTCTACGGCCCCTACTCCATCTTTCCTCTCACCAAGCGGACCTTCAGCCACCACCGTATGGCCCCGGTCCAGCTGCTCTACACCAGTCGTGGTGATCACGGGTGCATCTAGGGGGCGCATCGGTCGATCAGTCCGCTGTACCCAGTGATCCTCCTCCCGAGCCATCCGCCTCGGGACCCGCCCATCTCTGCCGAAGCGTGCCATAGCTGCAAGACAAGGCACCCATGAAAAAGAGTCAGCATATCAGAAAATCAATATGTGCCACACAACAAAATAAAGACATATGAAGCGTCAAAATACAACTACAACAACCCAGGAAGAGGATCTCACGGGCTGCACGCCCTCGTCCCCGCCTCCGACGCACGCCCCGTGGGGGGCATTTGTTGTACCCCGACTATTTCCCAGCCAAAACGACAAGGAATAAGGGTTCGGGCATTTCCCTGAACACCTTCAAGGCACGGGCTACCTAGCCCTTTCTACAACCCTAAAAGTCCTCACAAGGGTCATGATCAACTCACCGTGATGCGCGGCGGCACAAACAAGTGTTCGGGGTCAATCCCGGCCACTCTCATACGGGCTTTGCCTGCGTCCTATATGACCGCCCGGGATCACACGGGGGCGCCCCGACGTTAAGCCATGCCACGTGGCATCCAGAAAAAGAGTCACGGGCCCACTCCAAGACTCTTCATTCAACCCTCCAAGGTCAAAGGGAGACCCAAGCAAGTCAACCACGGGCTTCAGAGGCCCATAGCATCTACGTACGGCTCACACACGTGTGTTCGGCATTTTTTCGAACACCTTGTGGGCGCGTATATTTCAACCCTTCTACACAAGGCCACGGGCCAGCCCGTGGTTCCAGTACACCAGTTGGGTCCCACAACGACCCCTCAGCAAGTCAGGGCTACCCCCGACCCTCAGACACGTGGCAACAAGCCACTGAACTTAGCTATCGGGCCAACCCGAGGCTACCCTGTCAACCCTCCATACAATGTGGCACACAACATGAGGCAAGGCCCATGGGCCCCAAAATGCCTTCTTCCAACCCCTACGGACTTCTACCCTTGGTCTTAGGCCAAATCCAAGGCCCGTCGGCCACTTACGCGGCTCGTTCGACATCCTGGGGTGTGTCGGGCATTTGCCCGAACACTATTGTGCCCCTGTGGTTTTGATGATAGCAAACACTATAAGTCACACTGTGTTTGTATGAAAGACTGGATGAGCATGATTGAATGAGCATCTGGTTTTTGCATGTTACATTGCGTACAACTTCATCAGGGTGCATGGCATTTCATCGAACAGATCAAGGTCAATGCTAGTATAGACAGCATGCATTCAAGGTCTGTGCACTTCATGATAGCCAGCTTAGACAAGGTCTGTGCATACATGTTCAAGTCTGCGTCACCTGGATATAGGTTTGTGCATATGGTGAGAATGGGGTCAAGGTCGGTGCATATGTGAGCATTTTGCACACAAGTCAGTGCATAGTCGAGTCTGTGCATATAGCTATGTGCATGGTTGAGGTCCGAGCATATCACTGTTCACATGCATATAAGGTATACGCCATCCTGCACATACACGGTCGGTGCAAGTCTTGTCTTAGGCAATAAAAGGTTGGTGCACTTCTTGCTGTTGCACGCTTGCACATAGTCGGTGCAAGTTCTGTCATACGACCTCGATGCATGTTGATGTCAGTTCATATCTAGGTCAGTGTAGGGTTGTAGTCGGTGCAACTTTTGTTGATGCACGCACAGAGTTTGTGCAATGTTTGTACTCTGTGTATTCATAGTCAGTGCATCTGTTGGCCATGTATTGGAATCAAGTCTGTGCATATGCTTGCATGTAAACACTGAGTCCGTGCATGTGTGTTTGTGCGGTTTGTGCATTTCTTAACTCTGCATTAAGGTTATGTCTGTGCATACTCTCTTGAATAACACCTATTGAGCTCGTGCACACTAGCTTGTACGCCCTATTAAGTCTATGCATTTGACTGCTATGTGAACAGATTTTCATATGGTTGAGCTTCAAAGTCGAAGCATCCCTTCTCTGCACGAGCAAGTCAATGCAACGTCTTTGCCAGCACGACTACTCTAGTAAGTTGGTGCAATGCCTTTGCCAGCACGACCAGGAACAACCAACTAAGTTGGTGCATGCATTTATATGGAACTTAAGCATGCAAGTGATCAATTGAGGAAAACCATGTTTCGAGCATCTTATGTGCACCTGAGTACCTTACTTACGAGGATCAAAAGAACAGGAGCACACGATATAAGCAGAACAATCAAATGGCACTTGATCCAAGGCTGATCATTATTCTAAGAAGCTGCCACGTGGATAGCTAAACGATGGAGATTCTGACACGTGGCTGGAAGATTTCTGAAGCTTCCTGGCGGGAACGTTCTCTCCACACGCCTAGGGTGTGAGCTAGTGGGCCCCATACTGAAGCCTTATATAAGACCTTTCTTCTGCGCAAAGGGAAAAATGCTGAAAAGAAGACATCTGAGTGCAGCCAGAGAGAAGAGTACGAGAGCTAGCAGAGTAGAAGAAAAGAAGAGTTCGTGAGATCGAGGAAAAATAGAGAGAGAGGAGCAGAGAAGAGAAGTGAAGCAAAAGAAAGAGGAAGAGAAAGAAAGAGAGAGAGAGAGAGAGCTCGTGGAGAAGGTTGAAACTTCCTGAAGATTTATCCTACTGGACCTCGGATCAAATCCAGGCCAGTCAGCTCCTACGTGAGCTATATCTGTTTTGCAATTTCCTCAGCTTTCAGTTGCTGTGATTTTCGATCGTTTGTTTTCTTTTTCATCTTTCTTCAAGCTGTTAGTCAGCAGAGCAAGATGTGTCGCTCAGCGGTAGCAGAGGATTGGTTCCTCTAGACGGCCAAGCTATATTTCCCAGCGGACGGCGAAGCTGTAATGCCCAGCGATCAAGCTGTTAGTCAGCGGTCGGCTAAGCTGTAAGGCCCAGCGCAAGCTGTTAGTCAGCGGTTTGTAGGTAAGCTGTGTCGCCCAGCGGTTTTCAAGCTGTTTGGCAGCGGAAGTCACACTCTGGTTGGAGTGTGGGGTGGACGTAGGTCTGGAGGATCGAACCACCTTAAAATCTTTTGTCCATCATGGTTTGATTGTTTATTCTGCTCCGCTAGATGTATGCTTAGGAACGTTCATGATAGTCTGATCTTATATCTAGTAAGAGATAGGTTTGCACTCCGTGCGTTTGATTCTGGTCTTGATAGAGTCAAGTTGATTAGATGAACTGAGTCATCTGTTTAGCTCATATGGAGTAGATCAGAAGTACAGTCTATCTGATCTTTCTTCGATCATTCAAAGAGTGCACCTGAGCTGATTAAGGCACCCGTGGGTTTTAATTCCGCATCTCTGTTTGTTATGAGTTTTTCATTGGGCATAGCTTTAAAGAGGGATTCATTCACCCCCCCCTCTGAATCCATCGCACCAGTCCCATCAAACACCTTGCGAGCAGCTACTCCGACTCAAAGAACAACGGCCCCACGGGCCCATGTCAGCCTCTCGAAGTTCATAGTTCATCAAAGGATGTCCCCAGGCAACACAAGAAGACCCCCGGGGGCCATCCCCCGGGGTTACGGCCAGCCCGGGGCCAATTCACCCAGGGCGTGGCCGCGCCCCCGGGGAGGGTGAACTCCCCGGGGGGCCGCGCCCTCTCTCCATCTCGGTGGTCCCACGACCCCACTCAACCCCGGTTCGCTCAATTACGGTCCTACGATGCAGTTCGTATGCCGTACCAGTTCGAGGGGTCGACGCGCGGACGTGGAAGCACAAAGCGACAGCATGATGGGTTCATCCTCAAGTCAACGCACACAAGTCTCCACAAGCCGCCACGTACCCTTCACCAAATTGTACTTACCCAAATTGGGAAGAAAAAAACCCAAAAATGGAATTTTATTGGGTGGGGACCACCCCCCCTCTCTCTCTCCTTGCGAACCTGCCTAAACCCCCCTGTGGGGGTTTAGGTGAACCAGCCAGGGCCCCCTGGCAGGTCCGCCTAAACCCCCTTGGGGAGGGGGTTTAGGGGGACCAACCAGGCCCCCCTGACTGGTCCTCCTAAACCCCCATTCAACCAAAAAAAAAATATTTTTTTTAAAAGAAAAAAAAACCCAGCCCGCCTAAACCCCCCCCAAGGGGGGTTTAGGTGGACCAACCAGGCCCCCCTGGCTGGTCTGCGTAAACCTATTTCCCTCTTCTCTCTCAGCCCGTAACCCAGTGCACTATTCCATTGGGTTTACGCGGACCAGCTCCCCCCCCCTTAGCTGGTCCCCGTAAACCCCCTTGTGACCCTTCACCTTCCATATAAAAACCCCCTAGGGGGCAAGGCATTGAAGGGCATGCATCTCCAAAGGATTCAGGGCAACTCAAGTGCTTCGGCTCCAAGCAACGAGCTAAGAGAATTGTGTGTGGGTGACTTGTTCGGCGGTCTGCTACGCCGGGGGTATGTCGTTCGCACTCCCCCCACGCTGTATGTGGCCGTCACACACGAGTCGACACCCACCGTATGTGAGACGTTGTGATATGGGTGGACGTCCCCCCATGTTGGGATTTCCCCTCGCACGCTCGTCGGTCGCAACCATACACGTGCCATTACGCCATGCTCACTCGCAGTTACGAGGCCACGTCCGACCGCTCAACTCGAGTCACGACCCGCCCTCGCCCAGATACCGGATCGACCTATCCCCCAGTTATCCAGTCATAGGCCCCCCATTCGGCACCACGGCTATGGCCCACGCCACGGGAGGACCCCTCTGTAAAACGCACATATGTGCATCCATCACGCATCGACCCAGGGACCGACCTACACGTCGGAATTGTCCCGTGGCATGCACCAGTTGTACTTTGGCCTTCACGGCTCTCCTGTAAAGAAAAATACGTCTCCGCACAACATTGCCAATTGGATGAGTGCTCTCGCACCCGCGTCCCGACCTTCAACCTTCTAGCCACATTCCTCGGCATCCGTGCCTAATATTCCAACTCCCAGTAAACACCCCTCGGTCCAACACGCACCCCTAGCTGTTGAATGCCCCCAGCCCTCCACCCATGGCTTCAGACATACATACAGACATCTCTTCAGCATGGAACGAAGGTATTCAGATTCAATCTGATGTAAATAAACACCAATTCTTGCGGCCGGTGGGGAAAGACGTCCTGTACACGATTCACGCAATCACCTACGCACTCACACCCATGGAACCCCTTCTCTCCACGTGTCACCCGATCGCCCGAGCCCACGTGCCACACCCTGATGGCGCTTCCCCAGTCAAACCTTGGTTCCATGATTGATTGTCGAGAGATCGACTAGCACGCCCGCATCTTGTCCGGTTAACCTTTATCCTGACACTTCTGTGCCATTCGACCCTTTCCAACTTTTCGTCAAAGGAGAGTGCCCGATACCGCCGTGAGAGGCATGCACCCATAAGGAGGATACCCGAGATACATCAAACTCCCGTATTTTCCTTCCCCGCTGTATTCCTTCCCTCACCCCGGTTAATCGACATAAAAACCCGCACAACAGTGCTATATGTGTTGATGCTGTATTAAGTGGTTTATGAGGTACACACTTATCTCTGTCCATTACTCATGAAGTCGATGCACACTTTAGACCACTTAATATCAGGTTGCATGCATACACATTCCATCGAACACCATGTGTGCACACTAGGGTCAGTGCATATGGGCACTCGGTGCAGGTTTTGTCACATGCATATAAGGTCCGTGCTATTCACTATTTAAACCGATTCATGTTCAGCCTTCGGCTAACTAAGGTCAGTGCAATGCTTTCCCACGCACAGGTCGGTGCAAGCTTTGGCTCGCACAGGTCGGTGCATTTTCTGTTGATTGCACACCCGCATATATGGGTCGGTGCATAGTTTACCTTGCGCATGCAAGGGTCGTGTAGAATTCAAGTCGGTGCACATTCTTGTCATGCGCACGCATGTAGGTTGGTGCAGTCTTTGTCCAAAGCATATACATATCAGTGCATGTTTTTGCTACTCGCGTAATCGGTGCAGGTTTTGGCATAGTGATTATAGGGTCGGTGCATATGGTTACTCAGTGCTGTATGCACACATGCTAGAAGGTTTGTGCATGTTTTGCCCCATGCATATAGAAAGTCGATGCAAATCACTGTAGCAACGAGGTCGATGCAACTTTTGATTGCCCAATTGAACTCAGTGCAAATTTTGTTTAAAGCATAAAAATACTCGGTGCATGTTTCTATGTCTAAGGCATATACTGATCTCCGTGCAATACACTATTACTGCATCTAAAGGCCCATGCATATAGAAAGTTGGTGCAATACACTATGCATGTTCGTATATGTCTGTCAGCATACGAACTCGGTGCAAGTCACTGTAGATCTCGGTGCATGGCTATAGCCTATTCACAGTCGGCACATATTTTTGTCTTAGACATATTCTAGTTGGTGCAAACTTTGCACTGAGCTCTTCTCTATTCTAGGTCTGTGCAAGGTCTGCTCTTCCACGTGATGAACTCTAATATTCTGTAAGTGATCCTAAACGATACTCTGTCTTTTGCAGGGAACAATCTCATTCGCAGTAGGGGCACGTGACCTCTGACATGGCAGAAGGCTGGCTCTAGATAAAGGGGCAAATGATAGGCACGTGATTCGAGGAAAGGAAGCTTCTATTCCCTAACACGTGGACCAATGGAATGTCAGTAGGGTTCTATTGCTTGATCCATAAGAAGCCCTTGTTCCTATATAAAGCTACATTACCCTTCGAAGAAGGGTGCTGGTGCAGAAAAAGAGGCAGCCAGAAGAAAAGAAAAGAGAGCCAGCAGCAGCAGCGGCAGCAGCAGAAGAAGAAGAAGAAGAAGAGCGGTAGTCAGTGAGTGAAGAAGAAGTTGAGAGCCAGAGTCAGAGAGAAGAAAATCGTGAGAAGGAGAAAGAGTGTGCAGCTAGTGCATCCTGAAGATCTGATCATGAATTGACTCGTGGATCAAATCCACAGTCATTGTGCTCCTCGGAGCTATACCTATTTTTTTTCTCTTGTTTGTTTCTTTTTTTATTTATTCTTTTCATATTCTCAATGCTTTCTGTTTCCCTTGTTTGGGATCGGCGTTCCTCCTGGTGTCTCAGGAGAAGGGAGACTTGGGTCTCCGGTTGTGAGTGGCTGGGTGTCACTCACGGTTTTCCCCCTGGTTTGGAAGAAGGGAGATTCATCTCCGGTTCTGGTCTTGTGGGTAGCAAGTCCAGGTGCCAAGCTTCTGTGGATTGCAGAACTTGGTTTGAGGGATTTGTCTCCCTCGATTTGTCAAGCTGTTAGGCAGCATCTGTCGCAGACTGAGTCTACTGTTCTTACGTTTGCATGGGAAGCCTCACTCCGGTTTGGGGTGAGGGGTGGACGTAGGCTGACTGGAGGTCTAGCCGAACCACCTAAAAATCTTGGTGTTCTGTGGTTTGCTTTAGCGTACATTTCCATATCTTTTGCCCCTTTCACAGGTTGTTTAAGCATTCTATATCTAAAGCCTTCCAGTATGATTTTTGTTTGAGTTTGGTATTGCTGTTAAGTGTTTGACTGAATGTGATAGTAGAAGGTCTTATTTAGTGTGCCTCGTGGAAAGTGTTCCTTGAGCAATCTTATGAGTTGAATCTGATCGTACCGCAATCTTGTGTGAGTCAGTCATCCTACTTGGGCTTCTAATTATCTTCTAGAGAGTTTTTAACTTGTTTAATCCATTTGAGAGTTCTAACTCTGCAATAGTTTTATTCCGCTATAATAGTTCTCAATCGAAGCAAATTATTGAACGGGGATTCATTCACCCCCCCTCTGAATCCGTGCCTTGCACCCCAACACTCCTGACGAGGGATCCTTCCCACACTCTCTAACTTTCCAACCAGACCTTGGACAGATCGGTCGAAAGCCTCGGCACGGTCCGCCATGGCCTTGAAATGGCCCACCAAGTGGTCGGCATGCTCCTTACGAGTTTGGTCGGACCTGTCCATGCCCTTCATGAGTAGAGCAAACAAGTCATCCAAGGATCGGCCTCCTTGGGTGACACCTCGGGGTTCACCCATAGTGTCAGGGTGATGGCACTGGGTACCCATGGGGAATTGGGGGAAGTTTGGGTGGGTTGGACATGCAGACACTCGGGACAAGACAACTGACTCCCTAATGGACTAGACACGACCTTACAACAATAATGCAAAGTTGGAATGCAGACTCGACTACAAACCTAGACTCAACAAGTATCCGGTACGGGGCAGAGGTTTGATCCGATGATCGCACTCACGCAAGTGTGCTACCTTCCCAATAGGCGTAACCTATCAATCCGAGAACACCTTTTGATATACCAGGTATAGGAATGCAATACGACACCTTGGACCGACTACCCTAGACTCGACGTAGCTCTGATATCAATTTGATGCGGGACGGGACGTGACTCGACGCCAATTCGGATGCGAACCTTGGACTCTAGGCAAACTCGCGACTCGTCCCTAGCGAGGGAAGCGTGTGGATGTGCGCGGTTGAGAAACTGGCAATGAGGTGTGGTGGTCAACTCTCACTTTCGTGCCCAGATCGGGTCACGGGACGGGCTCGCTCTCTCTCGCAGCAGTGATTGAAATTTGAGCGAGCTAAGTTATCCTAACACTTTAGCGGCGGCATATAGAATTATATACGAAATAAGTAAAAATGTCGAGTGAGGAGCGGAAACGATACCTCCACGCTCCGGGCGTGGGGTAGACGATCCCGGCCAAGATCTGTGACTCCCGGTACAGTAAATAAAGTTAATTACAATAGTGATTTTTTTGCCCACTCCATGCAGGGAGGTAAAGGGCTACACAAAAATGCCAGGAGCACCGAATTTGGGTTGAGGGCAACAAGGCGGCGGGTTCCGGGCGGCGGCGGGCAGCGGCTCCGGTTCTGTGAGTTGGTGACCAACAGGATAGCGAACAATGGCCTCCAAAGGGATGAGGACCTCCAGTAAGCTTCTGACGGCGGCGGTTCATCGGGATGAAGGCAGAGGGTCTCTGGTCCACCCCTAGGAGTGGCGGTCGCTGAAGCTAACCCGACGTATCTTTTCTGGAATTATCCGGTGACCCCTTTTGCAGGCCTGCCTCTGAGCAGAAACGCACGCTCCCACAAGAACGGACGGTACACCCAGATCCGGTGTCGGATCGAGACGCAGTTGGCACCGTTAGAAAGAGGTCTCAAACATCTACGACATATATTGATTTCAGTTCCGTCCAGTAAAAGGATTGAAAATGAAAATGACTGTGGCACGGACTCCATTTTGGCTCGGAATCCATATCCAATGGAACAGGAGGGGAGCTGTTTGAAGATGATTTTTGACTGAGGGGCTGGCGGTGGATTTAGGGCTTGTGGAATTTATGGGTGGAAGAGGACTATGTGGGGGACGTACACACTTATTTTGGGAATTTTCAGAGGTGTTTTGGGTGGCAGAAAAAATAGAAGAACATGACTCTATCCTACAGATATGTAACTAGGCAGATTGCAAGGGATAGAAAGAACGACCTGGGAGGAGGGGCAAATGGGATCGGAATGGAACAAAATTTATATTGGTGGAAAGCTAACACAAAGGGGAATAACCCCTCAAAATTTCAGCTCGATCAAAGTTGTGGACTGCGAGCACCAACCTATTCTTTAGGCTGTTGTTCTGGATTTCGTGGTTCTAGGCAGCAGGGTGGAGGGTGGCTGAAGGCGGCTGGTTGGCGGCTCTGATGGCGGCGGCGGCGATGGTGGCGGAGCTTCACACTCTAGGGAAAAGGTAGAAATTAGATTCACTCCAATATTTAGGGCTTTAGACCCTGAATCAAGAAGGAAGAAGATGAAGAACAAGAAGAAGGGAGAGAGAGGGAGGTGCGCCCCTTGGCCACTTCACAATATTTCATTCATTTTTTTCATTAATTCCATGAAATGTGGAAATACAAGCTTATATAGAAATAGGTAAAAGACCTAAGCTATCCCTAGATCTAGGGTTAGGGAGGGGAAAATGGGGGATAAGATATTAATCTCCCATGTGGTCAAATGACCATTAATAAAAAAAATACAACATGAATTAAATACTATAAAAGGGGGGCGCCCCTTTGAAAAGGGGGTAACAATTTTGAATTTTCTTCTTTTTTGTCCCCTTGGTCTAAGTCCTCGCATGGACCAAAAACTAGCCCATAGGGCCAATGATCCTAGGTGGACCAATAGGAAAGAGGGTGGGGGACCCTGCTGGAGCTACTGACTTTTTGTAAAGAAACCCAAAGATTCCTAAGGACTAACATATTAGCTTATAATTGCCCTACATTTGCAAACCAATTAACCCAAGGATATAAATGTAAATAAAAGGATACAAATGTAAAAATAAAATGTTAGTGCCCGGTGTTGATTCCCATCACTTAGACCCTATCTCCTAAAATCGTGAGAGAAAGTTCTGGATTTCTACACCTCTATATAAAGAATCCAGTTCGCAGGTTGCGAAGGGGGGCCCTTCTTCAACCTGATGCAAAGCCATGCCGTTTCTCCGACTCTCCCCTTCGACCTCAGGCTGTTAAGGGAAGTATAATCTACGTTTTCCATGTTCAAGGGCTTCTTTTCGTCATCTCTACTCTTAGTTCTAGTTCTCCCAAATCTCAATTTTATCACAGTTGCACTATTTTCTACACTCTTTTGCACTTTTCTTTGTTTTGCATGCACTTTTCTCCATATTGCGTCGCATATTCCCATAGTTATACTGCGTGTTTTCTCCACCTATTTGTTTCTGCATCTTCACAACACACAGACCTATCTTTTACACCCTTTCACAGGGGTTAAAAACCTCCCCCGGTGCGTTCTCCCTTAATTTCTCCCTCTCTTTTGCCACTACGGGATTGATGCTACACTTCGATTTTCTAATGAGTATTTCTCTTATGGTTTTGCAGGAAAGCATGAATACAACATGAGACCTTCTTCCTCTAGCCGGCTGGAAGGAGAAGAGGTGTAATCCACGACGTTCCCAGCACCTGTTCCTTAAGCGCGATCAACTCTTCATCATTTTCCAAGGTATACGGTGCCGTCTCTTCATCTCTTTATCTCTTGGCGTTGTTGCAACCTTGGTGGTGATCACGGTATATCTTTCTCATCTATTCATCACCCTTTGATTCATACTTCAGGCTTGTTCATGTCCATATGATATTTGCATAGTTTGGGGGCGGAGGTGATAGTACATAAACTATCAACAACCTTAATTTTTTGGCGATCACGGTGGGACCCCTAGTGCCCATCACGTTATTCATTCTCTTTGGTAAGTTGGGTGTGTATATGTGCATGTTTAGATAGAGTTTTCTCCATTTTCCTGCTGTTAGGGGTGTTTTCAGGTCTGTCAGGGCCTTACGGTCACCTTCAACACCGCCAGATGAGCCTAGCGGTCATCACAAGGCCGCCAGGGCCTTTCTGGTAGTCTTGCGGTCATTTGTTAGATGGCAAGGGGTTAAAAAATAATCATCTATTAGACCACTTTCTGATTCTGGCAGTTCTGGGTCAGTGCTCCAGGGCCTTATTCGTTGATGCGTAACTTGGCCTCCTGGGGTCGGATTTCCTTGTTCTTAGGCCCGTTCTGTAGCCCTTTGTATTATCTTTCCATCCATATATCATATGCATCATTTGGGTCATGTTTGCATAGTTTAATCTTATCTTTATTTTTAAGTTTTTTGCATAAAGTATGTAGGCAGACCTAGGGACAGGTTCACAGGTACATCTTTTCATGATGATTTGATTGCCTTCCCAAAGTCTGATTGCTTGGTTCTTGGTCTCATCTTGCTCCCCTCTGTATTGGCTTTCCATCCATATCTTACTTGCATTATTTGGGTCACGTTTGCATAGTCAAATATTATCTCCATTTTTTACATTTTGTGCATAAAATCTGCATGCAGGTCCGGGGGTAGACACAAAGGTACGCCGTTTCTTCATGGTTGTTCATATCTTTTAGTGCCTAATTGTGCTTGTTCCTGATCCTACATTGTTTTCCTTTGTATTATCTTCATTTAAATATATTATTTGCATCCATATCATTGTGTTTGCATAGTTAAATGTTGCCTTGATTTTCTAGATTTAGGCTAGAGATTGCATGCACTCTGGTGCACATAGGATCATGCACTCTTCATATTGTAGTTACATTCCTCCTTGGTATGTGATTCTCTCACCTCCATATTCCTTGGAGTCGACTAGGTGATCTTATCTGGGACCTCCGTAACTCCCCGTGAGCCGTGGATTCCCACACGGACGTCGGGTCGGTTGTACCTTTCCACCCCTTAGGCTTGCATTTGCATACGTGTGAAGGAGTTAACCTTAGACAACCCAAAGTTTAGACCTTATTCCCATAAGATTCCTATCTTGAGGGAATTATTCTTAATTCAAATCATTAAAAGGTCTATTAAAACTCTTAAAATATTTCCCATCATATTAACTTATTTGGCTTGGGTGAAAACTATTACATTGCATTGTTTGTGTTGTTTAAGCTTATTCAAGCCCATTAGTGGTGTTTTATGTTGCATTCACATACTCTTTATTGTTAGGCCCATTTAGGTTAGCCCATTTTGTGTGTCCATTATCTAGTCTCATTGCCATAGGTCTGTCTTCCCTTGGTCTTTGTATTAGTGGGTCAGTCCCCCCTTATTCTCAAGTCCATTAAGTCCTTGCTTCCCTCCTTGTATTAAGTCCCCATTTGCCCTCATAGAGCATCATTCTAACCCCTTGTATCATTCTTCTTCCCAATTTTCTTCTTATTCGTGCGTGGAATCCTCTTTCCAATGCGGGCCCATCTTCCCGTGGTCCCTCTGATCCATCCGAGGAACAAGCCAACCTCATGGCCCATCTATCATGTCTTGTTCGCCAAATGGACCCGGCCCAGGCCCAATGCCTTATTGCAAATCATCTTCATGGGCCGTCTTCTCTCAATGGGCCCTCTTCTCATGTCAATAGGTCAGGTTCTTCTAATGTGCCTCATTCCCTTAATAGGCTATCTTCTTCTAATGGGCCTTATTCTCATAATGGGCCTCCTCCTTCTTCTGCTTATGCTGCCAGCCCAATGGGTCCTTATGCTCATATTCCTTCCAGGTCCACATATCCTTCCACTCTTGGAATGGGCCCTTCTTCTTCCCAACCCAGATCCTCTCATCCGGCCCAATATCATGTTCCTAGTCCGAGTTCACAATCCCTTACTCAAGCTGGCCCATATCCTTCTCGTTCTTTCCCTACCCCGAAGATGATTGCTCAAGCCTAACGCCAACTTGATGAACTCCAACGTCAAATCGATCCCAAATCTTGCTTAACTATTCCATTCGCTTTTCAAAATCTTCAGCTTTCGCCATCTTCACAAATTCCCGCATATCGTCGTTATGGTGGAGTCGGTAACCCTTATGTGCACTTAAAGGAGTTCGTTTATGAGTCAGCCCAATTTCGACATGACCAACGCTTGATGGCTTATTTATTCGGTCTATCATTGGAACGCCCGGCTCGAGATTGGTTCTTCTCAGTGCCGCAAGATCAGATTGTGAATTTCCAAGATGTTTAAGACAAGTTTCTTAGGCAATTTCAAGACCACGTTGGGCCCAAGTATTCTATGGTGGATCTAACCCATGAGAAGATGAAGTCCGAAGAGGAGTTCTGCACCTTTGCTGACTGCTGGTGTCACTTGGCCATGCAAGTCCCGGGACACATTACAGAGGGAGAGCAAATCAAGATGCTTATTTCTAATGCCACGCCAGAGTATCGGTTCATTTTAGCCCTCAACGACATCACCTCTTGGCAGCAACTTTATAGTAGAGCCCGCTTCATTTGCCAACAACTTCAAGGTTCCCTTGACCCCGAGTCTTCTCCGCATCCTACGCCCACTTACACCTCGACATCCACATATTTACCCTCCATGAGTCAGCCTTCCACCACATACTCCTTTGTGAGTCCACCTTCCGCATGTCAACCTTCCGCTCCCACATATCACTCCTCTACATATCAACCCTCCATAAGTCCGTTACCTCCACCTTTCACGAGTCAGCATTCCGCTTCTGCATACCCACATGTGTCTCCAACTCCAGTCAGGGGAATTCCACACCCTGAGCAAGTGGATGTCATCCACTATATTCCCGCTCCTGTATCGTCGCCTAGTCCATCCCCTAACCATGCACCCTTGCCTATGCAACCCCCACTTCTGTCTCCGTAATCTCCACAACCCACTTTTCCACAACATACCCCTCGGCATCCGCCTTGCCCGAAGCGGGCTCCTCATCCTCAGTTGCCAGAGTGTTTTACAGATATTTTTCGGGCTTTGTTGGCCACCCACGTGTTGCCACTTCCTCCGGTTGTGCCTTGCCAACCTGCAGTTGGGGATTTGCTCCAATTTTATGATTATCATCGCCAGTAGGGGCATTTGGTTGAGGATTGTTCCGAGTTCCGGGGGTTTGTTTATGACTTGGAAGATAAGAAAATTATATATTGTGCTGCGATTCGTAAGGTTGTTCAACATCTTTGTAGTAAGCAACAGTAGCAGTAGGCGCCACCCACTCCATCACTACAAGGCCAGGGGCACCCCTGTGATTCTTCATCTGGCACTGCGCCCTCTCCGTCATCTATTCCATCACCCGTTCCCTCACCTAGGCCATCGCCTACCCTATCGTCTCCACCTACTCCATCACCTACCCCATTACCTTCACCATCTCCTACCCCGTCTTCATTACTGTTGGCCCAGATAGATGGCGGACAAGAAGGGGGGGTTGATATGTCTCCTAGGCGAGATGTCAGATTTTAAAAACTATTTCGCAGCTAGAACAAGATTGAGGAAAATAATTAAACTAAGATAACTCAGTTCACTCAATCTTATCGTGCTCACACGAATATCTTATGAAAAGAATGATTTAACTCTACTCAACACGGATAGTAGACGAAGGGATGTGTGATGATGCAGTGAATACAAATCTATAAATTGACCTATCAACGGAGATAGGAGAAATGGACAATCACACAGGCAAGCCACAAGAAACACAGAGATTTTTAGGTGGTTCGGGACGACGACGGGCTCCCTATGTCCACCCTTCACCGAAACCCAGTGAGGCTTCACTAGCGCGCTACAACCGTAGCACCCACGGGGACGAACCCCAACACCACAAATGCGGCTGTTAGAAATAATGGTATGCTTTTATACCAATTGATATGTCCCGAGTGGTGCAACCGGATGTAGAAGGGGGGTTGAATAGATCCGGTGACAAACTATGGCCAATTTAAACGATGCGAGAAACTGAGCATTAACCGCTCCTTTAAGCAAATAAAACACTAAGGCACACGGGGCAGTGGAATAGATAGGAATGGCACAAGAAGGAGCGTTGGAACTTGATGCTCAGTCCAGACAGGTCGACACTCTTCAAGAAAGAGGTCGACACTTCTTCACTAGCAACTCAGATCCGAATGAGATGTAATCCAATAAACCATAGAGATCTTGAATCAGAAAAGCTAAGTTAAATGACTACTTTAGGTGGGAGAGCTGTGATGATCAGCTAAGGTGAATGAGTGTTCAGCAAGGTGAAGTTCCTTGGGAAAGCTTTCACCTTGGTCCCTATTTGCAAGGGTGCAGCATGCAACCTAAGGTGCAAATGCAGTTAGATACACAAGGGGAGAAAGCTGCTCACATACCGTGATAACTTCCTCTGCTTGAGAGATGCTCCAAAGTGTCTGTAACCAAGAGTGCTGCAGACACCTGAGAAGATCCACGTTAGCTACGATAGCAGGGGGATCAAGATGAGACCATTGTGCAAGTTGAATGCTTGAGTGTGCAGAGAAAATAAACATCATAAGAAGCATACGAACCTGGGAAATAGGGATAGAGGTTATGGAACAAGCTCACAATGTATACAACCCACAACACAAAGATTTTAAGGTGGTTCAGTTGTTAGCCCACAACCTACGTCCACCCCTCACCAAACTCAGTGAGGCTTTCCGGCTGACACACAGCTTGATCCGCTGAGCAACACAGCTTGCTTTCTGCTGACTAACAGCTTAAACCACCTAGAGGATCTGATCCTCTCTTCCTCTGAAACCACAGAGGGAACCTGGTTGTAATACCCCGATTTATTAACAAATAAAAATTTCTAGAAAATTTATAAGAAATTAATTATAAAATCCTTAATAAATAGAATAAGTTAAAATTTGACCATTTTGTAAAAATCTGGAAAATTTAGAATCTTGTAGAGGATGTAATGTTTAATAATAGTGTCTTCTGTGACCAACCCAAATAAAACCCGTAATTAGGCCAAATTAACAGATTAAGGCCCAAATCCACACTTAATCTACTTAGACCTCAAAACGTGAAATTTGAGCCCAATACCCGATCATTTAGGTTGAGACCGGATCCAAATGAAAGGTTAGGATGAGAGGATCGTTTTCCCTCTTAGTTCTCCCCGAAACCCTAACCCTTGAGGGAGAATTTTTGGATAGAAGGCGGCTGAAAAACCCTATCCGCGCCATTCGCGCACTACCCTATTGTTTGGACTCTATCTCCACGAATAGAAGACTCTAGACCTCATATGACCTATAAAAATGACCCTTGTCAACCCTAGCTTCGTTTGGGTGTTGTGGCGGCCGACGAGGATCGTGGACGAGGGAGAATTCCGGCGATCACCGGCGGGGTGTTCTTAGCTCGTCGTCGTCCCTTCTTCTTCCTTCTTCCTCCAATTAAGGTAGGTTATAACAAGCCAAACCTTAAGTATCATATATGGTTAGAACCAGCATCGAGTGCTCTTTCTATTGAATGCAAAAGCCCTAAAAGTTGCTTGGTATCCTACGAGAATTCTATGGTTTAGTAGAAGCATGTCACATCTAGGGTTATACTTATTTCATCTCATTTTAAGTAGGGATTTCAGGCACTAAAGATTAAATTGAGCATGCTATATTATAAAACTTTTTGTGCTCTTTCTTTTGAATCCAAAATCCCTAATTATTATGCTCCATGCTGTGCGTATTTAGTAATTTATTGTAACCCTAGCCAACTCGTCGGAGGCGGGCAAGGCGAAAGGGGGCTTGACTGCTTCTGACTTAGGCGGCATATTATTGACCGTTTATGTGTTTATGATTCGTAATATGTTCTGGGAAGCGCGGCATGACCTCGACCGCCCTTCTATCAGGCGGCCAGTGATTGACCGTTCATCTCCCCCAGCGGCTCATTACCGACCACTCATCTCCAGCAGGCCTTCGGACCTGAAGGAGGTAAACGGCCTTTCGTGCGACCGCCGAGGAGGATGAAAGGTCACTACTGGACCGTCCATCTTTATAGAATTGATTAAATTATCTTTCTTGCATGATTTATGATAGTAGATTAGTGGTAAAATGTAAGTTAGCAACACGCATAAAAACCCTGGAAAATTATAACGGTAAATGATTATAAACTCTTGCTGATTTATTCATCTTGACCTTGGATCATCTTCTTCAATGAATGTTAATATTAATCATGATTCATTATTAATTGAAATATTTAGTAGGATTGTTTGAGAGTCATTCTACTCCGGTAGAATTGACTGACCGCATTACTGGTTTCCGCTGATTTAATAGCCCCATTTCCTTGTAATGGTTGGGACTCTCCACTGGATATTCCTTCTGTCAGACTAAGACCTCTATTACGAGACCTCCGTAAGTCCCCGCGAGCCTGGGATTCCCACTAGGACGCCGGGCAAGTTGTACTAACAAGACCTGAACCTGTTAACGCGATCGGATAGCTTGAATTTATCGGGTTGTGAGCCACGGATCACTTAGGACCGACTGAGTCTTGCGCGGCCGGAAACGGACCGTTCAACTCAGTGGGTGGCCCAGTATGAACCGTTCGTCCCTGGCCCAGTGCCAATTTCGTTGGTCGATTAACCTTGTTCTATCTTCGACGAAAAACTTGTTTTGATCGGCCCAATAAGCCCTAGGCTGACCAGTGGAGAGTGGGCTGGACCTTGGTTCAGTTCTGCCCCACCTATGGCAGCCCGGAGCCCAAATTGGGTTGATTCTAGTTACCTAATGATGTGACACAACCTCGGACCTAATGCAAGCAAGCACAATCACATTCAAATGGGCCGAATTGGGCCACCGCTCTATCGACACTCACCCAAGCCCGGGGTAACTTGGCAATGCGAAGGTGAGGTTGAGGGGTTGGGCCCTTGCTGGTAGAGGGCCAGCAAGGCCAGGATGGGATTCCAAATGGGTATGGATGCCCAATTCAAGGGGGCCGACAAAGTGCCAAAGGCACCGGATGTACTTCTCCCACGGTGATCACTCAAGACAACGGGGCTTGAGGATCGGGCTCTCACTCGCATAACCAGTGGAATTAAGAACAAATATTGAATGACAAGCACTAAATGGAGTGAAGGTTTGAGCACTTACTCGACCGGTTTGAAGAAACCGGTCCCGGTCGGAGACGAGGGCGAGCGGGGAGGCGGGTGGATCCCCACACGCCGCGCCGGGGTAGCTTGACCTGCCCAAATAAGTTACAACACTACACCTCTCACAGGAGGGGGATCTTGGGGTCGGGGTTAAGGGATATTACAACCAAAATTACCTCCGCACAGGGAGGAGCCTTCAGCCGGCCAAGCGGGGAGGGAAAACTATGGTTAAAAGCATGGAACGATGAAGTCACCGGTTCTGCCTGCTCTCTCCAAACAGGGATAGGTAGACGGAGTTTCTACTATAGAACTCGCTCAGGAATTTCTCTAATGATGAGACTGGTGAGGAAATCTTCGTAGCTGGGAAGGGAATGCCTCAGAATTTCTTCAATTTCTTCTGGAGCCGCTGCTGACCAGGATGGAGGTTTGAACAGAGCTTCAGATTCTCGGACCTGCAGTTGCAGACTTCTAACAGCAGAATGTAGAGAACGCCCCGGCAGCTCCCGACCTCGGAATCAAGCGCTGTCAGAGTCGTTGGAATCGTGGACGAGTCCTCTTCGCAGAAAAACTGACGGGGAAGCCAACTGATGTCGGAGAAGACTAGGGGATGCAGAACAATGGCGACTGGTTGGTGCAGACTATGAGTAGCCGATCTGCATAGCTGAGGGAGAAAAATGAGAACTCTGGATCACGAATGCCGAATGAAGTTGTGTTTCTTGATTCTGGAAGTAGACTAGGCGATGAAGAACTTTGAAGAAGAACTCGTGGAATGATTCCTTCGGGGTTCGTCGTGGCAGAGCTTCTAATCTGGCTCAGGTCCTCAGCCGAGGCAGAACTGCGCAGTTGTGTGAGAATTGACCTCCTGGACGGCTCGAAGATCGGAAGAAGATGAAACCACTTCTGTTGCGAAGGAGACTAGTAGACGCTTCCGACGATGGCTCTTGGGTCTTTAAAATCATTCGGAGGAAGTTGTGGTGGCCGCTGCAAGTTGCTGGTTCATCTGCAACCTCTGGATAGCAAACTGCAACTTCGAAGTAGCTTCCAATGACCAAGAAAGAAGAAGGGGAAGGGGGTAGATGAGTGTGGGAGTGACCCCTGGTTGTAAGGGGGTCTTGGAGGGGGTGTTATAAGGTGTGGGAGGTGGAGAATAAGGTCTGGAAGAGGGTCCAATAGATGGTGGTAGTGGGGGCTGCGAATTTGGTTGGAATGGAGAGAGGGAAAGGATATTCGAAAATAGGTTTAAGGGTGGGGTTAATTTTTTGTCTTGGGAATGGGGGGGTTGTGTTGGGGAAGGGAAGGGGTGCTTGGGGTAGTGGGAAGGGTGCTTGGGAAAGTGGGAGGGGTAGTTGGGGGTTGGATGGTGAGGAGAGGATTGGTGGAGGGGGTCTTGGGAAGGGGTGGAGTATTGATGAGGGTTGTGGGCAATGAGAAGAGGCTTAAATGGGGTAGGTGGGGAGTGGAGGTGGTTGGGAAGGGAGGAGAGAGAAGAAAATTCGAATTTGGGTGTTGAGGAGAGAGAAAGTGGAGTGAAAAAGAGAGATTAAGAGAGGGAAGGGTGGGGAATCTCTCCCCTAGGGTTTCTCACCCAAAAAATGGAATCTCTCCAGTAGATAAGAAGTGTAAACTCTCAAAATGGCAAGTTTTTCATTCATTGATTCATTAAGTTGGAATGGGGGGAATGGGGTCCTATATATAGGAAACCCACATTTCTACAAAAGTCCCTGACAATTGACTCAATGACAAATAACCGAGAGGGTAGGGGAGAGCCATTGGGCCAAGCCCAATGAATTGGGCCCAATAGGTAACTAGACAACCTGATGACACTCAAACTTAGGGAAATGAACACAAGACCTAGGAACATGACTCAAATAAAAGGGAAAATACATCAAATGACTCAAACAAAAATTACATAGGACTCAAAATTAAATGACTAGAACATTTCGGATGCAACCGGGGCGAAAAGACGAGCTGTGAACGTGGGCATGGGAGGTGATGTCCCCATCACCTAAGTCAAACCTAGTTGAGCGGACTGGATTGGACCGTCCGTGATCTTGAGCGGACCATATTGGTCCGTTTGTCCCTAAAGCGGCCCAATACTACCCGTTTATCTTGTTCGTGGGCTTCATGTCCTTCTGGCCCTGTACGGCCCATCCTTGAACGTCCATTATAGTTAAAAGGCCCATTTAGGACCGTTCTTCTTTGAGCGGCCCACAATGGTCCGTTTATTCCTTGAACTCGTGGTGGCTGATTCTCAGCCCAGATTCTCTGTGTGCGGCCCATATATGACCGTGCAATTGCTTGAGCGGCCCAGTGAGAACCGCATATCATCCAGAACTAGTTTTTCCCGTGGTCTATGATATTGAATCGAAGAACCTATTGGTTCTTGATAATTTGAACTTTCTGGATAAAGTATTGCTTCAACTTATCCTTAGGTCTTTCTGAGGAAAGTTCTATCTTGATTAATTGGCCATTTGACTTGATTAATGTCTAGACATAACTTTGGATCTTGGATCCTTTAAATCAATGCCAACGCATCATAAGGGCATGGTCTGGTCCTGGGAGGAGCGCCCGAAAAGTACTTGTGTCCCGGGGAGTTTGAATGACATGGTGAGACATTGCACCGAGTGCATGACTAGCGTGATGTCTATGACAATAATCTCTTACTTGAAATTGTTTTGACTTGGTTAAATCTTGCTTGTTGGCCAATTTCCAGCTTCATTATATTCACGATCTTGTACCTCTTCTACTTATGTCATTTCTTTTCGCACATTTAATGTAATTAATTGGTTAATTACTTAAACTTGCCTGTTATTACCTACTGAGCGTTCGCTCACCAAGTTGTTTCCCCCCTTTTCAGGTAGCTCAGGTGAGGATTCGCAATCCGATGGGAATGGGCAAGAGTGTTGATCATGGAGCGAGCCATTTAGATGCCTTGGAGCCAGAAATAATTGTCTATGTTTAGTTGTGTTTTAGAATGTGGTTCAAAGAGTTGTAATGTGAAGTCAGTCAATGTAATGTGGTCTAGTGATGTGATGATTTCATTAAGGTCATTCAAGTTGGTTATGTAAATGGGATCATGGATTATGAAATTGTTATTTAATTAATGAAGTCATTTTATGTTCGTGGTTAATCCTTATGTTTTTGTGTAGCATGTCTGGAAATGAGCATAATACAGTTAAATATTTATACTGCCAGTCCCGATATTCCGCATCGGGGCATGACACTGGTCCCTAAATAGGGTAGATGTATTGGTGATAGACGAATCGTAACAAATAGAAACTAAATACTGCAAGTGCAGTGGAGAAATAATAGAGACAATGTAGACACCAGCTGAAAGAATGGATCAAGACATCGGAGTTGGTGAGTGTAGCTACAAGATTGGATCCAAGGATCCTCTTCCTCAAGCACCGGTAGACTACAGGATTTGTCTTCTCTCTCAAGACTGCTCTGTCTTCTTCTTCTTCTTCTCTTATAACACTAGACTATGTCAAACAGGTGCTGGGGTTGCTCTCACGCTTCTTAGGAATATTCTTGGTAGATTGGTCTAGGGCGTGGCACTTTGTGGACGGTAGCTGCAGCAGCCCCCTTCATAAGAAGCTAGATATTATATATATAGTGAGCCACACGGACCAATGGTGAGGAGTCTTTTCCCTCCAATTTTCCCTCCAAGAGCTTTCCCTTACTTTGAAGAAGATACTCTGCAAGATTTGGCTTGAGCTGAATTTATTTAGGTACAGGGATGGGACGGTGGCAGACTGTATAAAGAGGTAGAGCAGATTTCCTTTTGGTCAGCATAAGATATTCACAATAAATCTCCCTCAGATATGCAGTATTCTCATTCTATTCAAGTGTACTCTTATGCGTACAATGGCTAGTTGGACAGCCCATTGGTCGACATCAAGATGGTGGTAGACTGCGGAGTGTCCTATTTCGAATAGTAGACTGTAAAGATTGGCAGACTATGAAGACTTACATAGTGGCAGACAGAAGTGGCTCTCCAGCTAGATTTCTGACAAAACCATCTCCAAAAGGTAGACAAGTGAGTGAAAAGATGGTAGAGCAAGGGTCAGACCTCGGGAGGTGGTCCAGACCTCAAAATCCTTAATTTTAATGATTTGTGGTACCTTTTTCTCTCTCTGGATGGCCCACTGATCTGATAGTTTATTGGCTTGAGGGCTTCTGGAAGAACAAGGGTGTCGACCTCCTGCATGAAAAGAGTCAACACCTCTTAGTAAGATAGCCCTCAACGTTCTCTGGAAAATCCAAGGTGTCGACCTCCTGTTGGAAAAGTGTCGACACTTTTATGTGAGATGGCCCTGATGACGCTCTCCGAAAGAGCAAAGGTGTCGACCTCCTGGGAGAGGCAGGTCGACACATTCCTTTGACCTTTCTTTGAATAGAAGGCACTTAGGAATAGTATGCACGGACCTTGATTGGAGTATGCTCAGACCTTGATGTTTGGACATTGAGCAACTTGCACAGACTTTGTCTTTTCATAAGGTAAACATGCACAGGCCTAATATGTTGAAGCAACCATTGCACCGACCTTGATCATCTTGCTCAGACCCTGTCTTCATATGTGCACGGACCTTCTGGTGTTGAAGGAAGAAAGTGCACCGACCTTGTATAGCATACATGCACTGACCTTGTTGTATACGAGCCAAATGTGCACCGACCTTATGGTAGATGTGCACGGACTTGATTTGCAGCATGTGTGTAGTCCTTATAAGGCATGAGGGAAAAATGTGCACTGACCTGATATTGACTAACCTTGGATGTGCATTGACCTTGCCTGTCACTAGCTTGAGTGTGTACCGACCCTGCTGCGGATGTGCACGCACAGACCATAGAGTGTGCTAGCTAGAAGTTGCACCGACCTGGTGTTGCACTGGCTGCACCGTAATAAATACAAGCACAGACCTTTGTCACTTTCCTTGGCCTACTAGCGTCGACCTTGGTCCTCCTTGGTCTGCTGAGTAATGGCTGCAGTGTCGACACATATGTTGTGACACTTCTCTTGTGATACTTCAGTGTGTGTATCATCTCCAGCAGTTGCATTGGCCTTGACTGCATGGATTTATGTGAAACCATGATTTTATCTTGATTCTTGTGCAGCCTAATGCCTCAATATCTGTGCCTTACTTGATTTCTTTCTATCTTTGCAGACACACTTTGTTGCCGGTGTGGGCTTGACCTGAAATGCATGAGTGTTTGTCGCTATCAAATGCAGGTCAAACTATATTAATGAATCATAGTCAGACATCATCAAAACAAAGGAATGTTATACACAAGCCCAACATACATAGTCAGACATCATCAAAATAATAGAGTTACACATGTTATACATATGCCCAACATTCTCCCCCTTTTTGATGATGGCAACTATTAACTATGAGTCATTATGATGTCCAGCTTTGAGTCATTATTAGTATATTGAAAGTCAAAGATTAAAAGGATGTAATCGTGAATAAAAGCACAATGACTTTCAATGATTTTTTCTCCAGATAATTTTCTCCTTTAGACACATATAATTTTCTCCCCACATATTCTTATGCAAGTATTCAAAACTCTTTCTCCTATGCATTCGTTAGTTAATGACACATACAATTCTCTCCCCCTTTGACATCATCAAAATATCACACTAGAGAGAATATATGGCATAATTAGGAAGGTAGGAGTGAAGAAAATTGTAGCACACCAATTGATGAAAATTATTAGCACATGATGTACAGTGTAAAAGAGATTAGATACCTAGAGGGAGCAACTTAAAATGCAGCAACCTGAGATACCTTTCTGAAAGTGCATAATTCTCTCCTCCTTTCGGATGCCAATTGATGTAGAATATATCTCTCGTAGGCAAATTGTGGGCAGGTATGATCACAAGTAGTGCAGTCATTATTCCAGAATTCCAAAAAAGGATGTGGAAATACATGCCAATGGGTGTACATGATGGGGACATCACCTCCCATGCCCACGTTTACCGTTCGTCTCCTCACCCCGGTTGCATCCGGCATGGTTTAGTCATTTAATTTTGAGTCCTATGTAATTTTATTTGAGTCATTTGATGTATTTTCCCTTTTATTTGAGTCATGTTCCTAGGTCTTGCATTTCCTAAGTTTGAGTGTCATTAGATTGTGTAATGTGCTATTGGGCCCAATTCTTCGGGCTTGGCCCATGAGCCCCCCCTACCCCTTCGGTTATTTGTTATTGAGTCTTTTGTAAGGGACTTTTGTAGAAATGTGGGTTTCCTATATATAGGACCACATTCCCCCCATGTCAACTTAATGAATCAATCAATGAAAAATGCCATTTGAGAGTCCAAAGCTTAGTTTAGTGGAGTGATTCCAACATTTTTTGGGTGAGAAACCCTAGGGGAGAGATTCCCCACCCTTCCCTCTCTTAATCCCTCTTTTTCACTCCATTTTCTCTCTCCTCAACACCCAATTTCGAATTTTCTTCTCTCTCCTCCCTTCCCAACCACCTCAACCCCCACCTACTATCATTAAAGCCCTCCACTTCCCCATGGCCTCCATTACTCCACCCCCCTAGTCCCAAGGAGATCCCTCACCATTCCAACACCATCTTCCATATTCCAACACCACTTTCCCCATTCCAACACAATCAACCCCTTCCCCACACAACCCCACAACTTCCAATGCCATTTCAAATTTGAAATCCACCCTTCCCTCCACTTACTTGTGCCCCCCCCTCACCTTCTCCCCTCACCCACCTTCCCAAATTCGTAGCTCCTCCTCCCACCACCTGTTAGACCCCCTTCTAGACCCCATTCTTCCCTTCCCCCACCTTAGAACACCCCCTCCTAGACCCCCTCATAGCCCGGGCTTTCACCACACTCATCCACCCCCATTTCCCATCCCATATACCCCATTCCCCCCCATCATCTTCAACCTACAGCGCTCAACTGAAGATCTACAGCAGACCAGCAACTTGAAGCGGCCACCACGACCTCCTCC
Organism: Amorphophallus konjac; assembly: GCA_022559845.1. Taxonomy (NCBI): domain Eukaryota; kingdom Viridiplantae; phylum Streptophyta; class Magnoliopsida; order Alismatales; family Araceae; genus Amorphophallus; species Amorphophallus konjac. Next base: position 106,095,731 of record CM040125.1, on the reverse strand, counting down.
GGATGAGTTTGAAGACCCAAGAGCCATCGTCGGAAGCGTCTTCCAGTCGCCTTCGCAACTGAAGTGGTTTCATCTTCTTCCGATCTCCGAGTCGTCCAGGAGGTCCATTCTCCCACAGCTGCGCGGTTCTGCCTCGGCTGAGGACCTGAGCCGGTTTAGAAGCTCTGCCACGACCAGTCCCGAAGGAATCAGTCCTCAAGTCCTTCTTCAAAGTTCTTAATCGGCCTGTCTACTTTCAGAATCAAGAAGCAGAAGCCCATTCAGCATCCGGAAACAGAAGTTACCAATTTTCTTCCACGGTCGCGCGGCTCTGCCTTCCCCAGTCTGCATCGACACCTCCTCACTCTTCTGGCTCCACAGATCGTCTCCGTTCTCTTCTGGTGTCCCCGTTTCTTTTTCTGCAAAGAGGACTCACCCATGGTTCTAACGGCGCTGACGGCATCAAATTTGGAGTTCGGGAGCGGCCAGGACAGCCTCTGCATCCTACTCTTGGTGACCTGCCCCTGCTAGTCCAAGAAATAGAGGCCCTGTTCAAGCTTCTGCCCCGACCTGCAGTGACTCCAGAAGAAATTACAAAAATTCTGAGGCATTCCCCTTCCTGTTACGAAGATTTCGCCGCCAGTTTCGCCATCAGAAAAATTATTGAGCAAGATCTACAACAGAAACACTGACCCTCTATCCTGGTTCACAGATAGCAGGCAGATTCGGCGTCCACCCTTATTCCTCGTTCTTTGCTTTGGTTTCCCCACCCCGCTTGGCCGGCTGAAGGCCCCTCCCTGCGTGGAGGTAGTATTGATGTAATATCATTAACCCCCACCCCAAGTTTCCCCTCCTGCGAGAGGTGTAGTGGTGTACTTTATTTGGGCAGGTCAAGCGACACCGCCGCGGCGTGTGGGGATCCACTCGCCTCCCCGCTCGCCCTCGTCTCCGACTGGGACCGGTTTCTTCAAACCGGTCGAGTAAGTGCTCAAACCTTCACTCCACTTAGTGCTTGTCTTTCAATATTAGTTCTTAATTCCGCTGGTTATGCGAGTGAGAGCCCGATCCTCAAGCCCCGTTGTCTTGAGTGATCACCGTGGGAAGACTGCAACCGGTGCCTTCGGCACTTCGTCGGCCCCGTTGAATTGGGCATCCTCACCCATTGGGAATCAAACCTTGGCCTTACTGGCCCTCTACCAGCAAGGGCCCAACCCCTCAACCTCGCCTTGGCATTGCCAAGTTACCCCGGGCTTGGGTGAGCGACGATAGAGCGGTGGCCCAATTCGGCCCATTTGAATGCGATTGTGCTTGTTTGCATTAAGTCCGAGGTCGTTTCACATCAAGTGGTATCAGAGCAAGTCATTGACTTGTCTCTACAAGTCAAGTCCTAGGGCATGCTTGCATTGGAGTCATCATCAATCCGACCCTTGCATTGATCCCACCGATCATCATGGCCCCTCTCCCAATCATATCCCATGCATGCTTACCTAATGGAGAGCCCGTAGAAATTGATTTCATTGACCTAGAATCTGAAAATTGGGTGTCCCCCGATATCATTACCTCTCTTTGTAAGACCGGACAAATTGTGCACAATGGAGACCAAGTCTTTATTGAATTCCATAAATGGTTCGGGGAGACTAAGTATTTGGATGGAGCTTGGTGTCAAGAGGGAACATTGGCGGGTCCATGTATAATCCTAGGAAAGAAATGGTTAGATGAAAGGAATGCCGACATCGACCCAACACGTCAGACTTGCCTAGTGCATCCGCCACACCTTTCGGGAACCTTTAAATTCAACAACCTTATATTCTCCCACCCGCGGGAATCCCGCCCTTGTTCACCACCCCGGGTGCACCATACTCCGGCCATCATCACCCCACCATCAAAGAACCTTCCCATTCCATTAGCTTTGGAAGAAGTAGTCCACACCACAACCATAGGTCCCCATACCCAATTGGGCCCCATGACCAACTCTCCACCTAGGCCCATGGTAACCCTCACCACTACCTCTCCATCACCCCCAAAATGGGACACTCCTCCCAAAACCAATCAACCCAAACCCCTTCAACCCACCCATCTTCCTCTCCCTACCCCAATCCAACTCCCACCAAAGCCTCCACTACTTCCACTCCCAAACCCCACTCTACCAATCCCAATCCAAGTTTCCCTTTACCCTCCACCCCGGGAGCACCACACACCAACCCTCATCACCCCAAAAGATCTCCTCACCTCCTTGGTAGAAGAACTCATACCCAATTCAATAGTTGAGGACACTCCAAACCCACTCCCCACCTTGGAGGGAACCCAAGTCCAAGTTGAGAAAGAAACATCACACGATGGTCCTCACCTTACATCACCCTCTCTAGTTGGGACCAAGCTCATCTTAGGAGAACTCATTGTTAGTTGGCTAAAGGAGAGCCCAATTAGAGAGATCCGGGCCCATGTTTTCCCTCCCATAGAACAAGACCTTACCTTAGTGCCCTTCTTCTCCTATCACACCACAATCCAAGCATCCTATCAAGTGGAGACCTTAGAGGACCTTCTCAAGGGCATAGCATGGCAATTAGATATGACTATCATGTTGACCCCTATGGTAGAACAACCTAGGAGCCTTAGCCTCCTACACCTATGCATAGGGTCTATCACCTCGGTTTGCACCATTGGTTGCTACACTAGCGACCTCCTTCTATTCCTCCCTACACCGGATGAGCCCAACCTTCTCCTCGATTTAGAGCTTCTTATCTCGGGTAAAAAGCCAAGCCTTCCACTCATGGCCGACTCACTTGTCAAGAACATTGGCCCAACTATAATGGAGAAGAATGACTTAGCACCTTTTAAGGATCTTGAGGACATGGAGTTCCTCCCCCTAGGTGACCCATTTGATGATCCATATGATCCATTCCAATGGGAGTCAAGGGACTCATATGACCCAACCATCTTACCAACCACCCACCTTTTCCTACCCTCACCCACCATATTAGGCCAAACCCACCTCATCTGTGACCCGGGTTACACCTTGGGAGCCATGACCTTGGGCCACATATCCCTAGGTAATAAGGTTGTGCCCCACCCCATGATGACCACCTTCTTAGATCCATTCGATCCTTTCCAATGGGAGTTCAAAGGTTGTCCCACACCTATACACATAGAAGTCACCTTTGGGAAAAGCATACATGTGTCTAGGCTTACCATACCCCTTGGCATGAACACTATGTTGGGTCCATTCATTTATATCACCCACATGTCAAGTAGAAAGTATGAGTGGTCCACATTCGGATGTCATGGTCCTCTTTCAATCTTCATAGATCTTAAACATGTCAAAAGCATCTACGGATGTACGGGTCCCCCCACATTCATCACCACTTTGCATGATAGGTTCACCTACGGGTGCCCCGGCCCACCTAGGCCCACCGAAGTCTACATGACAACATTGCATGATAAGTCCACATATGGTTGCCCCGTCCCTCCAAAATCCATCAAAGTCTTCTTGGCATCAAAGCATGATCGGTCTACTTTTGGTTGCCCAGGTCCACCCATCACCCCTAGAATGTCAACATTCACGAAATTGCATGAAAGCCTTTGCAAGCACATAAGCAAAAAGAATGAGGCTTATAAGAGGCGGGCCGACTCTCATCGGCGTCACCGAGACTTCCATGAGGGTGACTTTGTGATGGTAAGGACGGAGAGGCTCTCCCCGGGAGCAAACTCTAAACTGAGGCCACGTGGGGCTGGTCCCTTCCAGGTCTTCAGGCGCATTGGTGCAAATGCCTACGAATTAGATCTCCCTGAGGAGTATGGAATAAGTCCCACATTTAATGTCGCCGACCTAGTGCCATATAAGGGACCCACGGTGGTACCTAGTGAGGAGATTGAGCCTACTTCTTCCCTTGAGAGAGCACCCACCCATGATGATAAACCACCAGCCAAGAGAGCCCAGCGTGAACAAATTGAACAAATATTGGATGAACAAGTCACTACCACTCGGAGCAAGGTATATGAGCGCTATCTCGGCAGGTGGATGGATCGGTCTCGTTCGGGACACTTGAGGGCGGTACCACTTCTACACCCTCCAAGGAGGGAAGGACACTTACTCGACAGAGTCGAGTTCTCCGCACCCCGGGAGTATGATGGGGACATCACCTCCCATGCCCACGTTTACCGTTCGTCTCCTCACCCCGGTTGCATCCGGCATGGTTTAGTCATTTAATTTTGAGTCCTATGTCATTTTATTTGAGTCATTTGATGTATTTTCCCTTTTATTTGAGTCATGTTCCTAGGTCTTGCATTTATTTTCCTAAGTTTGAGTGTCATTAGATTGTGTAATGTGCTATTGGGCCCAATTCTTCGGGCTTGGCCCATGAGCCCCCCCTACCCCTTCGGTTATTTGTTATTGAGTCTTTTGTAAGGGACTTTTGTAGAAATATGGGTTTCCTATATATAGGACCACATTCCCCCCATTTCAACTTAATGAATCAATCAATGAAAAATGCCATTTGAGAGTCCAAAGCTTAGTTTAGTGGAGTGATTCCAACATTTTTTGGGTGAGAAACCCTAGGGGAGAGATTCCCCACCCTTCCCTCTCTTAATCCCTCTTTTTCACTCCATTTTCTCTCTCCTCAACACCCAATTTCGAATTTTCTTCTCTCTCCTCCCTTCCCAACCACCTCAACCCCCACCTACCATCATTAAAGCCCTCCACTTCCCCATGGCCTCCATTACTCCACCCCCCTAGTCCCAAGGAGATCCCTCACCATTCCAACACCATCTTCCACATTCCAACACCACTTTCCCCATTCCAACACAATCAACCCCTTCCCCACACAACCCCACAACTTCCAATGCCATTTCAAATTTGAAATCCACCCTTCCCTCCACTCACTTGTGCCCCCCCCTCACCTTCTCCCCTCACCCACCTTCCCAAATTCGTAGCTCCTCCTCCCACCACCTGTTAGACCCCCTTCTAGACCCCATTCTTCCCTTCCCCCACCTTAGAACACCCCCTCCTAGACCCCCTCATAGCCCGGGCTTTCACCACACTCATCCACCCCCATTTCCCATCCCATATACCCCATTCCCCCCCATCATCTTCAACCTACAGCTCTCAACTGAAGATCTACAGCAGACCAGCAACTTGCAGCGGCCACCACGACCTCCTCCGGATGAGTTTGAAGACCCAAGAGCCATCGTCGGAAGCGTCTGCCAGTCGCCTTCGTAACTGAAGTGGTTTCATCTTCTTCTGATCTCCGAGTCGTCCAGGAGGTCCATTCTCCCACAGCTGCGCGGTTCTACCTCGGCTGAGGACCTGAGCCGGCTTAGAAGCTCTGCCACGACCAGCCCCGAAGGAATCAGTCCTCAAGTCCTTCTTCAAAGTTCTTCATCGGCCTGTCTACTTTCAGAATCAAGAAGCAGAAGCCCATTCAGCATCCGGGAACAGAAGTTACCAATTTTCTTCCACGGTCGCGCGGCTCTACCTTCCCCAGTCTGCATCGACACCTCCTCACTCTTCTGGCTCCACAGATCGTCTCCTTTCTCTTCTGGTGTCCCCGTTTCTTTTTCTGCAAAGAGGACTCACCCATGGTTCTAACGGCACTGACGGTATCAAATTTGGAGTTCGGGAGCGGCCAGGACAGCCTCTGCATCCTACTGTTGGTGACCTGCCCCTGCTAGTCCGAGAAATAGAGGCCCTGTTCAAGCTTCTGCCCCGACCTACAGTGACTCCAGAAGAAATTACAAAAATTCTGAGGCATTCCCCTTCCTGTTACGAAGATTTTGCCGCCGGTTTCGCCATCAGAAAAATTCCTGAGCAAGATCTACAACAGCAACACCGACCCTCTATCCTGGTTCGCAGATAGCAGGCAGATTCGGCGTCCACCCTTATTCCTCATTCTTTGCTTTGGTTTCCCCACCCCGCTTGGCCGGCTGAAGGCCCCTCCCTGCGTGGAGGTAGTATTGATGTAATATCATTAACCCCCACCCCAAGTTCCCCCTCCTGCGAGAGGTGTAGTGGTGTACTTTATTTGGGTAGGTCAAGCGACACCGCCACGGCGTGTGGGGATCCACTCGCCTCCCCGCTCGCCCTCGTCTCCGACCGGGACCGGTTTCTTCAAACCGGTCGAGTAAGTGCTCAAACCTTCACTCCACTTAGTGCTTGTCTTTCAATATTAGTTCTTAATTCCGCTGGTTATGCGAGTGAGAGCCCGATCCTCAAGCCCCGTTGTCTTGAGTGATCACCGTGGGAAGAGTGCAACCGGTGCCTTCGGCACTTCGTCGGCCCCGTTGAATTGGGCATCCTCACCCATTGGGAATCAAGCCTTGGCCTTACTGGCCCTCTACCAGCAAGGGCCCAACCCCTCAACCTCGCCTTGGCATTGCCAAGTTACCCCGGGCTTGGGTGAGCGACGATAGAGCGGTGGCCCAATTCGGCCCATTTGAATGCGCTTGTGCTTGCTTGCATTAAGTCCGAGGTCGTTTCACATCAGTACACTTATTAAAGTTGACAAGATAACCATTGTGAACAACCAATCTTGGAAAGTTAGTTTTAGGACTGATACCAATGAATGATATGGATTTATCGAACATGGCCAATTGTTAGAATCAATGGTATTGTCCGTTGGCTTGGCAAAGATAGTAGTAATTTGAAAGCTACGGTTGCAGCAGTGTGATGCAATATAGTAGCCAAAGTGCACATTTTTAATTCAGATATTTTCATAATTTTTATTTGTTTTTTATTTTTCAGACTTTTGGGGTTTTCCATGCAATGCATGGGAATATAGAATGCAAGATATGTGAGTACGAAGTTGAAGAATGCAATCCACCCAATTACATGAAAAATTGAAACTAGTTGAATTGTAACCCTAATGCCAATGATGCTAGAACTTATGCCAGATGCCCATGGATGATGATTCCAATTGTTATGTCCAAGGGATGATTACAAAGTTATACACATGCAACAATGTTAGCAATGACTGATGCAAATATGTCTCATGCAAGGCAAACACCAAGGAGCATCAAGATATGATATTTCAAGAAGGAATTGCATGCTCTGACATTAATTGATAAGAATGTAACGATATCTAATGTTAGAAGTCATCAAAGAGCATTGATACCATTTGTCTAAAGAGGGCAAGGATCAAGGGATATAGAAAGACAGCTTGTCTTTATAGAAGATGAAGGTTCTTTAACCTGAGACCAAGTTCATAAATCAGAGTTATGGAATTTTTAGAATTTTCAGTTATAGAACCCGAATGAACTAGCCCTTACACTTAGATTGGTTTAATGTTAATGAATTCTAGCCTACTCAGTAGAATCACATGAAAACATTTGCATTCAAGTTTGATAGAGATGAACCAAAAATTCATATCAAAGTCAGATTAACCTCCTCTTATCTTACTCATTCAATTCCATTGGCTCCTTTGAGAGATACTCTAAAAAGTATTGAGATTAAACAATCATGAAGACTAAATGGAATTTTAGAATTTCAATGGATGTGCATTTAGCTTTTGCAATCTCAACCATAATATTCATTGAGTATAGGAGAAGTTTTTATGAGCATTTATGTCTAGTGCATGCCTCATATCCGTAAGGACACATGTTGTTTAGACGTAAGTATCCATTGGTAATTGGTAAGACTTACTGTCATGTTTCAAATAGAACAGAGATAGTATTGTCACCTCATGACATATCGTACCACATATTCTTGATGAGGGGACATGTTTCTCAGCAACTTTGCCATTGCTCTGCCTTGATTTAACACAGCAGAGTTAACAAGGGCACTTCATGACATGTCTCATCTCACTTCGTTTATGAGGAGACATATTTCTCAGTGAGCCAATGTCATTGCTCTGATGATTTTTGCCATTAGGTATTCCACAAAATCAGATTGTTTAAAACAATACTTAGATAGAAGTTTTTCAATCATAAATGCCTTTGTACTTAAAATAAACTTTCAGATTTCAGAAGGCATAACTTGTCAAAACATGAGAGACTGGTTTAAGTCTATTAAGCCCGAACACGAACATTTTCAAGACCGTTAGACTTCAAGACATGAGAACTCATTAACGTTAAACCAAAATCATTCATGTTCGAGGCAGTCACAAATCTCTATAAAAGAAGATTCTTCTTAAAGATTTATTCTGATAAACAACCTTGATAGCAGATAGAGAGTCCTCCAAGAAGTTCAAGGCATTTGAATCTAAGATGAACCACAAAAAATAGGCATCATGATGCGGTGGTCTTGGTTCAAGAAGATAGTGTTGCATGAGTTGAAATCAAGAATGGATGAGGAACACTCCCCCTAAGGTTATGGATTGAGCTCAGATTGGTCTGAAAGAGATATATACAGCATATGCAAGGAAGTGTCGACACTTGCACTGGTTGGTGTCGACACCTGAGCTCAGGTAGAAGGCAATTTTCAACCAGGTTGAACTAAGAGGTTGACCTGTCAGGGTTGTGAGGTCTACCTTTTTGACTGTAGGACAGAGTTTTGATGGATTTTTAAGAAAAATAAGCTCCCCCTGAGAAGATGCATTCTTTGCCGGTGTCAACAGAAATAAATGCAAGAGTGCAGACATAATTTATGATGTTGACTCCCCCTGAGCATGTGCATGGAGTATGCAACGTATGACTTAAGTGAACACATGATGCATGAAAAATGATGCCATTGTTGGGTCCTTTTTAACCTGAAATGTATGATTGTGCATGAAACTCCATGATGACACTCAATGACCACAACACATGCAAATTCAAACATATGCAATGCATTTGTCCATGTGAGTGATGAGTTGAAATATGTGCAGCTTAGTTTTAGATGATGATTCCCCCTGAAAGAATGCATGAGTTGTCAATGAACTATGCAGCTTAAGACTTATGTGAATGCATAATGCAATGAAGATGCTACGAGATGATTGCGGATTGTTGTGTCTTCCTAACCATGATTTGCATTCAAGTACATTAGTTCACAGGAAGATGCAAGCATAAGTCATTCACAGTTGATTTTGAACTGAATGTTACATGATGAGGCCAATTGCTAGACTTCTCTTTTGAACAATGCTAACATGAATAATGAGTTGAAAATGCAGCCATGGTATGCGTCAACACAACCAATATCTCAGAATTTTGTATGGCTGATAGCAAGAATCAAACAACTCATCATCATATTAGCAACATCAACATTTTTTTTTGAATTGAGTAGCTGAAGTAATTAATCTCTGGTACAAGGCGGAGGTATGGATCTGAGATTCTGCTCACGCATAGTGAGATCTCCGGGCAAGCTTGACTTGCCTTTCTGCTCTAAACCATTTGAAATACCAGAGGTCAAGCAAGGTGCAAGCAATTAATCTAATCTAGAAACTCATCTCACACCAAGAAGATATTTCAGTAGTTCAGGGAGACAACTTCTTGCATGATTTATTGACACATAACACCCCTAATATGCAATGACTTACAATGCAAGCCTATCATACAACAATTAAGCAAATGACATTATCTACATATCTGTGCCTTGAGCTTCTATTTACGTGAGCATCCAGTGTTTAGCACCAAGGCACCGTACACCCAAAATTCTTATTTGAAATTTTTAGGTACCCAAGCTTGCTTGGGTCCTTGTTGGTTAGTAGAAGTTCTAGCAATTGATCTTCTTTTCTTTGCTGCCTTCTGGTCACCCACTCTCATCCATGGATAATAATTGGATGTATGTCCATATTTACCACAATAGAAGCAACGCACAGGGTGTTTACCATTTTTTCTATGCACATGTGCATTGTTCCATTGCGAGTGAGCATGTATATTGTCATGTTGATCAAGAGAGTAGCTCCTACCTCTCAGTCGCCAGCAGTCCTGGACTGTGTGACCAATCTTTCCACAGTGGTAGCAGCAATGAGGGTGATTTCTGTCGAAGGCCATGGGGAGTGTTGACCTGTCCGAATGGAAGTGTCGACTCTTCTGATTCCCCATGCAGTTCTGTTCAGAGTTCTGCTGCATACATCCTCTGCCAGAGTTGACCTGTCTTTTGCCCTTGATTTCAGCAACAATTCTTGAATCCTTTCCTACTCTTAGTTCATCATTATTCAGGGTGAGACAGTCATGTACAGTGTGGCTAAGCATGCCACAATGAAAGTAATAAACATTCATTTTATGAGAGGCAAGGTAGTCATCATGGCTTTTCCTTTTATGCATGTCAAGACTAGCAGACTTAGGTTTTTGTTTTTGCATGAGAGCCTTCCCTTTCTGCTTACCAATGCGTTTTTGGTTTATCTGAGCAGCATGTGGTATTGGGAGGTGGTAAGAGGTGCTAGCTTCATTCTTACCTTTAACAGAAGAGATGTAGGCCTTGCTTCCGAAGGGTTGTTGCTTTTCGGGTTTGCAACCTTGATTTCCCTTATGATGATTCACTCTTTTTTCCAAGAGTCTGTCCACGATTTCCTTATCTTGCATACACTTACATAGAGAGTCATTTAAATCTTTGATTTCATTCTCCAATGAAGAGACGTGCAGCCCGGATTCAGTGAGATCCTCCTCACACACAGCTAATTGCTCATTGAGCATGGCATTAACCCCCTTGTAATTTTCAATCTCTATTTGAAGTTCATTTAGTTTTCCAGAACTGTCATGGGCAATACCCTTGCCTTTCTCATAAATGGACAATCTTTCAAGTAACATGTCATTTTTTTCTTTTAGCATTTTTATTTCTTCAATCAACCTCTCATCAGAGATTAGCTTGTCCGACAAGGTTTGTTCATTAGAGATTGATTTAGGTTGGGTTTGAAGTTGTCTTATGATTTCTTCCAACCTAGTGATTTCAGCTTGAAGGATTCCATTTTCATCTGTTAGGCATGTAATGGTTTGCTTATTCACATCCAAGTCAGATGTAAGAGTGTCATTTAGCTCTTCAAAAGCTGAACAATTGTTACAGAAAGAACTTTCATTCTGATGGATTGGTTGGATTTTAAGTTTTCGAACAGTCTCTTCCAACCTTATGATTTCTTCTTGAAGGCTTCTGATTTCATCTTTTAGACAGACAATGTTTTGTTTGTTTAGATCCAAGTCAAAGGCAAGAGTATTGTTGAGCTCTTCAAGGTTGGAACAATTTTCACAAACACGACTCTTACCTTGACTATTTTTCTTCAAATTCCTTTTCAATCTTTTATTTTCAGATTTCATCTTTTTGTACTTCTCGATCAACTGATCATATGCAACCATAAGCTCTTCAAAAGTAAAGTCTTCAGAATCAGAGCTTACCTGCGATGAGGATGGATTGCTTGACTGCTATGATCGGTCAGCCATAAGGCATTGATGCTCTTGATCTTCTTTCTCTTGGATGTTCATCAACACCTCTAGAACATGATTAGTTGTGCTGCAGGTAGACACAAGATCAAGTAACCTGTCATCAACCACAACTTTGATTAAATTGAGTGCAGCAAGGTTATCGTTATGTTTGGTCTTATGTTCAGCTGACCATTCATTTGAATCTGATGGAAGCTCATTTGGACCAATGTATATAAGGTTCCACAATTATGGATCTGTGAATTTGACATAGACGTACATTCCTCTCAGCCATATTGAAAAATCTGAACCATCAAAAATAGGCGGAGACGTCATCTGAGCACGTGTAGCAACTAAAGCCATTTAGCTAAGATGCATCGGGATCTTTCCCTGTAGATCATGGGATCTAGGAATAACATAGCTTGGATCTGATACCAATTATTAGAAATAATGGTATGCTTTGATACCAATTGATATGTCCCGAGTGGTGCAACCAGATGTAGAAGGGGGGGTTGAATAGATCCGGTGACAAACTATGGCCGATTTAAACTAGGGGAGAAACTGTGCATTAACCACTCCTTTAAGCAAATAAAACACTAAGGCACACGGGGAGCGGAATAGATAGGAATGGCACAAGAAGGAGCATTGGAACTTGATGCTCAGTCCAGACTGGTCGACACTCCTCAAGAAAGAGGTCGACACTTCTTCACTAGCAACTCAGATCCGAATGAGATGTAATCCAATAAACCATAGAGATCTCGAATCAAAAAGGCTAAGTTAAATGACTACTTTAGGTGGGAGAGTTGTGATGATCAGCTAAGGTGAATGAGTGTTCAGCAAGGTGAAGTTCCTTGGGAAAGCTTTCACCTTGGTCCCTATTTGCAAGGGTGCAGCATGCAACCTAAGGTGCAAATGCAGTTAGATACACAAGGGGAGAAAGCTGCTCACATACCGTGATAACTTCCTCTGCTTGAGAGATGCTCCAATGTGTCTGTAAGCAAGAGTGTTGCAGACACCTGAGAAGATCCACGTTAGCTACGATAGCAGAGGGATCAAGATGAGACCGTTGTGCAAGCTGAACGCTTGAGTGTGCAGAGAAAATAAACAACGTAAGAAGCACACGAACTTGGGAAATAGGGATAGAGGATATGGAACAAGCTCACAATGTATACAACCCACAACACAAGGATTTTAAGGTGGTTTGGTTGTTAGCCCACAACCTACGTCCACCCCTCACCAAACTCGGTGAGGCTTTCCGGCTGACACACAGCTTGATCCGCTGAGTAACACATCTTGCTTACACAGCTGAGCAACACAGCTTGCTTTCTGCTGACTAACAGCTTGAACCACCCAGAGGATCTGATCCTCTCTTTCTCTGAAACCACAGAGGGAACCCAGTCCCTAAACAGGGGATCGAAAAATCTAGATGTATTGGTGATAGACGAACCGTAACAAATAGAAACTGAATACTGCAAGTGTAGTGGAGAAATAATAGAGACAGTGTAGACACCAGTTGAAAGAATGGATCAAGACATCGGAGCTAGTGAGTGCAGCTACAAGATTGGATCCAAGGATCCTCTTCTTCAAGCACCGGTAGACTGTAGGATTTGTCTTCTCTCTCAAGGTTGCTCCCTCTTCTTCTTCTTCTTCTCTCACAACATTGGACTATGTCAAACAGGTGTTGGGGCTGCTCTCACGCTTCTTAGGAATATTCTTGGTAGATTGGTCTAGGGCGTGGCACTTTGTGGATGGTAGCTACAGCAGCCCCGTTCATAGGAAGCTAGATATTATATATATAGTGAGCCACGCGGACAAATGGTGAGGAATCTTTTCCCTCCAATTTTTCCCTCTAAGAGTGTTCCCTTACTTTGAAGAAGATACTCTGCAAGATTTGGCTTGAGCTGACTTTGTTTAGGTATAGGGATGGGATGGTGGTAGACTATATAAAGAGGTAGAGCAGATTTCCTTTTGGTCAGCATCAGATATTCACAATAAATCGACCTCAGATATGCAGTCTTCTCATTCTGTTCAAGTGTACTCTTCTGCGTACAATGGCTAGTTGGACAGCCCATTGGTCGACATCAAGATGGTGGTAGACTGCGGAGTGTCCTATTTCGAATAGTAGACTGTAAAGATTGGCAGACTATGAAGACTTACATAGTGGCAGACAGAAGTGGCTCTCCAGCTAGATTTCTGACAAAACCATCTCCAAAAGGTAGACAAGTGAGTGAAAAGATGGTAGAGCAAGGGTCAGACCTCGGGAGGTGGTCCAGACCTCAAAATCCTTAATTTTAACGATTTGCGGTTCCTTTTTCTCTCTCTGGATGGCCCACTGATCTGATAGTTTATTGGCTTGAGGGCTTCTGGAAGAACAAGGGTGTCGACCTCCTGCATGAAAAGAGTCGACACCTCTTAGTAAGATAGCCCTCAACGTTCTCTGGAAAATCCAAGGTGTCGACCTCCTGTTGGAAAAGTGCCGACACTTTTATGTGCGATGGCCCTGATGACGCTCTCCGAAAGAGCAAAGGTGTCGACCTCCTGGGAGAGGCAGGTCGACACATTCCTTTGACCTTTCTTTGAATAGAAGGCACTTAGGAATAGTATGCACGGACCTTGATTGGAGTATGCTCAGACCTTGATGTTTGGACATTGAGCAACTTGCACAGACTTTGTCTTGTCATAAGGTAAACATGCACAGGCCTAATATGTTGAAGCAACCATTGCACCGACCTTGATCATCTTGCTCAGACCCTGTCTTCATATGTGCACGGACCTTCTGGTGTTGAAGGAAGAAAGTGCACCGACCTTGTATAGCATACATGCACTGACCTTGTTGTATACGAGCCAAATGTGCACCGACCTTATGGTAGATGTGCACGGACTTGATTTGCAGCATGTGTGTAGTCCTTATAAGGCATGAGGGAAAAATGTGCACTGACCTGATATTTACTAACCTTGGATGTTCACCGACTTTGCCTGTCGCTGGCTTGAGTGTGTATCGACCCTGCTGCGGATGTGCACGCACAGTCCATAGAGCGTGCTAGCTAGAAGTTGCACCGACCTGGTGTTGCACTGGCTGCACCGCAATAAATACAAGCATAGACCATAGTCACTTTCCTTGGCCTACTAGCATCGACCTTGGTCCTCCTTGGTCTGCTGAGTAATGGCTGCAGTGTAGACACATCTGTTGTAGGAGTCGACACTTCTCTTGTGATACTTCAGTGTGTGTATCATCTCCAGCAGTTGCATTGGCCTTGACTGCATTGATTTCTGTGAAACCATGATTCTGCCTTGATTCTTGTGTAGCCTAATGCCTCAATCTCTGTGCCTTACTTGATTTCTTTCTATCTTTGCAGACACACTTTGTTGCCGGTGTGGGCTTGACCTGAAATGCATGAGTGTTTGCCGCTATCAAATGCAGGTCAAACTATATCAATGAATCATAGTCAGACATCATCGAAACAAAGGAATGTTATACACAAGCCCAACATACATAGTCAGACATCATCAAAACAATAGAGTTACACATGTTATACACATGCCCAACAGCTGCTTCTGTAGCAAGTCGCACACACGGGGAACTCACCCCACACCAAATCCACACACGGAGATGCAGCTCAATCCACACACACAAATATTCCGATTTCAGAAAAATAGAAAGATATATTCAATATATGTTCATGCTCAAAATAGACCAAAGATAAACACAATATAGACTTAGAAGGGTTGTAGAAATATCTCCTTGAGAAACTAGGGTCGCCCAATAAATCTTCCTTGAAGCTTGTTCAGGTGGGGGTCATTTTTTAGACGAGAGGAAGCCGAGCGAGCTCCTCCTTGACGATTAAATCTTGTTGGTGCATGAACGCCCAAGAGCGGATGAAGATCTACACTTGTCTAATCCAAATCGCCCCTGCAAGAGGAAGGAAAAAGATTAACACTCAAAAACCCTCTCTTCCTATCCCACCTGCGGCCTAGACCCCTTCCTTCTATAGATTGATATTAAATTCGCAGCCAACATATATGGGGTGAAAAATATGCCTGAATGACCAAGAAGCCCCTGCAAAAACCCTCTCAAAATAACACCCAAACAAGTGGAGAAACCCTAAGGGTAAGGGGGTAAAAACTCAAGCCAATCGGACCATAAAATGGGGACATCGAAACCCAAACCGAAAACCAGATCCGGAAGCACCTAAGCAAGTCTTTGGTCAGCGTGTTCTATCCGGTAAAAAGAAAATCTCAGCCAAAAATGTCGACTCTTGGAGTTGACACTTTTTGGTGAAGACTCTGTTTGCATCAAAAAGACACCCAGGTCTGCAGGTGTCGGCTCTCAGAGTCGACACTTGCAGCCTGCTGCACCAAGGCAGCAGGCTGGGCTACAAGTGTCGACTCTTGCAGTTCCAGAACTGAAAAAGGCCTCATGCAATCAAACCAAGCTCAAAAACATCAAATGCCAATCAACCCCATTCAAGGTACAATAAATGAACTTCAAAATTAAATTCTTACCATATCTTCAAGGATTTCAGATCATAAATGAACCTGCACTTAATAGATACTGAATTTCATCAATGCAATTGATAAGAAAAATTAGCTTACATTATGTCATTCACATAGGTCTTCCAAGCTGCACTAAGAACCTTTGAAATACAACCATGTGTAAATTTGATACTCACCCTTTCAACCTGCTATAAGAACCCATGTGATACTTCACCTATGAGAATAAAACAAGGTCTTTCAATTCATTCACACCACAAGCTCACATGTCAAATATAGATACATTAACACCAGATTTGAGTTTCAGCAGATCATATCAAATATTGATTCAGTCCTAAGCATGGAAAACCCATTTCCAATTTAATTCAATCAAATCACACATGAAATGGAAATTCAGTCCAACTCAATATGAGTATTCCATATGTCATATGTATAAATCCTTCAACCTGCACAATAACCCATAGCCAAATAAGTCCTTGTAGAAAGGAACCATTTAACACGGGAATGCCAAACAACTAGGCTTCATTAAGATAAACACGAAATCCATAAAGTCAAAGTGCTTGAAACACCATAATTTACGAACCAGAACATGAGAAGTTTTAACTCCATTACTTGGCCAGTCTCCCTACAGAGCAGACAGGCCAAGGCCCCTAGTTCAAGGAGTGTCAACACTGGGTGTCGACACCCTTTGACTGGGTGGACTGTCTGCTGTGTAGATAGCCCATGGCCCAGGGAGGGCTGACCCCTAGGGTCTACCCCTCTCCTGTAGGA
This sequence comes from Amorphophallus konjac, assembly GCA_022559845.1. NCBI lineage: Eukaryota > Viridiplantae > Streptophyta > Magnoliopsida > Alismatales > Araceae > Amorphophallus > Amorphophallus konjac. The sequence goes on along the minus strand of CM040125.1, from coordinate 106,079,231 downwards.
TCTAAAAATAATGAAAGATAAGGCCCTTAATCACCAAGAACCTTATAGAGAATTAAAACCAAATAGCCACACAATGGAACAAGGTATTGGCATGTTTTTCATCAGAATCCAAGAAATGATAAAAGAATGTGCTAAGCATTTGCAAGCCAAAAGCAACACTCATATATGCAATGCATGTCTAACCCAATAAAGTATACGCATGGAATGTAGTAAAGACATTTGACAACCATAGACTATAAGCATGAAAGCTCATCATGATTATTAAAACTAAGAGAAATGTAACCATGAAAAATCATGTTTGACTTGGCTTGGTGGAAGCTAGATGAGGTCATCACCAAGCCATGGTGAGGTCGACACCACATAACAGTATTGCAACTGTAAATGATATCTACCAAGCATTTCAACCCTGCAAAGTGAGATATTAACATATGAGCTCATTTAGCATGAAGACACGATTTTCACTTCTATACACATGCAAAGCACACAATATTTTGTTATCATCAAAACCATTACCAAAGATAAAGGGAGCGCAACGAACGCAACAATCTCCCCCTTTTTGATGATGACAAAATATTATGGCCACCAAAACTCTCTCTCCCTCTTTGGCATTATCAAAAAGTGGGGGACTAGAGGAATAGATGTGACATTTCAAAAATGAATGAGACAGAAATATAAAATCATTGGCGCACGAACCTAGCAATAAACCTACCATGAAAGGAAGGTGTGTGACCCATGAACACCAAGCAAGAAGATAAAATTTAAAGTGCAATATGCAAGATGATTGTAATATGTGCAAGGTCTCTATTTTCGAACTATATGTAGAATGTATGATCGAACTATGCACAATGGTATGACTAACATGAACTATATGCAAATGTATTGCTAAAAGCACATTATTCTCCCCCTTTTGTCATGAACAAAAACTTATTGACAACGGGGTTATTTAAGCTTGTTATTTACATGTATGATTTGTAAATGCACCAATGTGAAATGAAGTATGATATGAATAAAAGGATCAGGCAATCAAGCACTCAAGCATGCATAATAAGATATAGAAGCAAGTAAGTCCCTTCGGGACTGGTTTAGGAAAAATGCTATTGATTGTGGAGCATGATGTTTATGAGCAATATTAAGAAGGTCGTGCTTACAAAGAGATGGTATTGCATTAATCATGAGAGTTGACTGATTCATGAAGTACATTCACACAATCAAACCCAAAGTGTATATGTGAAAAATTAAGCAATGATGTTCAAAGTAATGTGGATCATCAGATTTTCCAACGAACACTAAAATGAACATTTCTTCCATACACAATGCTCGATTATTGGCAGGTACGTATAACCCCATTTTTTTTAATTAAAAAATGTGACTAACCTTTTGACGCAAGTTGTACCCTTTGTCTCAGGGGCACTTCCTGGTTACTCAGTTTCGTCACATATCTTAATTATGGATTTTGTCACTTTTTGGCGCGAGTTGTACCCTTTGTTTCAAGGGCACTTCCAGGCTACTCGGTGCCAAATCCCACTTATTTTAATTGTGGATTTGCTTCACTTTTGGACGCGAATTTCCTCCTTTCTTTCAGGGAAGATTCTCGGCTACTCGGATCCACGTTCCACTAACTCTGATTTTTGGTGGGACAAACTGCTTTTCCTCACGAGACATGTGATTTCTATGTAGAGATTCAAGAGTCCTTTGAAGTGTTGAGTAGAATAGTTGTAATCCTTATTATATTGAATCATTTATGTCAAAAAGTGTAAATTGTGTGGGTGGTTGTACTGAATGTAAGAAATGAATTAGTCTCACCACAGTTAAGTCTCCCCCTAAGTGTATCCACAGTTATGAAACTTCCCCCTTAATATGTGCCATGTAACAAACATATCTAAATCAATGCAACTTTATTTAGCAAGGAGGTGAGGTCTTAGAAGATTTTCAAGAAATTATTTTCTAGAAATATATACATACATTGAAGCAAGGATTTGAAAGTAGAGTCATGCAAGATGATTTCTGGTACGTGGCGGAGGTGTAGGTCCAAAGACCCTACTCACGCATGGTGAGTGTTTCCCGGTGGACGAAATCCACCATTCCACAACACCATTTTAAATACCAAAGAATCATGAAAATCAAGCACATAAGTATGAGATATATGCAAATATATGCATGAAAATGGAAATGATTGAACATTATCCCTATTTACAAATATGTAAGTATGTGTATGATATGTGCCAGAGGTTAAGTACGTAAACTGTATATGCAAAACTGAATTGTTATTCACAAAATGTGAGTGAAGGTGTGAAAGACTTTATGTGCAGTCTAAAGTATTCAAAAATCACATTTATTCACAAGATGTGAAACAGAGACTATGCAAAGCTGACTTAATCACCTAATCATTTAACCTGCAAATCTCAACACTTTAGAAGTTGCCAAAACCAACAAAACATGAATGCAATTGTTTAAATGCAATCATTTTTCTCTAAAACTCAATTTTTGCCTTTTCAGACTTTTCAAGGAGAACCTGAGCAGAATGAATTTCAAAACCAAACCATTTTTCTTTCTCGCCTTGAGAGTCCTTTGATTATTGACTTTCCTTGGCCTCAAGGCACCCCTTTCAAAACAAATTCTCATTTTGAAGATTTGGGTACCCAAGCCATCTTGGGTCCCGAGGGGTTAGTTCTAACATGAGCAAATGTATTCTTATATCTCCTGGAACACCAATCATCATCAAATCTCATTGTGACACAGTCATTCATAGAATGACCATTCTGGCCAAAATAAAAGCAATTAGAATATTTTCTTTTCATAAACCATTTATCATCATTTTTCATTGAAGAACAATTATTCATCACATGTCCAAAACTACCACAGTAATGACAGGAGAAGTTCTTTTTACAGACCACTCATCGTCTCTTTTCTTTGTAAAGCAGTTTTCAATAACATGACCTTGTAACCCACAGTGGAAGCAATGAATGTTGAGGTTCTTCTCTATGATTTTCTCATGATTTTTGGAACCATCAACCATTTTCACTCTTAACTTTAATGCCTCATTATCATCAAATTTTATCAAGAAACAATCATACATTTCATGGCCATATTTCCAACAGTAAAAACATGAAACATTCATCCTTTTTCTTGATGCATGAACAAATTTAACAGTTGGGGGTTTTGCATGCACACAAGAGTAATCAATGACATTTTTCTATTTTTGATTTTCTTTATCACACATTAAGAAAAACTCATTCAAACTCTTGATTTTATTCTCCAATGACGAAATGTGTAATTCACAATCAACAATCTCTTCTTCACACAGTACACGTTTCTCATTCAACAAAAAATTAACACTTTTGTGACTTTCAATTTCTTCTTCAAGAACATGCAATTTATCACAATCATCAACAATCACACATTTTTCTTTTTCAAACATATCGAGTTTATCAATCAACAAATTATTTTGATCTTTAATTTCTCAATTTCTTGAGTAAGTTTTTCATTCTGAACAAGTTCATTAAGCAAAATCTAATCACTATCCAAACCGCTCAATTTACCTCTTAGTTCCTTTTCAATGTCTTCAAGTTCTAAAATTTTAGCCATTAAGGTTTCATTTTCAATTTTCAGAATTGAAATTATTTCTTTGTGGCTATCAACCTCAAACACGTGAGACTCAACTAATTTTTCAAGCTCAGTGCATTTTTAAAAAGAGGAATTATCAACACAAGTATTTTCAATTTCGAAACACTTAGCACATGGAGAGTTAACATGAGAAGAATCATCAAGTTTCTTTTTCAATTTTCTATTTTCAGATTTTAATATTTTATATCTATCAGACAACTCATCATAAGCATTCATCAATTCATCATAACTCAGTTCATCTTCCTCTTCGGAATCAGAGTTTACCTTTGAACTTTTCTCGCTTTGACGTTCATTTTCATTGTTTGCCACGAGGCATTCATCATTTCAGCTTTCTTCTTGAGCTTCATTTAGCCCATCCCAAATCTCTTTGGTAGATCTGCAGTTAGAAACAAATGAAAATTTGTCAATGCATACTGCAGCTTTAAGAACATTCAAAACAAAAAGATTATCAGAGTTCTTCTTCTTATGCTCATCGGTCCACCTTGACTTATCTTTTGGTAGAACATGAGGACCGTGAGTAATTAAATTCATAAGCTTCGGATCAATACTAGAAATCCAAATACAGAATTTTTCAAGCCATGATATATAATCAAAACCATCAAAGATAAGAACCAAATTCACACTAGCCATCATGATGAGATCTTTTCTCCTAGAGCGTGAGGACCACAAATGAAAATCAGAGACTGTGCCCTGATACCAATTGTTGGCCCAGATAGATGGCGGACAAGAAGGGGGGTTGAATTATCCCCCAAGCGAGATGTCAGATTTTAAAAATTATTTCGCAGTTAGAACAAGATTGAGGAAAATAATTAAACTAAGATAACTCAGTTCACTCAATCTTACCGTGCTCACACGAATAGCTTATGCAAAGAATGATTTAACTCTACTCAACACGGATAGTAGACGAAGTGATGTGTGATGATGTAGTGAATAAAAATCTATAAATTGACATGTGAATGGAGATAGGAGAAATGGACAATCACACAGGAAAGCCACAAGGAACACGGAGATTTTTAGGTGGTTCGGGACCACGAAGGGCTCCCTACGTCCACCCCTCGATGAAATCCGGTGAGGCTTCACTAGCGCGCTACAATCGTAGCACCCACGAGGATGAAACTCAACACCACACACGCTGCTTTTGCAGCAAGTCACACACACGGGAAACTCACACCGCACCAAATCCGCACACAGAGATGTAGCTCCGTCCACACACACAAATATTTCGATTACAGAAAAATAGAAAGATATATTCAATACGTGCTCATGCTCAAAATAGACTAAAGATAAACATAATATAGACTTAGAAGGGTTGTAGAAATATCTCTTTGAGAAACTAGGGTCGCCCAATAAATCTTCCTTGAAGCTTGTTCAGGTGGGGGTCATTTTTCAGACGAGAGGAAGCCGAGCGAGCTCCTCCTTGACGATTAAATCTTGTTGGCGCAAGAATGCCCAAGAGCGGCTGTAGATCTACACTTCTCCAATCCAAATCGCCCCTGCAAGAGGAAGGAAAAAGATTAACACTCAAAAACCCTCTCTTCCTCTCCCACTTGCGTCTTAGACCCCTTCCTTCTATAGATCGATATTAAATTCGCAGCCAACATATATGGGGTGAAAAAGATGGATGAATGACCAAGAAGCCACTGCAAAAATTGTCTCAAAATAGCACCCAAACAAGTGGAGAAACCCTAAGGGAAAGGGGGTAAAAACTCAAGCCAATCGGACCATAAAATGGGGACTTCGAAACACAAATCGAAAACCAGATCCGGACGGGCCTGAGCAAGTGTCGACTCTTGGAGTCGACACTTTGTTCAGCGTGATCTGTCCTGTAAAAAAAAATCTCAGCCAAAAGTGTCGACTCTTGGAGTCGACACTTTTTGGCAAAGACTCTGTTTGCATCAAAAAGATACCCAGGCCTGTAGGTGTCGACTCTCAGAGTCGACACTTGCAGCCTGCTGTACCCAGGCAGCAGGCTGGGCTACATGTGTCGACTCTGAGAGTCGACACTTGCAGCTCTAGAACTGAAAAAGGCCTTATGCAATCAACCAAGCCCAAAAAAAATCAAATGCCAATCAACCCCATTCAAGGTACACTAAATGAACTTCAAAATTAAATTCTTACCATATCTTCAAGGATTTGAGATCATAAATGAACCTGCACCTAATAGATACTGAATTTCATCAATGCAATTGATAAGAACAATTATCTTGCATTATGTCATTCACATAGGTCTTCTGGCATGCACTAAGAACCTTTGGAATACAACCATATGTAAATTTGATACTCACCCTTTCAACCTGCTATAAGAACCCATGTGATACTTCACCTATGAGAATAAAACAAGGTCTTTCAATTCATTCACACCAGAAGCTCACATGTCAAATATAGATACATTAACACCAGATTTGAGTTTTAGCGGATCATATCAAATAGTGATTCAGTCCTAAGCATGGAAAACCCATTTCCAAATTAATTCAATCAAATCACACATGAAATGCAAATTCAGTCCAACTCAATATGAGTATGCCATATGTCATATGTATAAATCCTTCAACTTGCACAATAACCCATAGCCAAATAAGTCCTTGTAGAAAGGAACCATTTAACAAGGGAATGCCATACAACCAGGCTTCATTAACATCAACATGAAATCCATAAAGTCAAAGTGCTTGAAACACCATCAATTACGAACCAGAACAGCAAAAGTGTCGACTCCATTACATGGCCAGTCTATCTATAGAGCAGACAGGCCAAGGTCCCCAGTTCAAGGAGTGTCGACACTGGGTGTCGACACCCTTTGACTGGGTGGACCGTCTGCTGTGCAGACAGCCCATGGCCCAGGGAGGGTTGACACCTAGGGTCTACCCTTCTCCTATAGGATCTAAAAATAATGAAAGATAAGCCCCTTAATCACCAAGAACCTTATAGAGAATTAAAAGCAAATAGCCGCACAATGGAACAAGGTATTGGAATGTTTTTCATCAGAATCCAAGAAATGATAAAAGAATGGGCTAAGCATTTGCAAGCCCAAAGCAACACTCATATATACAATGCATGTCTAACCCAATAAAGTATATGTATGGAATGCAGTAAAGACATTTGACAACCATAGACTATAAGCAAGAAAGCTCATTCATGATTTGCAAAACTAAGAGAAATATAACCATGAAAAACCATGTTTGACTTGGCTTGGTGGAGGCTAGATGAGGTCGTCACCAAGCCATGGTGAGGTCAACACCACAGAATAGTATTGCAACTGTAAATGATATCCATCAAGTATTTCAACCCTGCAAAGCGAGATATTAACATATGAGTTCATTTAGCATGAAGACATGATTTTCACTTCTATACACACGCAAAGCACACAATAGTTTAATATCATCAAAACCATTATCAAAGACAAAGAGGAAGTGCTACGAACCCAACAATTGCCTTCACCTACCCAAGTCCTCGCTCAGGCTAGTGCCTCCCCTTCCTCCGTTCATTCTGCTATCACCGCTTCCACTACCAACACCACCCGATGCGTTGTGTCGATACATCGATGATGGGCGCCGTGGCCTTCCTCTTTGCCTTCATCACTACCTCCATCTCCACTACCCTCATTGCCTACGCCATCTCCACCACCCTCACCATCGCCTAAACCTCCATCATCTCTGCCTCCCCCTTTACCTTCACCCGAGCCTATCATCCCCACATCGCTTGCGCCTTCACTTGACATCACCATCCCCATTTAAACCTCCATGCCATCAGAATCTATTCCCTCCACTTCGCCTCCTATTTCCACCCCACAGAGCGGGTGTACGCTGCCTTTGGTGCCCATCGGGTATGGTCCCCGGGGTGAAAATGAGCCAAGTCAAGATGATTGGATAAAGGTTATGCATTTCAAGCTTCAAGATTATATATGTCGCATGCCAGTTCGTGTCCTGGTCCCTGGCTATTTTGGGGTTGATGAGCATGTATTTCCTATGATGGTTGCTAAGAAGAGCTCTCTTGCATTAGTGGTAGTTTCTTCTTGAGCGAGGCCAGTGGCAATCTCTTTGCTCACCGGATACTTGATTATTGGTGTTGTTATTTCTCCTCGCTCCGTTGCTGTTCAGGTAACTGGCCAAGAGGGGTTCTCTACCCGAATTGTGCTTACTCATATACGGTCGCCAAACAGATTATGCACTCTATGTTCAAGGGGCAATTAGCCATATCTTCTACACTTTCCAAGGACATTCTGCACATTCTATGCAATCTCCCTCTGTTTATTAGCAAACCGGCCATGTCAACGCCATGTATTACTCTCCCTCAGCTTCACCCGTCTCTTCTATCACGGGAGTTGTGCTTCAAGGCTGAGTTCTGAGTGGAGTTGCCGAATCTCATGCTTCTAGTGTCGAGAGACAAAACCCCGTGGGTTTGTGATATTCATCACTCTGAAGGGTTACTTGTCTAAGAATGTCCATCTACTGTTGTTAGCATCGGGTGTCTAGGGGCAACCGCCCCGGTAAGGCTGCATGTTCATAGCTGGGCCAGGCCGTCTGCCAGGTGGGCCCGTTATTTGAGAAGGTATTGCAAGATAAGAGGCCCAAGGATTCGAGCCCGTGCCAGGCGGGTCCATTACAAGCCAGTTTCAGCTAAGAAGAGACAACGGCGCAAGTTCAAGGGCCGTCAATTATGCATTCAGGGGTCCACCTTTTCCTCCCCTTCTTTTCTATCATCCTTTCTCTTGCTCAGCTCCCACCATTGGGTGATGTATCTTCCCACTTCAAATCTTGCTGCCATCATCTTCTCCTCTTTTTCCCAGTCCACAAACCCCTATTCCTCTTCTTCCCATCCGGAGTCTTCGGATTTTCCCTCCTCTCACAATTCTAGGCCTTGGCCTATGCCTTCTCATCATCCCGATCCAGGGACATCTTCTGATTCTTCTCCTCCGGTATTTTCGGGTTCTAATTTTCCTTCCCCGACCCTGTCGGGTGATTCTCGTTCTCCTTCCCTAACCTTGTCGGGTGTCTATAATTCTCTTTCCCCGACTCTGTCAGGTGGTTCTCAGTCTTCTTCTCCAACTGTGTCGGATGTCCACAACTCTTCTTCTACGACCACGTCAGATGATTACTCTTCTTTACAGCAATCCTTTCATTATCTTCCCATTCTCTTTTCTTCACCATTTCAAGGTCATTGCCCTTTTTCATGCTGCTTTCGAGGGTTTAGCCCGCCTTGATCTAAGCTAATCTCTATTTATTCTATATCTGGTTCCTTATTATCAGGGTCTCTATGCCTTAATGAGGGAGTTCTAGCCCTCGTCTCTCTTCCTTTTTATCCTTCTTCGTCCAGTTTTGTGTCTGTCGCTCCTCCGTGTAGAGGGATCTTCAAGCTTTTCTATTCTTTCCATCTTGATCCTGACAAGCAAGGAATACAAAGCTCATGCTGCTTAAAGCTTGATGGTCAAGATCGATTCAGGATGCTATTTTCATGCTATGGATTTGCAAGGTATCTTTTATATTGCGTAAGAACATGCTATCATTGCTATTTCTATTATTTCTGCGCATTGTTGAGATAATGTTGTTTCCTCAACATGGTTTAGTGACTTTAGGAAATTTGTTTAGCTAGCTTAGTCAAAAAAATCCAGTTCGCTTCTGCAGCATTCTTAGGCTGGGTTGTATCACGGGTATGGCCTTAGTAGGGGCACCATTCTTTAGAGGCGGTTGGTTGTGGCAAGCCACCCACATATGCACGCCCGGCCCAAGAGGAATCTTTAATGGGAGGGGAGGGACGACAACCCCTAGCCAATAGTTTAAGCCCGTCTTTGGGTGTTGTAGATTGCTTCGTCAAAATCTAAAAAAAAAATCAGATATTCAAAAAAATTTCTAAAAAAATCAAATACTTCGAAAATCAAAAAAATCAAATATTGTTGAAAATCTAAAAAAATCTGAGAATTACAAAATCCATATTTTTTTGTCTTTTTGTTCCTTTCTATCTATTTTGTTTTGAGGATGGATATGATATGTTTGTTCAGTGTGCAAGTTGCAGGTGTTCAAAGCTTCCTTGCTCTTCATCATTTGCTCTGCCTCCTGTTCATATCTTCTGATCTGTTCTTCTTCTTCAATCTTATCTCTCGATCTGTTCTGAAGCTTGTGTCCTTCTCAGCTTTCGCTTTATCTCATCATGTCTCCATGAGAGGGCTTTGCCTCATGATTATGAACCTGGCAATTCTGCTTCATCTGATCTTGGGCTCTGATTGAAGAGCATATTTATTCGTATCTTTCGTCCGGCCTTGGTGTTGTTGTCCCACGTGTCTATGTCCCTCCGTGTCCTTATCACACGTGCTCTTTTGTCCCTCCGTATTTAACATGTTTTTCATCCCACTATGTTTTTGTGCCACCATGTTTTCATCCCACTATGTTTTCGTCCCACGTGTGTCTTATCCTATCATGCCATGTGTTGTTGTTGTCATCCCACACATGTGTTATTCGTGTCTTTTGTCCCCCGTAGTGTTGTCATCCCACGGGTCTTTGTCCCACCATATCTTGTCCCACCGCGTGTGCTATCCCACCGTGTTGTGGTGTTGTATTGCCCCATCATACTCTTTAGTCCCGCTCATGCTTATTATTTGTTCATGTGATGTCTTGCATATGTTGTTCATGTGATTTCATCCTTCTTTATGTTATGTTATGTTATCTTTCATCCATCTTTGTGATGTTATATTCATGTTATTGTGGTTATCTTATATGGAAAATCCATAAAAATTTAAAAATTATAAAAAATCCAAAAATACCGTTTCGCATGGCAGGTAAGTCAGGTATGGCTCTCTATCCGTTCTCATTATTACATTACTATATGGTATCTACATTATTATAGCCTCTCAAGGACCAGCTGGTTGTTCATGTGTTCTGAGATCTGATGTTCCCCTTTAACAAAAACGATGATGATCTAGGAGCATACGGTTCATCGTTGGATAAGCTGTTAGTTTGAGTCGGGTGGGGGACAATGGACTCTGTCTCACACGCCGTGGTTGCAAGAAGACTCTTGACCCTGTCTTGGCTCGGTCTAGCAATATTATCCTTGAGTACTTTCTATTTTTATCTTTCTTTGTATTCATTTTGATGATTTCTTTATTTTAGCCCAGCATGCATCATGTCATTTTTGAGCACTCATGTCTCGTGATTATTTCAAGGTTTCTCCTCAACAATGGTTAATTGTGTTTCAATTCTCTTGGATAAGAGATCTTCTTTCCACTTTGAATTTGAGCATTTTCCTTGATCTGCCCGTTCGGTCTGGTTGGCCAACGTGATTCCTATCTGGATTTTATCTCAATTTTACTCTTTCCCTTTTCCAGCTTTTCAGCTGTGTTCTTCCGATCACCTCATTGGTCCTGGATTATGTCCCCTGATGAGGTTGCTCGTGTTTTCATCTCCTCCTTAGTTAGCTTCTCCAGACATGTCTCACCCTTGTCATCCATTCCATGTGGTTAGTTCGGTGTTTTAGAGAGAATTCATGTCGCTTGTTGGTCATGACGGGTGTCTTTCACCTTGATGCCCGCTTTTTAGTTCTTTGCGCTTCATCTTTGCTTCATCTCCATTTCCCATCGCTATCACTTTTGCTCCATCTCCTTCCCATTTTACCTCCGCTTTGCTTTCGCTCATTCCCTTGCAAAGTGAAAATCAAGGAGGGGCATCTGTTGACACCCGTTTTCAGCCTGCAAGTTGAGTTATTTCTCTTATTCATCTCTGTGATGTCCTAAATTAACCATTGTTTTTTGAGCCTTCTTTGAGCCGATCTCGAGCCCATTTTGTTGGAACGGATGGACACTAAGATCTAGAGGGGGGGTGAATAGATCTACCCCTAAAAATCTACGCAGTTAAAGATAATGCGGAATAGAAACTAACCACTGTAACTCAATCACGAGATATAAGTTTCAGAACAAATTAGCATGCTAACAAGTATGCACGAACTGTAATGCTCAATAACAACTGGAAATATTACTGTAAAATGTCAGACAATAAGAATTGAATCTCCAAATTCTGTAAGAGATGAATTTCAACAATATCAAGAGAGATCAGATGATTGCACTCAACAGTCAGCCAAACATCTAGGTATGGTACGATCGCGGAGGCTAACCACACGCAAGAGGTGGAATTCCAGATAAGCACAGCTTATCTTTCCAACCACACCTTTTGATATACCAACTGGATGAAAATCTTTAGCAACAATCTCGGATAGCAATTTTAACAAGTGAAAGCATGTTTCTCTTAAACAGTCCTAAGCATTCATCTAAACGATGAGTATACAGAAGCTATAAACACACTGGCGTACAAATCAATCACACACGAGAAGAGATTTTTTAGGTGGTTCGATCTCTATCCAGAGATCTACGTCCACCCCTTACTCAATTGAGTAAGGCTTACTGCTGTCACACAGCTTGAGTGCGCTGATCCACAGCTTCGGGGATATAATCCCTACAGATCGTTGATCCACAGCTTTGGGGATTAGATCCCAGACCGCTGAGCCTCACAACTTGCTACTGTTGAGCCTTATAGCTTCGCTGTCTGAGGTTTCACCCTCGCCCACTGATACACAGCTTAAGATAATTCAGGAAATTAAATGAAAAGAACGAAACAAGGAAATAATGTAGCTCTCTAGGAGCAGATTGACTCTGGATTTGATCCAGGAGTCAATTACAAAGATGAACTCTCTTCTCACTCAGACGATCAAACCAGCTTATGATGCTCTACTTTCTACGACCTTTACTGCAGCTTCTTCTTTCAACTTCTTCTCTACTTCTCACAGTCTCTCTGCTTGTCTCTTCTACTGAATCTACCTTCTCCTTTTGTCCTCTCTCAGGGTTCTGATCCCTCTTTATATCCTCACGAGAGGAGGGCACGTGGGAGACACATTTCCCGCCCAAAAATCAGTAGAAGATGTTCTGGTGAAGCTCCACATGTCAAGAGATGTAGATGCTCTTTCCACGTGTCAGATGATGGAAGCACGGGCCCAAGTGTCAGAAAGATCTGATTGGAGAACTGCCTTGGATCATGTGCCACTTATTGTCCTGGGATCACGTGACCACTTAACTTTCTATTGTTTCCAGATACGTAGTAATTAATCCTACAATTTAAACAACAGATATTTCATCAAACACTTAGAGTGCATGCTCAATGCTTAAACCTTGAACATGTTCAAACTTAACGGTGTACTGACTTTACCTAGTGCACAAACCTTTATTACACATGTGCTTAGACTCTGAAGAATGCATATGCACTGACCTTGTAGCATCATATGAGAATATGCACAAACTTGTCCTTGTAAATGTGCACGGACTTTGATCGAATGAGCACTGAACTCGATATGTAGTATAAGAAATATGCACCAACCTTGGACATGCACAGAATGAAGTGTGCACAGGCCTTCCAAGCGATCAATGCACATGTGCACCGACCTGAGTTTATGAAAATGACTATATGCACCGACCTGAGTTTATGCAAATGACTATATGCACCGACTTTCTATACGCACAAGGTAGACGTGCACGGACCTTCATATGCATAAGTCAGAAATGTGCACCGACCTTAATATGCATGAGATAAAAGGTGCACAGACCTTTATATGCATGACGCAGAAACATGCACTGACCTTGTGTGCATCCATACCAGATGTGCACGGACCTTATGTGCAGGCACTTAAAAATGTGCACAGACCTACATGAGTGAATAGTGGTATGCACTGACTTTTATTGTTTGCATAAACAGAAACGTGGACTGACTTATATGTGTTATATGCAAAACATGCATTGACCTATGTGTGTTATGCGCCAAAATGTGCCCGGACCTATATGTGCTAAATGTGAAACATGCACGGACCTCATTTTGCACAAGGCAAAGGATGCACCGACTTGTATGTAGAGAGATAGAATGTGCACTGACCTTGTTCTGCCTAATGAAGGGTGTATGCACCGACCTTGTTTAACACAAGGTAAATGTGCACAGACTTGCTACGATGTATGCACCGACCTGTTATGCACTTCTATAGAAACGTGCACCAACCTTGTTTAGCAAAGGGCAAATGTGCATAGACTTGCTACGAGGTATGAACCGACCTATTATGCACATCTACAGAAACGTGCACCGACTTTAGTATGTTGAGTAGTGGATAGCGGATCTAGAGGGGAGGGGTGAATAGATCTTCCCCTCTTTTCTCAATGCAACCCTCTTTAAAGTTAGATAAAGATAATAGCAGCAGAATATAACTACTTTAATAAAGGACACAATGATTTGCTTAGCAAGATAATTATGTAATATAGAGATTGAACCTAAGCATGCATCTAACACAAAGCAATCACACAATCAAATCACAACACATGAGATTTTAAGGTGGTATGGACTGAATCCCCAGTCTTACGTCCACCCCTCACCAAATCCAGTGAGGCTCCACTAGTACCACGCACGGAACCACAAATCGGAAAGACCTCTGATTGTCTTCTTACTAACCACCGGTAGGGACGTCAATCACCGCAGATCGGACAACTTCTGATTGTCTTCCTACTAACCACCGGTAGGGACGTCAATCACTGCAGATCGGACAACTTCCGATTGTCTTCCTACTAACCATCGGTAGGGACGATCTTGAGTTTCAAATGTTTGAATGAAATGGAAAAAGAACAAGATATAAAAACACTCAAACAAGATATAGAATATGCTTAAGGAGAAAAGATATTGTCTGAGATTTCTGGAGCTTGAATCTGATGCTTCAATGGTATCTTCTTGCTTGTGAAATGATCTTCCTTGGATCACCTTGAGTTGATGAAGAAGATAAAGGATGCAGATTTGATCTCCCTTGAAAATCTTGTGAAATCAGCTTTCTTGGATCACCTTGATAGCCTTGCTTGCTTCTGTACTTCCTTGGAGATTGCTTGCTTTGATATGAGCTTGAAACACCTTGAAATGGATGAAGAACTTTTTCACGAAGTACTATTCACGGCTACAGTACCTCTTCTTCCAAACCTCCTTTGATCTCCCTTGATCCCTCTTTCTTTGAATCCCCTTTGAGTTGATGGAGGAGATAATGGATGCAGCCTTGAACCTTGATTGCTTTTACACCTTCTTAGAGGTTGATGGCTTCAGAAATAAGCTTGAATCACCTTGGATGGATGAAGAACTCCAGCCCGAAGCACTGTTCATGGAGGTGCTACAGTACCCGCGAATCACCTCCTCTAGCCTCCCTTGATCTCTCTTGTTCCAATTGAAGCATTAGGGTTTCTAACTCGTCATGTGTTGGTTTTATAGGCTTTGAATGGTCCTTGGACATTCCCCAGACTAGATCCACAATCCATGGGGGATTGGGTGACTTTGGGGTTAAACAAATACAAGGAAAGGGGCTCTTCTCGAAGTGGAAAATAAAGTCAACATTGTTGGCTCGGGGCTGGCGGTCGACCTGCAAAAGCTGGCGGTCGACCGCTATTGAGAAACCCTATAGAAATTTGATCTCTGGAATTTTCGGTCGACCGCTACTGGGCTGGCGGCCAGTGAGCTGCTGGCAGGGGCGGTCGACAGCCCCTGGGCTGGCGGTCGACCACCAGCTGGGCAGACCCCGGGTTATTCCGGGTCAGTCCGTTAACCCCTTTAGCTCCTTAGCTTGAGTCCTTTAGCAGCCCGTTCTCATCTGTGGCATCAACCTTGACAGTCTTGAAGATTTCTATTGATTATATCGCTCCTATAATCAAATTTTTGTTCCGGGGGCTTCGCGACCTCACCGCACAGGTCGATCCGCGTATGAGGGCTCAATCATTGAGCTTTCACTTTTGCCATCTCCACTCCATTCCTTGGCATATCTATCATGAAAGAACATCAAGTAGTTTAGTCATATAAGAGTGGTAAAACATCAATGACTTATAGTGTTTAGCCATTATCAAAATCAAGAATATCAAATAACTCAAATGACCACAGGATGATGTCAAATGACCCAAGTGACCACAAGATGACTCAAATGACCACAGGGGCACAACATAGTAGAACTAAGAGATGATGTGCACCGACCTTGCCTCTACTTACCATGCAATATGCATTGACCTTCATGCGCAGAACTGTAAAAGTGTATGGACCTTAGTATGAAATGCGTGCACATGAAGCTATGAAATGCTAACAATGTTGTCATAATAAGAATGATTTCAGAAAATTATTATTATTATCAAAATCCAAGAGTTGAAATACAAAATGTATTGTTGCTAATCATCAAAACAAAATGGGAAATTAACTTCGGAGAACTAAGTCAAAAGAGACATGACATGAGACACATTATCCCACATGAGCACCCACAACATTCTCCCCCTTTTTGATGATGGCAACACGTTCACATTTTGATGTCAACAATGATTTTATTACGAATCAAGAAATATGCTCACAGTAATATGCACAACGTATAATTCAAGAAATGCGGCATTTGTCATCAACATCACATCAAACACTCTCCCCATCAACATCACATCAAAAGGCTAATCAACATCAAAATCTCTTCCCCTTTGCCATTAGCAGAAAGGATAATAGGAAGATATCAAGGAGAGTATTAGAGTGAAGAAGAAATGTGATTTGACAAACTGAGTAGGCTTTCAGTAATCAAGTAAATAAAGCACATATTCTTCAAAATAAGAGTGCAGATAGTGCATTCCTGAACTTATGTGGTTTAAAGAGTATGAAAGTGAGAGACTAGCCACTCCACTCTGTGAGAAACAGTTTGCATGAGCTCTTAATAGTAATGAACCAGACGTGCATGAGACATGCCAGATTTTGCCTTACTTTATCTTATTTATGTAAAACATCAAAGCATCATCATGAGTGACCAGAACTTGTATTGAGATTAAACAAACTCCACAGTTTTGAATTAATCTTCAAAGAAGCAGTGATAGTTTCATACATTTCTTTTCTTTTACTACTTTAGAACAGTCAAGTATAATCATGCCTTTTTACATAAGAGTACACGTTTATAAGACGCCAGTACCCCTAGTTACTCAGTAAGATCTACTATTCTGTCTCGGGTATAGTGTCCACCTTTTTGTGTAAGGGTACACGTTTATCAGACGCCAGTACCCCTAGTTACTCAGTGGAACTAACCTTTTAATTTTCTGAAAAGAGATAACTTGAAGCACTTCATGACATGAGTTTTTCTCTATTTCATGATGAAGTGCCCAATTTCTCAGTGCATTCAATCATTTCTCTACCTTTAGAATATATGATTCATCATTTTGACACAGCTGCCCATTTAATTTTCAGAAGGTGTTGTTTAAGAACAATACATGTTTTCAGATCTTCTCATCCAATTTAACCTGAGTCTAGATAAATTCAGATTCTAAAAGACTCAATTAAACATGACATGCACGAAATGGTTAAGAACTATTAAAAGTATTCCACATTCCTTCTTCATTGAGTTTGGTTTTTAGTCTCTAAAGTTCATTAAGTTTAAACAAGCAATTCATTCAAGATTCATTACTGTGTCTTATAAGAAAAGAATTCTAATTTCAGCAGCTTAGATTAATGAACATATCTATCAGTTTGTCATTTGTTCAGATTCAGAAAATGGTTCCAAGGAATGTTCAGATACTTATGTCAAGGATGAGAATACATCAGCTAAATGGAGAACTGACAGAAGGTGTTCTCAGATGAACTATTCAGAAACTGACCTATGGACTTGCTCAGATTCAAACTTTATTCTAAGCTCCCCCTCACAAAGTGAATGAAAAGAGATGATCATGAATGAAAACTATATATGTTGTATCTGTCTATATGCTCATAATACCACCACCAAGGATGACATGATGAACCAGAAACTCCCCCTCAGTGTATGCATGAGATTTTCTAAAATGATTTCATGTCTTAATCTAGATGTATGTAATGTTGACCCATGGTACTAGGCGAAGGGCTAGCCTCTACGCATAGTGTGAGTTTTCAGATAGAAAATATATATCCTTCTCCCAACTTACCATTTGATATACCTATGGGTTAACAATAAAATGCAACAGACAGACATTCAGAAAATTCAGTGACAGTCACCACACATGCAGCATTCACGAATATTAGAACCAGATATGATCAAGAACTCATGCTGAGAATTTGCAAAGACCAAGTTCTCTTCTTAGAAATTTGAATCTTTCATTACCAAGAGGCTTGGTAAAAATATCAGCAATTTTTCTTTCAGATTCAACAAATTCTAGAACAATTTCCTTTTTACTCACTTCATCTCTAAGAAAATGATGTTTGATCTCAATATGTTTAGTCCTAGAATGGTGAACATGATTTTTAGTTAAGAAAATAGCACTTGTGTTATCACAAAGAATTGTAGTGCAACCAAGATTTATAAGATAGTCAATTAACTGGTGTTTAATCCAGAGGACTTGGGCAGCACAGTTTCCTGCAGCCACATACTCTGCCTCAATAGTGGATAGGGTGATAGTGTGATGTTTCTCAGATGTCCAAGACACTAGACACCCACCTAGAAATTGACAGTATCTACTATTGCTTTTCCTATCTATCTTACACCCAGCATAGTATGCATCAGTGTAAGCTATAAGGTCCAGCTCACACTTAGTAGGATACCATAAGCCTAAGTATAGGGTGCCAGACATATACTTAAAAATCTATTTCACAGCTATCAAATGTGATTCCTTAGGACATGCTTGAAATCGAGCATACAAACATACTGAAAACTGAATATCAGGGCGAGAAGCAGTAAGATATAACAAGGATCCGATCAAACATCTGTATAGTTTGGGGTCTACCGTTTTACCTTTAGTATCAGTATCAAGGCTGGTAGATGTTCCCATTGGTGCAGTTATTGCTTTGAGGTTTTTCATCTTGAATTTCTTTAGTAAATCCTTGATATACTTTTCTTGAGTTATAAACATTCCTTCTTTAGTCTGACAGACCTGCAACCCAAGAAAAAATTTTAGTTCACCCATTGAGCTCATTTCAAATTCACTAGTCATTAATGCTGAAAATTCCTCACACATGGATGAATTTGTTGACCCAAACACTATATCATCTACATAAATTTGAATAATCAAAATTTCTTTGTCACATACCTTTGTGAATAATGTCTGGTCAATCTTACCTCTAGAGAATCCCTTTTCTTTGAGAAACTTACTTAGTTTGTCATACCAAGCTCGAGGAGCTTGCTTCAATCCATAGAGTGCCTTGTCAAGCTTATAGACATGGTCAGGAAAATCAAGACACTCAAAACCAGGGAGTTATTTTACAAAAACATCCTCTTTTACTTTTCCATTTAAAAATGTAGATTTGACGTCCATCTGTTGGAGGGTTATTCCTAAATTGCATGCGATTGCTAAAAGAATCCTAATGGCTTCTAGCCTAGCTACAAGGTCAAAAGATTCTTTAAAGTCAATACCATACTCTTGGTTGTACCCCTGAGCTACCAGCCTAGCCTTATTTCTTACTATATTACCTTGCTCATCAGTTTTATTCCGAAAGACCCATTTAGTGCCTATAATATTACCATGAGAGGGTTTAGGAACTAAGTGCTAGACCTTGTTCCTATCAAATTGACTAAGTTCTTCATGCATGGCATTAATCCAGTGTTCATCCGAAAGTGCACTCTCTATGTTCTTTGGTTCAATCTGAGATACTAAAGCAAATGAATTCAATTCATTTTCAATTCTTAAATGTGCTCTAGTTCTTGTAGGTTCATTCAGATTACCAATAATATTTTCTGGAGGATGGCCTATAAGAAATAAAATATTGGTAACCGGAATACCTGGATTTTCACTTACCTCCCCATGAGTGTAAGATTTTTTTGCTTCAACCTCTTCTGCAGAATCTCCATTCGGTGCCTCTTTGGTCTGCAGAATTTCTCCATCTACTTTGTCCCTGCATAAACTGATGTCAGTTTTATTTTCTAACTCATCAAACACTATATGAGGAGATTCTTCAACAGTTTTAGAATTGAGATTGTATATCCTATAGGCTCTGGAATGTTCAGAATAACCTAGAAAAATTCCAGGTTCACTTTTAGTTTCAAACTTATCAAGGTCTCGTTTGGAGTTTACATGAACAAAACATTTACAACCGCAAATCTTGAAATGCGCTAGAGAAGGTTTCTTACCTTTAAGAATCTCACAGGGAGTCATTTGAGTAGTGGGTCCTACCAGGGCTCTATTAATGATGTAACATGAAGTGTTAATAGCCTCAGCCCAAAACTTCCTTGGTAGGTTCCCTTCCACCAGCATAGTATGAGTCATTTCAACTAAGGTTCGGTTTCTCCTTTCTACTACTCCATTCTGCTCTAGAGTTCTTGGTGAGGAGAACCTGTGAGTGATGCCATTCTCTCTGTAGAAATCATCAAATTGTGAGTTAACAAACTCACCACCATGATCAGATAAAATATTCAAAATAGCATAATCATTGATCTATTTTATTTTATAAAAGAACTCCTGAAATTCTTCAAAAGCTTTGTTTTTGTGAGACAAGTAGAAAACCCAAGTAAATCTAGAGAAGTCATCAACAAGCACAAAACCATATCTTTTTCCAGATAAGCTAACTGACCTAGTGGGTCCAAATAAGTCCATGTGAATTAGCTCATATGGTTTAGAAGACATGTTTTCAGTTCTAGATTTTAAAGATTTTCTGGTATGTTTACATTGGGTGCATGCCTCACAGATTTTATTGTCATTTTTAAAAGAAATTTCAGGAAGCCCTTTTACCATACTGTGTTTATTCAGTTTATGAAGCATACTATAGCTGGCATGACCTAATCTACGATGCCACAGGTAGGCTAGGTCATCTTTATTAACACTAAGATAGAGATTAGAGTGTGCTACATCATCTAAGTCTACCATATAGATGTTATTAACTCTCTTGCCAATGAATTTCATAGATTCAGAATTAGGTTCATAGATGGTGCATGCAAGAGAATCAAATACAACTTTATGGCCTCTGTCACAGAGTTGACTATGCTAAGAAGATTATAAGCTAAACCTTCAACTAACAAACCTTCTTCAATTAAACAAGAAGAGCACTTACTAACCTTTCCTGATCCAATAATCTTTCCCTTGGTATTACCTCCAAATGTGACATGACCAGCATCTTTCTTCACCAACATGCAGAATTTTTCTTTATCTCCGGTCATGTGCTCGGAACAGCCACTATCCAGATACCACTTGTTATGATTGGCTGCCAGGCATACCTACAAGGGAATTAAGTAGAATGATTTGGAACAGTGGACGTCAAAAAAAGAGAAGAAAAAGAATGTTCATGTGGCACGGATGTCTCGACATCCCAAGAGCAAGTCGGAGACGAAAAGGCCGAATAAACTATGTACCTCCTCCAAGCAGGACGAATATATATCCAGTGCTCCGTTCCCCCTCCCCCAAGAAAGATGAATATATACCCGGTGCTTCGCCACCCAACAAAGAAGCCCCTCGGGCAGAAGAGACAACCCCAACTCTCCAGTCGGTATGGCCGAAGGCCGAATCAGAAGAAGCTCAGAAACTCAGACGCGGGTTTGGCTTGTGCCAGAAATCACTCAAAGTCTCGAATCGGGATTCAAAAACTCCAAGCTAAACACATCGAAGCAGGAGCATTGTAGCTGAAGTTCTTCAAGAGCACAACTGATCGCCTGAATGGTCGCGAAGCGGAGACGAGGTCTAAACCGGCGTGACCTGCACTTAAACTGGTGCACCCTTGCTTAGGCCGTAAATCGACGCGCCCCTTCTAACAGCCTTAAACTAGCGTGCCCCCCCTTCTCATTCCAAACCGACACGCCCCTTGTGTGCTGCTAATCCGGCGCGCACAACTCCGCACCGTTTTAACCGAATGGCCATCCCATCCGCCAGCCGATACCCTATTTTCGCATCAGTCTGGTGCCTAGAGGGCATTCAATGCTCTGAAGCCCTGCCTCCACGGGCATTCAATGCTCGAAGCTCTGTCTCCACATCCGTTCGACAGCGTAGCGACGAAGGCATGCATCGACGGGGGAAGCAGCAGAAGTTCTCACAGCAAACCTGCGAACGTCCCATCCTCTGAGGAATGCCAGCGTACTGCGCATATCAATGGATGACACCGCGGCATGTCAATCCCGTTCGCCCGACAAATAAAAGCAAGTGGCGGGAGTTTCTTCCGTTCGAGCAAAGAAAGAGAAACCCGGGTTATATTTACTCTCCATGTTCGACGGAGAAGAAAAAGAATGGTCTATTGAAAAGAAGGAGAGAGTCTGGTTCAGCTGGGAGTTCCCTCAGAAGAAAAGAAGAATCCCCGTCTCTGCGCCTGCTAGGTGAAGAAAAAAGGAGATTGAGCGTGAGAGAAGAGAGGTGAGCTCAGAGGGGGAGGAGCTTGTGCTCCGTTCCCCCTCCCCCATCGATGCATTTCTTCCTTTCTCTCTGATGTAATCTCTCCTTTTTTTCTTGTATTTTTGGTTTCCCCCCCCCCCTTTCGGTGGATGAATAAACAGAGGGTCTTTGTCAAGCTCGGTGTTCTTCATTTAGCCTCCGCTCTCCTCTTCTTGTCTCCTGCTCATCCAGGGTCCTCGAAGCCTACCTCTCCGTGGCATGGCCTTCTAAGCAACACGTTCGAAGGGTGAATACTCATAGCTATTCATGGTGAACATCCGTCCCTGTGGAACTTCCACAAAATCACCACCTGTAAGCTACTGGAACTCTTGAAGGCTGGTCCTCGAGTCTCCACACGCACTTATGGGTTAACGGAGGCCTCACTCCGAGTTTTGAGGTTCACCCCGGAGCAATCCGTTTGGTGTTCCCCATTTTTTCTCTGGCAAGCTTCAGTCTGGGGGAGATGCTGCCTAAATTTCACCAGGCCAAGAACAAGAGGAACAAAGAACAAGAACACATAAGAATGAATAAATGAAGCTTCTTCAGACTAAATCAACCCCACTCAGAAAGCCCCCTCCTGAAATCAAACACAAACTGAACTACCCTGCACATCAAACACTTCTAATAAAACATTCAGATTTTCATGCCAATTTACCTTAACAAATGATCAAACACTTAAACTTTCTCTCCACAAGCTTAATCCATCAATAAGATGAATAAATCAGTCATCAAAGTAGCTCACGGGTGAAAGAAAGAAGAAACAGAATGAAATACAACTCACAGAACTTAAACCGGCGCGCCCCTAATCCGACGCGGGTTAATCCGGCGCGGTACCCCCCCACGCCGGATTAGCTTCACACTCAAAACTCCATGATTTTTCTTGGAATCAATACTGCACCCCTACTACTATTTGAGCCTTAATCCGACGCGCCTAACTATTCATCCTGCAAAATCGGCGCGCCCCTCTTCTTGGCCTTATCCGGCGCGCCCCTCTCTTGTGAAACCCATTAAACCGGCGCGCCCCATTCTCCCCATGGCATTCTTCTTTAACCGGCGCGCCCCATTCTTGCTCAGGTCATTAAACCGGCACGCCCTCCCTTCAACACTCTTAACCGGCGTGCCTCTTCTATCCCACTTAATCGGCGTGCCCCATAAAAGAAAACATAAATTAACTTAATAGAAGAAAAGGTTTAAAACTAATGAATAAAACAAAAGAAGGGAACTAAACTAATAAATAAAAATGAAAGATCATGAATCACACTTATGAGAATAAACAACATAATGAATCATTCTTATAATCAGAATTTTCTTCTCGGGCGCGGCCCCCTTGACCTCCGCGACCTGACCGCACTGGTCGATCCGCGTGTGAGGGCGCACGTCGGCGAGTTCAGGCTTCATACTTAAGTATCCTCTTCCCCAGACTGTGCGTAAAGAGAAAAGCAATGACGCCCCATGGCATCGGACGTGGACCTCGGGAACCCCGTTATGGCCATAGTCTGAAAACATCTCGGGCCAATAGTTCATCCAGCTTGACACATATACTGGGATCTAATCCCGCATCCACATTAAACTTGCCGTACCTACGGCATACATTCATACGATTTTGTCGTCGTCTTCGATGTTTCAAATACGGACTCTCGTCTAAATAATGAATGGTCCGTTTGTGACCGACATATATATCGGGATCTAATCCCGCACTTGCATTAAAGTTGCCGTACTCACGACAGACATTTGTATGGTTTGTCACCGTCTCTTACGCTACAAATGCGGACTTCCGTCCGAACAAGAAATGGTTCGCCAGTGATCGACATCCACGCATACCTTGGGACCTTCGTTTCCCCGGACTATGTGTGAAGAGAAAATCAATGACGCCCCATGGCATTGGACGTGGACCTTGGGAACCATCCCGATATGGTCGTAATCCGGTGTTGCTCTGGGCCGATAATTCGTCAAACCAGACTCGTTCCCATTGGGATTCGTTTCCGCTCTTTCATTAAAATCACCGTAAACTCAGGCATACATTTGTACGGGTTTATTTCCGTTTACGCCGTGCCTTCAATACGGATCTTTGTCCGAACATAAAGTGGTCCATGAATGACCGACAAAGTCTGAATGGAACGAGACGGCTCTCGTCTTCCTCGAACCCTACGTGTGGGAATATCAATAAGACCTTCGTGAGTCACGTTTGGACCTCGGGTTCGCCCCAACCATGGTCATTGCCTGCCCCACATCCTAGGCCTATAGCCAGCTATCTCTGTACATGTCTTCGTTTTGGAATCTAGTCCCGGGACACTTTCCCGCTGCCCTTCGGCACCAAAAATATTAACGATGCCCACGCAAGCATCGTTTGGACCGCGGGAGGCGCCCCCGGAATGGTCCCGACTCGATCTCGCACCGGGCCAATAAACTCGCTGATTATTGACCACTCTGACCAGGATTCAACCGAATGTCTCCTATCCCTTTTAACAATAAATTTGCCGTACCCCGGCATACATATGCTCCAGTTTTCCCCGTGACGATCATGATTTTCTGAAGCCTGACGCTTGTCCGAATATCAAAATGGTCCCTTAAGTGACCGACACATTCCGAATGCTTGCTTCCCTAGACATCAGGCTTTCTGACTGATTCGAGACTGTTATCTGTTTGTTTCTCTCGATGTAGTTTTCTGGCCATGAGGCCCTGATTCCCGGCGATTAATCAAGGGTGTTCCCCTCTCCGAGGGGATGTAAATGACGCCGTGGCCTTTACGGCCCGGCGGGTTTTAGTCCCGACATGAACTACACAATCATCTGATTAGTCAGATCGAGCGCACAATAAATCGTCACATAGGTGACTGGCACGCCCACGCACTTAATAAACCCAATAAACAAATAAACAACGATCTTAATAAAAAGTGCATCCACAAGTTTGGCACGCCCGGTGGGACTGAAACCACCCTTCATCTCTTCACCGGGATTCGGGGCCTCATGGCCTCCTAATAAATGATGTTTGCCTGCTTTGATGAATTGCAGGTGTTATCTTCGCAAGCCCTATGGGGAGAAAAGCCGGACTAGGCGCAATTGTCTTTGTGGCCTCGAGAACGCTACTCCGAGGCATATGCAGCTTCCAGGAATCATGAAGGCTGCTAAAATAAAAGAGAAGAGGAAAAGAGGAGAGGGAGGGAAAATCAAATCCCCTTTCCGCCAAAAAAAAAGGAAAAGAAGAAAAGAAGAAAGAAACAAAAAGGGAAGAGAAAGAATGGACGAGAGAGGGTTGTACGTCCATACCCATCGAGATCCGTGCTGAACAAAGATTACCACTGTGGGAGTGATGCGGTGGAGCAAGCCACTCATCCCCTCCCTGAGGGGGTGAGCGCTCTCCTGCGCGCCTACCTTGGTCTATTACAAAAAATAAGAGAAGAAAAGAAAGGACAAAAATCGGCAGGCATTGCCGAGCAAAAGAACAAGAAGAAGGTCGGCGTCCCGCCTGACTCTAGGAGGGTCCAAGTCTGTGGTGCAATGCCCTAGTCCATTCCACCTTTCTGCTGCCTCTATCTGGCATAAGATGGCCCCTCGAGTGGCTCTTAGAAGATCCAGCAAGCCGCAACTCTAGCTTGACGAACTCCTCCCCGCTGTAGGGAATGCTTTATAGCAATGAGGCCGAGCACGGCCACGAATCTAGAAGAGAGCATTCATCCACCCCGCCATAGGGGTGTGAAAAAAAAAAGAATATAGCCCGACTTAGGGGCATTTGAAGAAGCAACATACTCCGCCATGGGGGCATAGAGGCCGCAAAGAATGCACCCCATCTTACGGGGATCTGAAGAAGAAACGTACACCCCACCTTGGGGGGCATCAAAGCAGCAATACACCCCACCTTGGGTGCACAAGAAGCAAACATCTCCCAGGGTGCCGAGGTAGAAAAAGAAGAATCCACTCAGCTCTGGGGCATAAGAAGCAAAAGATACACCCCGCTTAGGGGGTACATGAAGGGAATGCACCCCGACTTGGGGGCATAAGAAGAAACATAGTTGCACCCCGGCCCGGGGGCACATGAAGAGAATCCACCCCGACTCGGGGGCACATAAAGCAAAAGTTACACCCCAGCCTTGGGGCATTTGAAGAAGATACTACACCCGCTCCGGGGATATATGAAAAGACACACAGCCCGCCTTGAGGGGGTAGAAGAAGCAGAATACACTCCGCCCGGGGTGCACAAGAAGCAAAGCACACCCCGACTCGGGGGACATACGAGACAAAGAATACACCCCGATTTAGGGGTATTTAAGAGAGAAATATACCCCGATATGGGGGCATACGAAACAAAGTACAACCCGGCTTAGGGGAATACAAAGAGAAATATACCCCACCCTACGGCAGAAGAAGCAGAAGAATACACCCTACCTTAGGGGCTTTTGAAGAAGCAACAGAATCCACCCTCTTCCAAGGGGCATAAAGAAGCGAAACACACCCCGACTTAGGGGGATAAGAAGCAAAAGAATACACCCCGCCCGGGGGCACAAAATCTATAAAGAATACACCCCTCGTGGGGGCATTTGAAAAGAAATATACCCCGCCACGGGGGGCATTGAATCCAAAAAGAATACACCCCCGCCTGGGGCCACAAAAGTAAAGAGGCCTCCCCCTGACCTATGGGGCAGATGAAGAAAAGCTACACTCCAACCTGGGGGCACGTTAAGAGAAATACACCCCAGTCCGGGGGCATCAATGAATAAGGAAGAGCAGAACAAAAAGAATAGTCATGAGGTGGGCATGGTCTTTGCACCCCCCTCTTCATAGTAAAAAGAAGAGCAGAAAAAAAAGAATAGTTGTCAGGTAGACGTGGTCTCTCCACTCGCCTCTCCATACAAAAGAAGAAGAGAAGAGAAGAAAGTGAGCCTTGAGGCAGACATGGTCTTTCACCCTCTACCTCCAACCATCCAACAAATAGACTTCTCATGGGATCGGTGTCACAACCTTTCATCTAAGCCGATAAACCTTTCACCAACGGGGTGTTAAACCGACAAAACCTTCCGTCGACGGGACGTTAAAACGACTAAACCTTCCATCGACGGGGCGTTAAACCGACTAAACCTTCCGCCGACGGGGCATTAAATTGACAAAACCTTCCGCCAACGGGGCGTTAAACCGACCAGATACTCAATCATCGGCCCCTGAGCCGACAGCTACTCCATTATCGACCTTTGGGCCAACAGCTATCCAATTATCGGCTCCTAGCCGACAACTATTACCTTATTGGCCTCTCGGTTGATAGCTATTCATTTATCGACCTCCGGGTCGACAGCTATCCAATCATCCATTGGCTTTAAGCCAACAGCTTTCCAATTATCAGCCTCTGAGCCGACAGCTCTTTAATCATCGGCGTTTGAGCCGACAGCTTCTTAATTATCGGCTCCTAGTCGACAGCTATTCACTTATCGACCTCTCGGTCGACAGCTATTCATTTATCGACCTCCGGGTCGACAGCTATCCAATCATCCATTGGCTTTAAGCCAACAGCTTTCCAATTATCGGCCTCTGAGCCGACAGCTCTTTAATCATCGGGGTTTGAGCCGACAACTTCTTAATTATCGGTATTTAAAGCCGATAACTTCTTAATTATCGGCTTTCGGGCAGACAGCTTCTCAACCATCGGTGCCCAGGCCGATAGTTGTTCAAAGATGTTCAAATAATAATAATAAACAAATAAACAAAATTATTGGCATCGAGCCAACAACTTTTCAATTATTGTTGCCTAAACCGACAACTTACCAATCATTGGCATTAAACTAATAAACACTTCATCCATTAGCTTTAAGCCAACAGCTTTCCAATCATCGGCCTCTGAGCCGACAGCTCTTTAATCATCGGCGTTTAAGCCGACAGCTTCTTAATTATCGGTATTTAAAGCTGACTGCTCTCTAACCATCGGTGTTTAAGCCGATAGCAATCCATCCATTGGCACTTAAGCCAATAGCATTTCATCATTGGCATCCGAGCCAATAGCAATTCACAAGGCACTCAACCACTGGCATTCGTGCCAGCATATGCTTACAGATATTCAAACCAAAAAAAAAGAAAAAAAAAGAAAGATCATAAAATCGAAAGAAGGAAAGAACAAAAAATATATAAGAATAATAAAATTAATAAATAATTGTTGTGACCCCTCTGTGTTGATGATGTTGACAATAAGTTTTACTTCATTGGCAACAGTTTGTTTTGATTGATTGGCAACTATTATTATTTTGATGAAATTATTTTTATCAGGTTGTCTGTGTATATAATGCAGTCAGAGTCTATATATTGTTATGCACATACTCACATGTCTACACAGTGCATTGCAGCATGAACATAGAGTCTATACCTTTCCTTGTTTAGTCTGGACAGTAGTGGGTCGACCCTCTTCTCAGATGGGTCGACGCCCCCAGAGTGAAGTCTATACACTGTCTGTCTATCTTGTGTCTCATGCAGCGTCTTAGGCATTTTGTTAAAGTCTATACAGTGCTGCTCACACGAACACTCAAGTCCATACATCGTGAAGTCTGCACAGTGTGGCACCCAATGTCTATACATTGCTCATTCGTTCATTCAGCATTGTCAAGTCTACACATTGGTCGGTGCCAAGTCTGTACAGCGAGCGTCTCATTGGTGAAGTCTGTACACCTACCAGTTGAACTTCAAAGTCCATACATTGGACTGTAGCTTGCACGAAGCTAAGCCCATACATCGCTCAAGTCTGTACAGAGTCCAGCTTCTTAGTTAGCGTCTCATGCATTCGAGCAAAGCCTATACATCGGGGTGAAGTCTGTACATCCTTCGTTCAACTTCGAAGTCTGTACATTGGAAGTTTCACCTATGTTTCCCTTCAAGTCTATACATCGGTAGTTTTACCATCGTTTCCCTTGAAGTCTATACTCTGATGGCTTTACCGTCGTTTCACTTGAAGTCTATACTCTCGACTGCCTTGTCTTGATCAAGTCTCTACAGAGCTTCTGTGCTCAAGTCTGTACAGCCTTTCACTTGGAAAGTCTATTCATCGTGAAGTCTTCACACTGGCCTTTGAATGATGTCTGTACATCGTGCATCTCTTCGTTGAAGTCTGTACATCCTTCGCTGAGCCTTCCAAGTCTATACAGTCACTAAGTCTGTACATCCTCTAGGCGCTCACGAAGTCTACACATTGGTTTTCTTTTCAAGTATGTACAGACTTTGGTTTGTGCAAGTCTATAAAACCGACTGTTCAGTTTGTGACCAAGTCTGTACAGCCAAGGCGACTGTTAAGTCCGTACATTGGTTCAAGCTTCCAAGTCTGCACATTTGGCCCTCAAGCCTTTGAAGTCCATACATTGGACTATGCTTCGCAAAGTCCATACATTGGACTGTGCTCGTAAAGTCTATACAACGTTGTTTAGTGGAAGTCTGTACAGCCGTTGGGTTGCCAAAGTCCATACATTGTGAACCTCAAAGCCTGTACAGACTTTGCCATGTTTAAGTCTGTACATCGTTCATTTGTCTTGGCAAGTCTACACATTGGTAGTCTGTACATCATTCGTGAAGATTGAACATTGAGCAAGTGTATACATTGCACGAGTCTGCATCGTGCATCAGTCATGAAGTCTATACATCGTCTGTCTTCATTAAAGTCTCATGAAGTCTGTATATCGTGGCTTTTGTGCTCCAAGTCTATACATCATGGCAAGTCCGAAGTCTACACATTGGAAGTGTATTCATTCATGCATCATGAGTCGACCCCCTGATTAGATGGGTCGACCCCCTTTAGACTTCTAAGTCTATACACTGTGTTCATGCATTGTTCTCATCAAAGTCTACACATTACTGTTCTTCACAGAAAGTCTATACACTGCTCCCTCCTGCGTGTAAACTCCAAGTCTATACACTCCCTGTGTTTTCTTGTCTATACATCGCATTTCATTTCACAAGTCTATACAGAGTTCGATACTTAAACTGATAATCTGGTATTCTGTCTGACAGGGATTCTTTACCTAGACTGATGACCTTGCTCGTGATCCAAGAAGGATGAGGTACCATTATGATGACACGTGGAAGAAGCCTTTCCAGGATGCTGCCATGTGGATGGAATTGCCTCGGTTCTGACGAATTCTCTGGGCAGGAAATGTGGAAGCCACGCGCCCTCATCCACCTGCTGATAGTATATAATGAAGCCTTCGTCTTCAGATGGAGGCTGATCGACTGAAGAGAAGAAAAGTCTATACAGTAGAGAGCCATCGATCCACTGTGAGAAGAAATAAAACAGAGAAGAAGAGAAAGTGAGAAGTGATGAGTTGAGAGAGTGAGATTGAGAGAGCTTGTTCGAGAGGATTGTACTCAGTCTCTTGGTTCAGATACCAGAGCTGAGCATTTGCTCATTAGAGCTACATTCCCCTTTGGGGTTTTCCTTTTTCGTTTTGCTTCTGCACTTTTATTTCTGAACTATTGATTCTTCAAGCTGTGAGTCAGCTGTTTTGCCGAGGTGCTTCCTCTGGATGGGTAAGCTGTAAACCCCAGCAGTTGCAGTGGAGGATTCCACTGGACAGGTGAAGCTGTAATCCTCAGCAGGCGAGACTTGTCTCGGACAGCAAGCTGTGTTGCTCAGCGGTTTATAGGCCAAGCTGTAGTACCCAGCAGACGCAAGCTGTACTGCACAACAGTAAGCCATACTCTGTTGAGTGTGGGGTGGACGTAGGTCTTTGACCGAACCACCTAAAATTCTTGGGTGCATTATGTTTGTGTGATTGTCTTTGAACTGTGTGCGATGGGTTTCCTTACTTAGCATCATAGCTTATACCGCTCATGTTCATATCTAGTATTCGAGATTGTGATATGCTGTGTGGCTGCATGGGTCGATTGTTTGCTTACTGCATCTTCTTTTGGTTTACCTGCTATTTGCCTATATTCCGCATTAGAGCTTATACTAGCTTTTAATTAGGCATTAGATCTATTCACCCCCCTCTAGATCCACAGTTAGTGGAGATAGACTGCGTCCATCTAACACAACAACTGGTATCAGAGCCATACTCTTCTACAGGGACTCATCGTTCGAAGAGGATAGGCAGAGATGGATGCTCGAGGGATGACAGCTGAAGGTCACTCAACCACCAAGCCCCCATTCTTCGATGGATCTAACTACGCATACTGGAAGAATCGTATGCATGTGTTTCTGAGGGCTAAAGATTACGAGATCTGGAAGGTTGTTACCAAGGGACCTTATGAGCTGTCCCCGAATGAAGATGTCTGGACCAAGGAGGAGATCAGAAGGTCCACGCTGAATTGGAGTGCCATAAACGCCATCCAGTGCTCTCTGCACCCTACTGAATTCTCCCGCGTGTCAGCGTACACTTCAGCCAAGGAGATGTGGGATGCATTGGAAGTTATCCATGAGGGGACTTCTCAAGTCAGGGAGACGAAGGCTAATTTCCTAGTGTCTGAGTATGAAGCCTTCAAGATGAAGCCAAACGAGACCATCAAAGAAATGTATGCTCGACTGACAATCATCACCAATGGTCTAAGAGGTCTCGGAAAACCTCTGACAGAATATGATTTAGTAAGGAAGATACTTCGGTCCTTGACTCATGCCTAGCATACGAAAGCTACTATGATGGAGGAGTCAAGGGACTTGCGCAATACAAGAGCTGATGAGCTAATTGGTTCGCTGATGGCATATGAGATTAATATGCTAAGGATAGAAGAAGCTAAAAGGAAGAAGAAGCCGATAGCGCTGAAGGCTGGTTCCAGCAAATCCAACAAATCCAGCTCCAGTAGTTCTTCATCATCAGAGGAGAGCCCGAATGAAGAAGAAGATATGACTCATTCTGAGATGGCCATGACGACCAGAGAGTTCAGGCGATTTCTCAGAAAAGGAGCAGGACGATTCAGCCAAAAGAAATACAGTGGCGGCCGAAGGGACAAAAGGTATAAACACAACCCTACAAAGAAAACTGAAACTAACACTTGTTATCAATGCAGGAAACCAGGCCATCTGAAAGCTGACTGTCCAGATAATCAAAAATATAAGGACAAGTCAAAGAGAAGGAACACGAAAGGGAAAGCAATGGCGAGTACCTGGAGTGATGAAGATGAAGGCTCCCTGAGCAACACTTCAGAGAGTGAAGCCGAATCTGAAAAGCCCATTTGCCTTATGGCAACAAGCTCAGAAGATAGAGAAGAGGACTCAGATGAGGTAATCACTAGATTTGAAAATTTTACTTTCGCTGATTGGGTAGATGCCTACCATGATATAGCTGATAGAGCTGATGATATTAGAAAAGAAAACAGGCATCTGAGAAGAAAGATCAATTCCATGCAAAATGATAAAACTCTAACTGATAAAATTACATGTTTAGAATCTGAGAATAAAAATTTAAAACTCACATGTTCTGAATTAGATGAAATCAAAAATGAGTTAAAAGCTTCTAGGGAAGAGAATGTAAGGCTTGAAAATGAAATTGATGAATGGAAGCTAAAAATTCAGAAATGTGAGAGTGAAGTAAAAATTGTTTCTGAAAATATGAAGCTGTCCTCAATGTAAATAATGAACTGAAAAAGTCTATTGATGAAATTCAGAAAGATAATGAGGATAAACTGAGAACCATTGAGAAAATGACCCAAGGAACAGATAACTTAAATGCTTTGTTAGGGTCAAAGGTCAATTTCAGAAAAGAGGGCCTAGGATTTAATTCAAGTGCAATGAAAACCTTTGGAATGAAAACTATTTCATTTGTTGCACAAAAAGAAAAAGGACCTCTAATTAGCATGAATCCAAACAATTCAATGAACAAAAATGCTGATCTGAGAAAGACCAGTGCTGAGGAGAAGGGCAAACAAAAAGTCAGTTAGCCTAGTAGAGCTAGCACATCCAAGCAAAATCCAAAGACTCAATCTCAGGTTAGGGGTCAACCTACCCAGTCTTATAAACCCCAGGTCAAGGTAACCAAGTCTCCACCATCACCTCCACCTCTGAAAAAGACCCAAAACAAACCTATGAATAGGTCAGCAGGGTCCAAGGTGCAGGGGAGACAGAATGCTGCTAAGAGTCAACCCAATCATTTCTACCAACCCAGAGTTCAGACCCATTACAATGCACAGTCAACCTATTTCAATAGGTCAGGTTGGACTAGAACTCCGGGGAGGCATACAAGTCTTGCATATCAGGCTGCACAATATCAAAGACCTTACACTAGAAATTGGGTTAATGGGTATGGTTATTGGACACCTAGGAACCAACATTTCCACAGCCAGCCCAGGAACTACTATGGCCACAATTCCATGAATGCAACCTGGCCAAGGCACTAGACAAGAAACAACAATGTCAATAATCATGTTGGTGCAAATAAGAAGAAAAATAACAAAAAGAAGAGGAACAACAACAGAAGAAAACCTGTAGGATCCACTGAACAAAATTCATTTAAACAAATGTGGATTCCGAAAAGCCTGCTTTCTTGCTTTGCTTCTACTTCTTCTGTTATGGAGCCCAATCAGTCTTGGATTTTAAACCTCTCTACCTAATTGTGTATACAGGTATGCCTGGCAGCCAGGAACAACTTGTCGTACTTGGATAGCGACTGCTCCAGGCATATGACAGGAGATAAGGCCAAGTTCTGCATGCTGACTGAGAAATTAGGAGGCCTTGTCACCTTTGGAAGCAACACAAAGGGTAGGATTATTGGATCAGGTAAGGTAGGTAAGTGTTCTACCTGCTGCATTGATGATGTTATGCTGGTTGAAGGGTTAGCTTATAATTTACTTAGTATCATCCAGTTGTGTGATAAAGGATATAAGGTTTTGTTTGATTCTTAATGCTGCAAGATTTTTAAACCTGATTCTGAAATTGTCAAATTTTCTGGAAAAAGAATAAATAATACATACATGATAGATTTAGATGACATTCAACATACTAACCTTTGCCTTACTGCCAGTAGAGAAGACTTAGCATTTTTATGGCATCGTAGGTTAGGTCAAGCTAGTTACACTATTTTACATAAACTGAATAAGCATGGCATGGTTAGAGGACTTCCTGAAGTTTCCTTCAAAAAGGAAAATAAAATCTGTGATGCATGCACTCAATCAAAGATAACTAGAAAGTCATTTAAGTTTAGAACTGAAAATCTATCTTGTAAACCCTATGAGCTGATACACATGGACCTTTTTGGGCCAACCAGATCTGTTAGCTTATCAGGGAGGAAGTATGGGTTTGTCATGGTAGATGACTTTTCTAGGTATACTTGGGTTTATTTCTTATCTCATAAGAGTGATGCATTTTTAGAATTTCAGGAGTTCTATGTTAGAATAAATTAGAAAATTGAAAACATTTTGACTGATCATGGAGGTGAGTTTGAAAACTCACAGTTTGATGAATTCTGCAGGTCAAATGGAATCAACCATAGGTACTCCTCACTAAGGACACCTGAGCAGAATGGAGTTGTGGAGAGAAGGAATAGAACTCTAGTGGAGATGGGTTGTACACTCCTTGTTGAAGGTGGTCTACCTAGAAAATTCTGGGCTGAAGCAATGAACACTGCCTGTTATGTAATTAACATACCTATGGTAAGACCTTCTACCTAGCAAACACCATATGAGATCTTAAAGGGTAAGAAATCTTCTATTACTCACTTCAAGGTTTTTGGATGTAAATGTTTCATTCATATAAATGATAAAAGAGACCTTGATAAATTTGAACCTAAAGGTGAACCAGGAATCTTTCTTGGTTATTCTGAAAACACCCGAGCATATAGAGTGTACAATCTGAATTCTAAAACTGTTGAAGAATCTCCACATATAGTTTTTGATGAATCCTTGGTAATACTAATGTTCGTCAATGCAGGAATGAAGACAGTGGTGATATTCTAAAGGAAGGAGATCCTGCAGACAAATTCGAGGATGAAGAAGGACATAAAGAGCTTGATGAAGAAGAGCCTACAGTTCAGGGGGAGGTAAATCAAACTCATGATAATCCAATTGTAAACATTAGATATCTTAAGGATCATCCTGTAGATAATGTAATTGGAAATCTGCAGGACCCCCCTAGGACTAGAGGCCACTTGAGAATTCAACATGAATTGAATGCTTATGCTTTTGTTTCAAATATAGAACCCAAGTCCATTGACTGTGCTCTCCAAGATGTGTAATGGATTAATGCCATGCATAAGGAGCTTAATCAATTTGACAGGAATAAGGTGTGGCATTTGGTTCCACCTCCTGATCATGAAACAGTCATAGGGACTAAATGGGTGTTTAGAAATAAAACTGATGTATCAGGGAATGTCATTAAAAATAAAGCCAGACTTGTAGCTCAGGGGTACAATCAGGAATTTGGAATATACTTTGAAGAGTCTTTTGCCCTTATAGCTAGGTTAGAAGCAATCAGAATACTATTGGCTTATGCATGCTCCCTAGGTATAAATCTTCAGCAGATGGATGTGAAATTTGCTTTCCTAAATGGGGAAATTAGTGAGGATGTCTATGTAAGACAGCCTCCTGGGTTTGAATGTTTAGATTTCCCTAATCACGTTTACAAACTCAATAAAGCTCTTTATGGTTTAAAGCAAGCTCCTAGAGCTTGGTATGACAGGTTGAGCAAGTTCCTCACCGACAAGAATTTCACAAGAGGTATAGTTGATCAAACATTGTTTACCAAAGTGAGTCATTCAGATATCCTTATTATTCAGATTTATGTGGATGACATTGTGTTTGGGTCAACTAACCCCAAATTGTGTGAGGAATTCTCTCAGATAATGACTAATAAGTTTGAAATGAGCTCAATGGGCGAGCTCAAACTATTTCTTGGACTGCAAGTTACACAATCAGAGGATGGCACTTTCATCTCTCAGTCCAAGTACGTAAAGAATTTATTGAAGAAGTACAAAATGGACAACCTCAAGGAAATAGCTGCTCCAATGGGTACCTCAACCAGCTTGGATGAAGATCCTAAAGGTAAACCAGTGGACCAAAGGCTATATAGAGGTATGATCGGATCCCTTCTTTATCTTACAGCATCTAGGCCTGATATTCAATTTGCAGTGTGTTTATGCTCTAGGTTTCAGGCTAGTCCTAAAGAATCTCATCTTAAGGCTGTGAAGAGGATTTTTAGATATTTACTAGGCACCCAACAGCTAGGTCTTTGGTATCCTGCTAAGTGTGAGTTAGATCTTCTAGCCTACACTGATGCAGACTATGCTGGGTGTCGAGTAGATAGAAAGAGCACTAGTGGCTATTGCCAATTCCTTGGTGGCTGTTTAGTATCTTGGGCATCTAAAAAGCAACACACTATAGCCTTGTCTACAGCTGAGGCTGAATATGTTGCTGTAGGTAATTATGCTGCCCAAGTACTATGGATCAAGCACCAACTAGATGATTATCAGATAAACCTGGAATGCATTCCAATTTTATGTGATAATACTAGTGCCATATGCGTTGCTAAAAATCATGTTCATCATTCTAGGACTAAACACATAGAGATAAAACACTATTATCTTAGAGATGTTGTGAATAAAAAGGAAATCGAACTGAATTTCATTGAAATAGACAAACAAATTGCTGATATCTTTACTAAGTCACTTGGAAATGAAAATTTTAAATTTCTTAGAAGAGAACTTGGCTTGTGTAAGTTTCAGCATGATGAATAAAATTTTCAGCTGTTTTGAATAAAATTTCTGATTTGGACTTGAATATGATAGCTTGTATAAAACTCTGTGAAGGTTGAATGGTGCAACAGACTCATGATCATGCATGACACTCATATTGTTTTCTCATGATCATCACTGCATATCATTTAGTCATGAATGTGTCAAAAATCACATGCATATAGAACTGTTTTGCACTACATTTCTCTGCATAACCTGGTGGTCATATTGCATGATAATGCAGTCTGAATAAGCATGAACTTCAAAATCATTTGTTCAGTAATCATTATTTGCAAAACTGCATGCATATAGACAGGGGGAGTCTTGTCAGAAATTCAGGGTGAACTGCTGCGTCGACGCTGCTATACTGTGGCGTTGACGCAGTGAACTAGATCTGTGAATGTCTCTGCTTCTTATTCTGATGAGTTGACGCTGCAATAGCGTGGAGTCGACGCACTGACATTATCTCAGTGTTTTATTTTGTTGCCTCTTCAACTGATGCGTGGACGCCTTGAACTCCCAGTGTCGACTCTGTTCATTCATCCTTTGACTCTAAATGATTGAGTCTGACAGTATGGCAATCTTTTAGTCAGTTCTAATATTAAGCAATAGAAAATAGACTTCTTCCCTCATAAGAACTTTAATTGCTTAAAGACTGACTTAATGGTTTAAATTTTATAATCTTTAGAGTTGAAAGACTACAATCAGTAAATAAGGATGCTGAAAATTGATAAAGCACTCAACCCTCATCTTATTTCATGTCAGACAAAGTTAATTATATCTGAAATATTA
This sequence comes from Amorphophallus konjac, assembly GCA_022559845.1. Classification (NCBI taxonomy): domain Eukaryota; kingdom Viridiplantae; phylum Streptophyta; class Magnoliopsida; order Alismatales; family Araceae; genus Amorphophallus; species Amorphophallus konjac. Next base: position 106,041,903 of record CM040125.1, on the reverse strand, counting down.
AAACTCATCTGAAATCATATTAGAGAAACTAAGTATGTGTATTATCCTTAAACAAGTCATTCTGAAACAAATAAAGGACAGCTAAGAAAGATATTGAAAAACATTGAAAATAAATTGAAAATTAGCATTGGCAGAGCAATGACTGGTAAATTACTGAGAAACTGAGTGATCCATCAAAGAAGTGGACAACACTCATGTCATGAGGTGTATCAGCTATCTCTGTATAAAATGATCAAAACAGTATGGTGGTTTTATTGAGTACCTGGGGGTAACTGGCGTCTGATAAACGTGTACCCTCACACAAAAAGATGTAAATCACTTATATTGAGTTTGATCATAGCAGAATGGTCCATTATGTTGAGTATCTAGGGGTATTGGCATCTGATAAACGTATACCCTTAAGCAAAAAGATAAATGGTACCTGATTGCCCAAAATGAACTCATATTGATAAATGTTGTTCCTTCAAAAGTAATTTTATGAATGTCAATTTGTTTAGTTTCAATACATGACTTGGAATCTCTCAATATTTTTGTTGAGTATATGACTGTAAGATATTTTTGAAACTGACTCTCTCATGCAAATGTGATTCTGGTTTATTGTTTTATCATGCACAGCTACCTTATGCAATGAATGTAGTGCATAAACTCTCATTTATATAACCTTTAAACCAGAACTTCCCTTTCTAAGCAGTTTCTCAATTCATATGACTGAAGGTTCTGTGCGTTAGCTGCTTAATTTCTGAACTACCTACTAAGAATGCCAGTCAGCTGATTCTTCTTATTCCTTCCCTTGCATCTTCCTTCCCTCCTCTTTGTTGATGGTAAAGGGGGAGAATATATTGTCTATTTGATCAGTTTCTATTCCAAGGAATTGTATGCATCATGTCTATGGCAAAGGGGGAGATCTTGTGAGCATAGAGTTGTCTCAGCATGTCATACATAGCATCTGCATGACAAATCTGAATAACAAAACATGTCCTTCAACAAAAATGCATCTGCACAACAGGATGTTACTATTCTATATAATAGGGTGTTGCCATCATCAAAAAGGGGGAGATTGTTGTGACCCCTCTGTGTTGATGATGTTGACAATAAGTTTTACCTCATTGGCAACAGTTTGTTTTGATTGATTGGTAACTGTTACTATTTTGATGAAATTATTTTTATCAGGTTGTCTGTGTATATAATGTAGTCAGAGTCTATATATTGCTATGCACATACTCACAGGTCTACACAGTGCATTGCAGCATGAACATAGAGTCTATACCTTTCCTTGTTTAGTCTGGACAGTAGTGGGCCGACCCTCTTCTCAGATGGGTCGACGCCCCCAGAGTGAAGTCTATACACTGTCTGTCTGTCTTGTGTCTCATGCAGCGTCTTAGGCATTTTGTTAAAGTCTATACAGTGCAGCTCATACGAACACTCAAGTCCATACATCGTGAAGTCTGCACAGTGTGGCACCCAATGTCTATACATTGCTCATTCGTTCATTCAGCATTGTCAAGTCTACACATTGGTCGGTGCCAAGTCTGTACAGCGAGCGTCTCATTGGTGAAGTCTGTACACCTACCAGTTGAACTTCAAAGTCCATACATTGGACTGTAGCTTGCACGAAGCTAAGCCCATACATCGCTCAAGTCTGTACAGAGTCCAGCTTCTTAGTTAGCGTCTCATGCATTCGAGCAAAGTCTATACATCGGGGTGAAGTCCGTACATCCTTCGTTCAACTTCGAAGTCTGTACATTGGAAGTTTCACCTACGTTTCCCTTCAAGTCTATACATCGGTAGTTTTACCATCGTTTCCCTTGAAGTCTATACTCTGATGGCTTTACCGTCGTTTCACTTGAAGTCTATACTCTCGACTGCCTTGTCTTGATCAAGTCTGTACAGAGCTTCTGTGCTCAAGTCTGTACAGCCTTTCACTTGGAAAGTCTATTCATCGTGAAGTCTTCACACTGGCCTTTGAATGATGTATGTACATCGTGCATCTCTTCGTTGAAGTCTGTACATCCTTTGCTGAGCCTTCCAAGTCTGTACAGTCACTAAGTCTGTACATCCTCTAGGCGCTCACGAAGTCTACATATTGGTTTTCTTTTCAAGTCTGTACAGACTTTGGTTTGTGCAAGTCTATACAACCGACTGTTCAGTTTGTGACCAAGTCTGTACAGCCAAGGCGACTGTTAAGTCCGTACATTGGTTCAAGCTTCCAAGTCTACACATTGGGCCTTCAAGCCTTTGAAGTCCATACATTGGACTGTGCTTCGCAAAGTCCATACATTGGACTATGCTCGTAAAGTCTATACAATGTTGTTTAGTGGAAGTCTGTACAGCCGTTGGGTTGCCAAAGTCCATACATTGTGAACCTCAAAGCCTATACAGACTTTGCCTTGTTTACGTCTGTACATCGTTCATTTGTCTTGGCAAGTCTACACATTGGTAGTCTGTACATCATTCGTAAAGATTGAACATTAAGCAAGTGTATACATTGGACGAGTCTCCATCGTGCATCAGTCATGAAGTCTATACATCGTCTGTCTTCATTAAAGTCTCATGAAGTCTGTATATCGTGGCTTTTATGCTCCAAGTCTATACATCATGGCAAGTCCGAAGTCTACACATTGGAAGTGTATTCATTCATGCATCATGTGTCGACCCCCTGATTAGATGGGTCGACCCCCTTTAGACTTCTAAGTCTATACACTGTGTTCATGCATTGTTCTCATCGAAGTCTACACATTACTGTTCTTCACAGCAAGTCTATACACTGCTCCCTCCTGCGTGTAAACTCCAAGTCTATACACTCCCTGTGTTTTCATGTCTATACATCGCATTTCATTTCACAAGTCTATACAGAGTTCGATACTTAAACTGATAATCTGGTATTCTGTCTGACAGGGATTCTTTACCTAGACTGATGACCTGGCTCGTGATCCAAGAAGGACGAGGTGCCATGATGATGACACGTGAAAGAAGCCTTTCCAGGATGCTGCCATGTGCATGGAATTATCTCGGTTATGGCAAATTCTCTGGGCGGGAAATGTGGAAGCCACGCGCCCTCATCCACCTGCTGATAGTATATAATGAAGCCTTCGTCTTCAGATGGAGGCTGATCGACTGAAGAGAAGAAAAGTCTATACAGCAAAGAGCCATCGATCCACTGTGAGAAGAAAGAAAATAGAGAAGAAGAGAAAGTGAGAAGATATGAGTTGAGAGAGTGAGATTGAGAGAGCTTGTTCGAGAGATTGTACTCAGTCTCTTGGTTTAGATACCAGAGCTGAGCATTTGCTTATTAGAGCTACATTCCCCTTTGGGGTTTTCCTTTTTCATTTTGCTTCTGCACTTTTATTTCGAACTATTGCTTCTTCAAGCTGTGAGTCAGTTGTTTTGCAGAGGTGCTTCCTCTAGACGGGTAAGCTGTAAACCTCAGCAGTTGCAGTGGAGGATTCCACTAGACAGGTGAAGCTGTAATCCTCAGCAGGCGAGACTTGTCTCGAACAGCAAGCTGTGTTGCTCAGCGGTTTGTAGGCCAAGCTGTAGTGCCCAGCAGACGCAAGCTGTACTGCGCAGCAGTAAGCCATACTCTGTTGAGTGTGGGGTGGACGTAGGTCTTTGACCGAACCACCTAAAATTCTTGGGTGCATTGTGTTTGTGTGATTGTCTTTGAACTGTGTGCGATGGGTTTCCTTACTTAGCATCATAGCTTATATCGCTCATGTTCATATCTAGTATTCGAGATTGTGATATGCTGTGTGGCTGCATGGGTCGACCGTTTGCTTACTGCATCTTCTTTTGGTTTACCTGCTATTTGCCTATATTCCGCATTAGAGCTTATACTAGCTTTTAATTAGGCATTAGATCTATTCACCCCCCTCTAGATCCACAGTTAGTGGAGATAGACTGCGTCCATCTAACACAACAATAATAAGAATAAAGAATAAAATAAAATATGTGAATAATAAAACAAACAAACAAAAGAAAGAAGAAAATAAAAAAATAACAACATAAAAAATGATAAATGAACAAAACAAAAAAAATACAACAATAAACGTTGCATGAGTTGAACTTTGAATGCATGATCGCCTTGCTTGCATGATTGTTTATATTGTATTTAATCCACCTCCTTTGAACCTCCTAGGACCGCATCTCCTTGCATAAATAACGCTGCCCCGATCATAGGCTTGCGTGCGCCATGGCATATGCTAAGGAAGAAAAGCCCATCATGGCGAGTACATACGTCGAGAGGAAGAGTCATGGCTATGCTGTTACCATAACTCACAAAATATACTCGAAACGATGTTCCCACACTTTACGCACAATGCGATCAGTGGTTTCTAACTATAGGGATCGCGGAATTTCTTCCCAACACTCTGTGGATGCTTGAATTCCCTACGCTCGCATGAATGGTAATCGTGAGGAAAAAGTTGCCTGCCTCCTTAAAAAAATTGTGTGAAAAAAAAATGATGAAGAAATGAAATGTGGATCCTAGTAGCCGGGAATCTCCACTAAAATAAATGAGGAAACTCACGTCGAACGGTGAAGTCAAGAATCCAAAATAAACAAGGGGGCTGTGTGAAGCTACCGAAAGTCGAAAGCCTGAAATGTACACGTAGGTGGTAGAGCAATCCTTTAGTGTTGCTTAGAACATCTACACATCCCTATGTTTCAGGGCCACGGCACACGTGCCTGCACTCTCACACCACGGAACATTCATCTTGAGAGTTATTATGAAAAGTATTGAGATTAAACAAGCATGAAGACTAAATAAAATTCTAGAATTTCAGTAGATTTACTTTTACCTGTTGCTATCACACTCATAATTTTCATTGAGCACAAGAGAATTTTTACGAGCATTTAAGTCCAGTCATGCCTTGTATCTTGAGGATACACGCTGTTGGACGCCAGTATCCCTAGGTACTTGGTGTGACTGACTGTCATGCCACAAATGGAACAGAGATAGCATTGTCACCTCATGACATATCGAACCTCATATTGTTGATGAGGGGACATATTTCTCAACGACTTTGCCATTGCTCTTCCTTGATTTTTCTTTTATATAACTGTAGAGTTAACAAGGGCACTTCATGACATATCTTACCTCATTTCTTTTATGAAGAGATATATTTCTCAGTGAACCAGTGTCATTGCTCTGACATTATTAGCTCTTATAAATTCTAGAAAATCAGATTGTTTAAAGACAAGACTTAGCTGAAGTTTCTCAAGAAAACCTTTGTACTAAAGATAAACTTTTAGATATAAGAAGGCATATCAAGTCAAAACATGAATACATGGTTTAAGTCTATTAAGACCGAGTGCAACCACTTTCAGGACAATTAAACTTTAAAGCTCAAGAAATCATTAATTTTAAACCAATGGCTTTCATGTTCAGGATAGTCATCAAGCTCCATAAAGGAAGATTCCTTTAGAAGATTTACTCTGATAAATGATTCAACAACATACCGAAAAACCTCCAAGAGGATCAAGGCATTCAAGGATTCTGGAACCAGTTAGCCGGTCATGCAAGAGATGGTAGATTTCAGACAATCTGGAAGGCTTGATGGATATCAAAGGTATTTCAGACCCAAGGTACAATCATTGGATATCAACTTTATTATGCATAGGTCTGATTTGAGCAGGGAGTGCAAATGAGTAGAAGGTGAGAATTGATAATGAACACTCCCCCTGAAGTTATGCACAGAGTTTTGGATAGAAAAAAATTTTCAAGCAGAATTAACTGCAAGGTGTCCTACCTGATCAACCCTTCATGAGGATGCAATCTATGCAGATGTCAACAAAAAGAGTGCATGAATACAGACAGAATTTTTGATGTTGACTCCCTTTAAACACGTGCATGGGTTCACAGAGGTGTATGCAACCTATTCTGGAATCAGTATATGCATGATAACAAGTGCACATGGGTAAACCATGAAATACAGAAACTCCCCCGAACTTTATGCATTGAATGTCTAAATTCTGAGTGCAACACATGCAATGAAATCAATGCAGGGAATTTGATGAACTTTTCATATGAACATCTAGACTATTCTAGTGATGGATTGACCCTTGGTACCTGGCGGAGAACTGAGGTCTTAAGACCACCTCACACATGATGTGGGTTTCCAGACAGAAGAGATCTACCTTTCCCCCAGCTTACCATTTTATATACCAGGAGGTCATGCATAGTTGGGTCTGTTGATCATGAAATGCATGATAGTGCATGAAATTTCAAGATGATGCTTAATGATCACAACACATATAGATTTAAACATATGAGATGCATTTCTACACTAAGGTGCTCACCCTTAAACTCCCCCTTTGTTGAATGCTCATGAAAGTTAAGATAGACAATCAGCATGTTATTTGTCCACATGAGTGATGAGTTGGGATATATGCAGCCATGGAAGACATCATCAAAAACAATGATAAACAATGCTCAGAAAGAAGTTCACCTGGCTGTTAAATGGTAGAAATGATCAAACCGCAACTCAATCATCATAACAATTTCATCAACGTTACAAAATTTTCAAGTTATTAACCATGGGGGATGTTTCAGCATTTCTATGATGAACATTCAGCTTGCAGGACTTATTGAAATTAAAGCTAGCCTATTATGCAATGTATTACAATGCAAGCCTAATATGTAAGATATCCTAAATTGAAAAGGTTATTTACATACCCATGCCTTGAGCATTTATTTACCTGATCATCCTATGTTCAGCTCCAAGACACCCTACACTCAAAATTCTCATTTTGAGTTTATAGGTACCCAAGCTTGCTTGGGTCTTGGTTGGTTAGCAGCACTTCTAGCAAATGACTTAATTTTCTTTGCTGCTTTCTAGTCATCCACTCTCATCCAAGGACAATGATTAGCTGTATGTCCATATTCACCACAGTAGAAGCAACACACAAAGGATTTACCATTTTTTCTGTGTGCGGGTGCATTGAGCCTTTGTGAATGAGCATGTATACTACCATGTTGATCTTGAGAGAGACTCCTACTTTTTAGATGCCAATAGTCTTTGACTGTGTGGCCAATTTTGCCACAATGGTGGCAGCAAGGAGGCAGACTTCTACTTGTTGATTGTTCAGCCATGGTGTGCATCAACCAGTTCTGGGGAATGTGTCGACGCATCTGATCATCCTTGGAGTGTGTCGACCTGTCCAGATGAGTGTGTCGACACGCAGGGTCATACTTGGGCTGTGGAGCATGAGTGTGCAGAGGATGCTTCCTCCCAGTGTTGACCTGTCCCTTGCCATTATTTTCAACATCAATTCTTCTGTTCTTCCCTGCTCTTAGTTCATCATTCTTCAAGATAAAATAGTCATGCATAGTGTGACCATGCCTACCACAATAAAAACAATGAACATTCATTTTATGAGAAACATGGTGTTTGGCATAGAACTTTTTATTGTGCATATCAGGACGAGCAGACTGATTTTTGTTTTTCTTTTGAGCTGCATGCGGTTTTAGGTGACCATACGAGGTGCTAGCCTCAAGTGAACTCGAGACGAAAGAGATGTATGCCTTGCTTCCGAATGATTTTTTGTTCACGGTGTTGTGACCCGATCCCTCTCTCTGATGATTCACTTTAGTTCTCAAGAGGCTGTCCAAGTCTTCTTTACCCTTCACATACTTAGATAGAGAGTCATTTAAATCTTCGACATCATTTTCTAAGGAAGAGATTTTCAGCTCGGAGTTGGCAAGGTCCTCTTTGTAAGCAGTAAGTTGCTCATTGAGCATAGCATTTACACCCTTGTAATTTTCAATTTCCAATTGAAGTTCAGTCAGTTTCTCACGGCTATCATTAATAATGCCCTTGCCTTTTTCACAGATAGACAGTCTTTCAAGCAGCATGTTATTTTGCTCTTTCAAGATTTTATTCTCTTCAATCAGCCCTTCATCATGGATTAACCTCTTAAGCGTAGTGTCATCATTGGTGATTGGTTTAGGTTAGTTTTGAAGTTGTCTAATAATTTCTTCCAACCTAGTGATTTCAGCTTGAAGGATTCCGTTTTCATCTCTAAAGCAGGCAATGCTTTCTTTATACACATCTACATCAATCATAAGAGTGTCATTGAGCTCCTCAAAAGCAGAACAATTTTTTCAAAAGGAGCTCTCATTCTGATTCTTTTTATTCAAATCATTTTTCAACTTTTTATTTTCAGATCTCACTTTCTTGTACTGCATGATCAACTCATCATAGGCCTCCATGAGTTCTTCAAAAGTAAAGTTCTCGGAGTCAGAGATTACTGAGATGAGGATGGATTGCTTGACTACTCTGATCGGTCGGCCATGAGGCATTCATGCGCTTGTTCTTCTCCCTTCTCATGGATGCTCACCAACACATCCAAAACTTACTTAACTGTGCTGCATGTGGACATACGATTAAGTAACCTGAAATCAACTGCAGCTTTTATCAAGTTGAATGCCGCAAGGTTATCAATATGTTTGGTCTCGTGTTCAGCAGACCATTCATCTGAATTTGATGGCAGCTCATGAGGACCAATGTATATAAGGTTCCACAATTGTGGATCTATGGATTTGACATAGAGGAACAATCTCCCTAGCCATATAGAAAAATCTGAACCATCATAAATGGGCGGAGAGACCATCGAAGCATGTGTAGCATATAAAGCCATTTTCCCAAAATGCACCAGGATCTTTCCATGCAGATCGTAGGATCTGGGAATGTCATAGCTTGGCTTTGATACCACTTGTTGGGTCCCGCGTGGTGCAATAGGGTCTAGAAGGGGGGTTGAATAGATCCTTTCACGAACTTTGGCCTATTTAAAATCTCTTAAACCACGGAGCATAAACCACTCTTATAAAGCAGGAGAGACACTTGGCGCAATGCACAGCGGAATGAATTGAAATGGCTCAGATGGAAACGGCAAAGCTCGGTGCAAGGACCGAGTGTGATCTATAGCACTGGACTACAGGGATTTCAACACACATCAACTGAGTGTGAAATGACTAGCTATATGTGTGAGCTTTAGTAATCAATCAGAATGTGTGCATGTGTGAGCAAGCTGATTTTCCTTGGCAACGCGACTAGCTTGGTGCCTGTGTGCAAGAGTACAGTAGGCCGCCAAGGGGATGTAGGCAAAACGCTGAGTCCAAATGGTATAGGGATGAAGCAGAAAGTGCAGATCTAAAGGCTTGAGTATGCAAGGAAAATAACCACGATTGCATATGATTAAGCAAGCACCCCAACCTATGAATGGAGATAGAGGATATGGAGCAATCACACAAAATGCATAACCATAACATAGGGATTTTAAGGTAGTTTGGTTGCAAACTCACAACCTACGTCCACCCCTCACCAAACCCGGTGAGGCTTACCCTTGCAAACGCAAGAACCGTGGAGAACCTCCACAACAAACGCTGACTCATAGCTTGACCCGAGGGAGACAAATCCCTCACCCTGATCTTGAATCCACAAGACCAGACCCACTACCTCACGGTAGTGACCGGAGGAGCCCAAACCTCCCCTCTTCTGAAAACCCAGAAGGAACCGTGAGATAGCACCCCGCTGCTTACAGGCCCAGAGGATCAGATCCTCTCTTCCTCTGAAAACCCAGAGGGAACCCGAAGAAGAGCACTTCTCCCTTCCTCTGAAACCACAAAGAGACACCGGAGGGACAACCCTCCCTTTTTCTGATTGCTCAGAAGAAACCCGGTCCCCAAAACAGGGGATCGGAAGAACAAGAGAAACAAATCAAAAACACAAAGGAAAATACTGCAAATGTAGTGGAGAAACAAGAATGAAAATATAAACACCAGCTAAAATAATAGATCAAGACAAGGATGCTAGTGACTGCAACTACAAGGTTAGATCTAAGGATCCTTTTCTTTAAACACCGGAAGATAGCAGGGCTGCTCTCTCTGAATGCGTCTTTTATCTCTTCTCTCTCTTTCTTCTTTTCTCTTACAGCACTGGATTGAGGTCGACAGGTGCTGGGCTCACAACCAGAAAAAGTGGGAATACAGACGGAAAATTCAGAAGGAAAATTTTCCGTCGAAATATCCGTCTAAAATGCAGATGGATATTGTCGATCAGAATATACGTCTGAAATTCCAACGTTATTGACAAGAAACAATATATCATCTGCATTTAGTCTGAAATACAGAAGAAATATTATAGATGGTCAGAATTACAGTCTGAAATTTGTAACGGAATAATTTCCGTCTAAAATCCGTGGGAAAAATTTTATTTTCCCCAACACACGCACGACCCTCTCACCGTGCCTCTGCGTCCGGGAGACCATCACCCACCCTAGCTCCTGCCTCCGGTTGTCTCCCTCCAGGTCTCCCTCAGCGATTGGAGATCAGCGACGGCGGCCGCTCCCCTCTGACGATCGGCGACTGCGGAAGCTCTCCCCCTGGCACCCAGGTATCCCTCCGGCGGCCCTCTCCCTCTCTCACCGTTTCCCTCTCCTACTCTCCCTCTCTCATCGTCGATCTCTCTCAGTGGCCTTCTCTCTGGCACTCTCCCTCTCTCACCGGCCCTCTCCCTCTGACCGGCGCTCTCCCTCTCCCAATCTCCCTCTACATCCCTCTTCTCCATCTCCGGCCCTCTCCCTCTCCCTGTGGAGGTCGTCGTCATCGTCACCAGGGCCCGCCTTCTCTCCCTCTCCCGCCCTCTCTCACTCTCACTGTCACACACGCACACACGCACATATGCACACACGCACAGGTGCGAACAATGGAGTTTTTTTTTTATTCGGGATCCATCTGGAGGGTTTCGTGGGGGGTCAGCAGGAGGAGAGGGGCTGCCAGCGGAGGGGGTCACTGAGGGGAGGGGGTTGCGGTGGATGGGGAGGAGGGGGGTTCCGGTGGGTGGGGGGAGGGCGAGCGGGATGCCGGGCGAGCAGGAGGGGGGTCACTGGGGGGAGGGGGTTGCGGTGGATGGGGAGGAGGGGGGTTGCGGTGGATGGGGAGGAGGGGGGTTCCGGTGGGTGGGGGGAGGGCGAGGGGGATGCCAGGTCAGTAGGAGGGGGGGCGCTGGGGGGAGGGGGGAGGGGCCAACAATAGGGGGTTCCGGTGGGTGGGGGGGAGGGGGAGGAGCAGCAAGAGGTGGTCGCTGGGGGGAGGGGGGTGCGGTGGGTGGTGGGGAGGAGAGAGGGGGAGGTGCCAGTAGGAGGGGGGCTCCGGTGGGGGGGAGGGGGGAGGGGCCAGTAGGAGGTCTGGGAGGGGGTTTCCGATGGGTGGATTAATTAATTATTTTTTATTTTATTTAATATATTTTTGTATTCATTATAGGATAATCAGTCGAGAGGAAGGGAACGAGAGATTCGAAGATTCTTTTACAAATAAACAGTAAGTAAAAATTTAATTTCAGACAGATATATGATGTTTCATTTTTTTAATTTATGTAATCTTATTTAGATTTATTGTTAGGATGTCTTGTTTTTTTTAGATGAATACTTCTTTTAAAGCAAAACATCAATCCCACTAGCTTCTCCCTAGTTCATTCGCGTACTAGCTCATACCATACTATGCATACTCTACTCTGATACCACAATGTAATGACTCAATTCAACCCTTGTAAGATATTGTCCGCTTTGAGTTGAGCCCACATCATTTTATCCCCAAAAGACACCTTCCAAGTTATGGATTCAAATCCTGCATATGTAGCTCATTAACTTCTAACTAGTCTAATCATTCTTGTCTCAACCCCCATCCATAATGGTAGCTTCACTCCATGGCCACTCTACTCCAGTACTTCTTTTCTAGCTAACCCTGTCTACAGGTCGCTCTCTCCTCCTACATGACTCGCGACAAGAACACTACAACAATATCATGACCCGATCTAACCCTTGTGAGGTATATGCTTACTCACCATCCCGGGTAAACGAAGTGTCACTAACATTGCTAAAAAAGTCAGACAGGAAGTAGCACACAAAAGTGTAATCAGCGGGATTTAGATTAGAGATAGTGGCGATCAAAGACCAAGATGATCTAGCAAGGTCACTAGAAAGGAACAAATGGTCCTTTGTTTCAGCATGGGGCATTCGATAATAGAGACACATAAAGCATAGGCAAACGCCGCACCTGGTGATCTGATTATTAGTTGGCACCGCCGAATGGTAGACCCTCCATAAGAAGAGAGAAGTATTTGATGGAATAAAGGAATCCCATATCTTCAAGGAAAAAGAACACAAGGATGCTGAACCAAGAGTCCTATGAAAGGAGGCAACAGAAACTAAACCGCTGCTATTGGGGCACCAAAATCTCTGATCCGACAAGTCATTAATTAATATGTTGAACACATTTGTAAACGAAACCTATTATGTCTACAATTCTTCTGATAATAGCAGGAGAAGCTTTATGAGAAACTATAAAGCTGCTTTTATTGCTGTTAACTTTCTGATCAGGAGAATCCTCATAGTCTTTTATGAAAGCCAACAGACATCTGACGTTCTTGGATGAACCATTAGAAAACACCAATGTGTCATCGGCATACAGTAAGTGAGAGATTTGCATACTACCACGAGACACATGAAAGTGTTGAACCTTCCCACTACTAAAAAGGCTGGCAATGCCTCTGCCTAAAGCTTCTTCTGCAATGATGAACAAAGCTGGGGCCAAGGGGTCACCCTGTCGGACACCCCTTGTGGATTTAAAATAACCAGTTGTCCTTCAGCAGAGACTCCTCATCACACCAATCTCCATTGTCAGTTTTGATTTTGTCAATGGTCATTCTAGCTCTCCTTTGTTTCACTTGAAGATGATAGAACTTTGTGTTTCGGTCCCCTAACTGCAGCCAGTTAGCTTTGGCTTTCTGCCCCCAGAAAATTTCTTCAAGGTGAAGGCATCTTCTAAGTGCAACTTGTGCAATTTGGAGAGATACCATGTTTCCTTCATTAGGATCTTCATCAAAATCTTTTTCAGCCTGCTTCACCTCATCCTCTGCAGTAGCTTTCTTATCAAAAATGTTGCCAAAATGTTCCTTATTCCACCCCTTTATCACATATTTGATAGCCTTCAGTTTGTGCTAGAGGACTAAAAAAGGATTGTAGTGGTCGAGAGAAGCAGCATCCCAGGCCTTCCTCACTGTTGTTTTAAATTTATCATCCTCCAGCCACATGTGCTGGAAAATAAATCTGCTAGGCTTGGACTTTGGATGAGGTTGCTGGATAAGAAGCGGGGAATGATCAGAGGGTTCTCTCATCAAGTGCTTAACAGTAAGGACATGGGCTTTTTCAGCCCAACAATCATTAAACAATACTCTGTCCAGCATGGCCTTAATGTTCTTGACCCCAATCTGATTATTAGACCAAGTGAAAGAGTTGCCCACATAACCAGCATCCATAAGACCTGGGAGAGCAACGAAGCCCTGGAAATCAGTCATGGAATTGATATAGCCCATAGTGCCCCCCTTCTTCTACTCGGGAGATAAAACAACATTAAAGTCACCCCCCTTCTTCTGGTCAACTAGATATCCTAGGAATCAAACACTTTGTAAATTACTCAGGAGACTTTATACATCCTGACTTTGACATATTTGTCTAAGTTGCACACACAAGATTAGATTGTTATTTTATTAGTCATAATTAGACATCATCCAAATACTGAACACAACACATTGGTCTAGTTCTAAACAGCCCCCCTCCCCTGGGGCTTGTTCTTTATAAGAGAAACCACCCACCCCATTTGAACCTTGTCTTATGATGATAAGAAGATATAGAGAAATAGAATGACCACATATCTTAAGTAGTACATATATACAAAGATGTGGATAAATACAAAGAAATCAGAATTCTCTATAGCAATAGGTAAATACCCAAAAAATTTGTTTTATGATTTAAAACTTTGTGGATTTTAATTGAATGTAAATATATTTTTAAATCTGATTTTAATAGAAATTTGATGTTAATTTGACTCAAAAATGTAGATTTTTTAGCTTCGATGTTCTTCATTTGAAAAATTTTGTAATTTGGGTGTTATTTAATTTGATATATACATAATGATAATTACGTTGTTATTTAATTTTATGTTATATAAATGCATGGGATATTCCCTGTGAGCTGAGGTGCGTGGGTGCGACCTAACATTACACGCACCTCAGGAGAGCGCGTTAAAACCGTGTCAATGTGCCTTCCCGTTCAAGACTTTGGGATTGATGTGTATGTTCTCATTTTTTTATGAGAATGTATATATCTACCTCAAAGTCTTGAATTGTCTCGTTTGGACAGTCTGTGAATGTTTGATCGCACTTAGGTAGTCATTTACTATATGTGTTTGTATGGTTTGTTGAGAATTTCGGTTGCGTCTCCTCACTCTTCTCTGATATACCATTATTGATTTTGAGTGTTTTCTTAACCACTTACTTGTAAGCGTTTAAGAAAATTTCAAAATCAATAAATATTTTTGGTATATCGGAGAAGTGTGTGGAGATGATGCCGAAATTTTCAGCAAATCGTGCAGCACATATAGTAAGTGATTGTGCGATCAAACCTTCATGGATGGGTTAAAAAGTGATAATCTAATTAATATTCTTCTTCCAACTGCAAATGGTCTATGACGAACGATGTGAGGAAAGGGTTGGGTGTAATATCATGAGTAATGATTTGAAAGTTAGGATGTGTATTGTCATTTATTGGGTGCAAGTAAAATGTCGACAGATCATTCATGGATGTATCGTAGAATAGTTGACCGGGTGGTGTCAGATGACTTTAAGCATGCGGTTGAGAGTTTCATTCAAATTACATTGGGGAATCCAAATGCAGCAATAGATCACGACGGTCACATTCGATGCCCTTGTTCAAGTTGTAGAAACTTGAGGTGGTGTTCAACATGGGATGTGCAACATCATTTGTACACGAAAGGGTTCGTAGTTGGTTATACGAATTGGATGTGTCATGGTGAGCAATTCTTGAGATATGAGCCCGAAAATATTACAGGCACAAGTGGGTACGTGGATATGGTTGTAGATGCTACTGGTCACAGTTTTAATGTTCATGAGGAAGCGCCGAATAAGACGGTCGGAAGATTTTATGAACTACTTAGGGATGCTGATGAGCCGCTGTTGGATGGTTATGAAAAGCACACTTGATTGTCTGCAGTGTCACAGTTGTTGAACTTGAAATCTGAATTTCACATCAGTGAGACTTGTTTTGACCGTCTCCTCCTCTTGATGAAGAGTATGTTACCTCGAGACGAGAAGTTGTCAGAAACTTTTTACCGTGCAAAAAAGATGGTCAATGACTTAGGACTTGGATATGTGAAAATAGATGCATGTCCGAATCATTGTATGTTATATTACAAAGACGATGTAGATAAGATATCATGTTCTATTTGTGGCCATGACAGATTCAAACCTAAGGGGGGGGTCAATTCAAAGGCAAAAGATGTACCTTACAAGGCGTCTTCTCTATTGTGCCTAGGTTGTAGTGGCTGTATATGTCCTCAAAGACGGCTCGACATATGACATGGCACATCGAAAGAGTACGTCGTGCCGATGATATAATCAGTCATCCTGCCGATGGTGAAGCTTGGACTCACTTTAGTCGTACTCATCTTGCCTTTTCAAGGGAGTCACGTAATGTTCGATTGGGTTTATGCACAGATGGTTTTAATCCATTCGGTGGTTCAGTGGCATCTTATTCTTGTTGGCCAGTGTTCATGACACCGTACAACCTTCCGCCGCACATGTGCATGAAGCGAGAAAATCTATTTTTGTCCTTAGTAATTCCTGGTCCAAAAAGTCCCGGAAAAAATTTGGACATATATCTCAGGCCATTGATTGATGAGCTCAAATTTTTATGGACTGATGGAGTTGTTACTTATGATGCATATAGGAAGCAAAATTTTATTATGAAGGCTGCACTGATCTGGACAATAAGTGACTTCTCTGCATATGAAATGCTATCTGGTTGGAGCACACATGGGAGGTTAGCATGTCCTTACTGTATGGAAGATATCAAATCATTTGTATTGAAACATGGTGGGAAAGCATGCTGGTTTGATTGCCATCAGCGGTTGCTACCAAGTGACCATCCTTTTCGAAGGTAAAAAGACTCATTTAAAAAAATACTGTTGAAATGGATGAAGCTGACTTGCAATAGGTGCCGGGTCTACATATGGCGTCACGGGTGCACAATTTATCAGATGTAGTACAATTGTCTGGTAGCACACGGTAACTCCCTAGTTTTGGAAAGGATCACAACTGGAACAAGAAAAGTATTTTTTGGGAATTGCCTTATTGGTCAACTCTTCTTGTACGACACAATCTGGATGTCATGCATACCGAGAAGAATTTTTTTGATAATGTGTTCAATACGATCATGAATGTTAAAGGGAAAACAGAGGACAATGCCAAAGCACGTATGGATTTAAAGATGCTTTGTAAACGTCCAGAACTGGAACTACATAACATAAATGGCAAAACTGTGCAGCCTAAAGCAACTTACGTGCTTCAAGATACACAGATCAAGGAAGTGTGCCAGTGGTTGAAACAGTTGAGATTCCCAGATGGATATGCATCCAACATAGCTCGTTGTGTGAATGTTAATGAGGGGAAAATATATGGTATGAAAAGTCACGACTGTCATGTGTTCATGGAGAGGCTACTGCCCATTGCATTTCGTGATTTGTTGCCAAAGCAGATATGGGGAGCACTAGCTGAAATGAGTCAATTTTTCAAGATTTTATGTGCATCAGAACTCAGACTTCAGGATGTACAAACTATCGAAGAAAAAGTTGTCACAACCGTTTGCAAGCTAGAGAAGATATTTCTTCCGACATTCTTTGATTCGATGGAGCACCTGATCGTTCATTTGCCATATGAGGCTATCGTCGGAGGGCCAGTATAATTTCGATGGATGTATCCATTTGAGAGGTATGTGATAATTTTTGTTAACTTACAAGTCGTCCATGGCCGGTACATATCATTGCCATCTGACTTGTTGTTGTAAGTGCATGCATGAATTAAAAATGAAAGTTCGCAACAAGGCACAGGTGGAGGGTTCAATTGCTGAGGCATACATTCTTGAAGAAATTTCAAACTTCTGTTCTATGTACTTTGAGCCAGAGATTCAAACTCATCGTACTCGACCTCCACGTAATGATGATGGGGGAGTGGATGAATCGTCCGATCGGCTCTCCATATTTAAACATCCTGGACGTGCGTTCGGACGTTGCTTCGCACGCTCGAAGATAAAGAGTTACACGCCGCTGAGATATATATTCTTCTGAATTACCTTGAGATTGAACCTTATGTTGAGTAAGTTCTTAACTCACATTTCCAGTAAGTCTATAAGTTGTTCATCCTTCTTCTGTAGTTCATTTAAAGTAGTAGTGCAATTATATTGCAGGCAATTTGATTCAGAATTAGCTGAAAAATGTCCAAATATCCAGGACGTAGAGATTGAAAAAGAACGCGAGAAGTTTTTTACCAAATGGCTGAGAAACTGAGTTAGTGTCATCGTTGAATATATATGTTTGTATTTATGTATGTTGAGGTAATTGTTATTATTTTAACTACTCTAATTTGAATATAGGTTGAACAAGGTCTCATTACTGATCAAAGAGTATAACAGATAACTATGGCCCCTCGAACCAGACACGTGCCTATCCAGGATATATTGTGAATGGATACAAATTTCATACAAGGGATTATGGGCGAAGTAAGTCTATGATGAACAGCAGCGTATCTGTGAAGGGAAGTTTATACAATGAAGTGGAATTGAAATACTATGGTATTCTTGAAGAAGTCTTAGAACTTTAGTATTTGGGACAAGACAATCATGTATACATATTTAAGTGTCAATGGTTTGATCCTAGTTCTGTTCGACATGACACAAATTATGGGATTGTCGATGTCAAGCATAGGTCTAAACTTAAGACCTATGAACCGTTCATTTTAGCCGCGCAAGCCCAGCAAGTGTACTATTCAAGCTATCCATCATCCAAGAATAGATATTGGTGGGCAGCTTTCAGGGTTAATTCAAGCTTTTTCTGGTTGTGGCTACTCTCACGCTGTTCACAAGGATGTTCTTTGTAGAGGCCCAAGGGCATGGCTCCTTCTTTGGGCGGCAGCCACTTCCCCTTTTGTAGAAGCTTGATATTTATAGATGAGCCACAAGGAAATGTGGCTAAGAACTTTCCCTCCAAAAACTTTTCTTCTCTTTGAGAAAGATACTCTGCCAGAAGTATGACTTGAGTTGGCTTGCTTCTAGTCCAAGGATAGGACGGTGGCAGGTAGAAGAAGTGGATCATATCTTTCCTTTTGTTATTGTTCAGATCTTCTGATCATTAAATGCTCTCTTTGACATGCGGTCTCCTTGTTGGCTGAAGTCCTCTTTCTGTCATGTATACTCTGTCTGGACAAAAGTCTTCTTTGGGTGACAGCAAAAAGGTGGCCGACTGTGAGGTGTCCTTCCCCAATGAAATCTTTGATATATCCATCTCCATAAAGTATATGCATGTGTGATGAGATGACTGAGATAGAAGTCAACCCTTGGGACTTGATCCAGACAACGAAAACTATGTTTTTGAACATTTGCGGTACCTATTTTCTCTTTATGGATCCCTTTTGATTTGACAAGAGGCTAGTTTAATAAGCTTCTGGAACAACCAAGGTGACGACCTCTTGTAAAGGAAGTGTCGACACTCCTTAGGAGGACTGCCAATATAACGCTCTCTGGAAGACCCTAGTGTCGACCTGCCGGAACAAGGTGTCGACACTTCTGATGAAAGCTTCTTATATAGCGGTCTCTAGAAGCCCAAGGTGTCGACCTGCTGGAACAAGGTGTCGACACTTCTTAGAAAAACTGCCAATATATTACTCTCTGGAAGACCAAGGTGTCGACCTTCTATGATAAAGGTGTCGACACTTCTGATGAAACCTCTTGAACAAGAATGCATATGTGCACAGACTTTCAGCAACGTGCACAGATTTTGTAGTTCACATGTGCACAGACCTTTCTTATGCTGAAGGCAAACATTGCACAGACCTTGATATGTGCACAGACCTTGATATTGCAGGACCTCTACATGTGCACCGACCTTAGTTCGGCATGTGCACCGACCTGAGTGGAAAGTCTTCAGCATGTGCATCGACCTTAGTCTAAGACTTCAGCATGTGCACCAACTTTGGTTGCAAGTCTTCAGTATGTGCACCGACTTTCTGAGCAGAGATGCATATGTGCACCGACCTTGGTTGAGCATGTGCACCGACCTTATAGTGTTGAAAGCAAGTGTGCGCGGACCTTTGTTGAGCATGTGCACCGACCATGGTTCAGGATGTGCACCGACCTCTTTAACAAAAATGCATATGTTCACCAACCTTACCTTTCACATGTGTACGGACCAGACAGACTTACATGCAGATGTGCACCGACCTTATAATGCATTCAGTATAAATGTGCATCGACCTTACTTCAGTTGATAACTTGAGGTAGCGTCGACCTTTGTTCTGTTCTAACTTGATATGCATCGACCTTACTTCAGTAACAGTGGCTATGCACCGACCTTTTAGCGTGAAGAGTAGCTGCTACACCGACCTAATCAACATGAAGCTTTTCAGCTTGATTTCTTTGCTGCTAATTGCCTTGATTTCTATACTGCTAGTTGCCTAAATTTTCGTGCACTCAATATTATCATCTGCCTTGATTTCTATGCGTCCAATTATCTTGATTTCTATGCAACCATGATTTCTTACACTCATCAGTGATGGCACAGAGATGTATCTTCTTGCTTATGTTGTCATGACCTGAAATGTATGAATATGTGTTTATCAAAATCCAGGTCAGACTTATCAATGAGTCATAGTCAGACATCATCAAAATAATAGAATTAAGCATGTTATACACATGCCCAACACATGGGCCCCAGAAGCTAGGTGGCCCAATGAGAGAGAGGGTAGGGGCCCCGCTAGACCTATGTGACCTTTTTGCAAACAAATCCATTTAGTCTTTATGACTAACCCATTGGCATATAATTGCCTTACAATTACAAAACCCAATCGACTCAAAAAATGCAAACAAAAAAAAATGTAGATGCCTTGCTTAGATGTCCCCATCACCTGGGCTACGCCCTCCCGCGGTTGACTTGTTGGGACTCTTGGGCTGATATTCCCACTATTGTAAAAGGGCCCCTCCATCTTGATAAGGTTGGGTGCCCTTCCCTTCAGCCCTAACCTTGTAATACTTCTATTTTCTATCAATAAAATGCTTCAGTGTGGTGTGTTGTAGTGGAGTGGTTCACTCATCTTCTCTCTGAGGAGGTGAGCACTCTCCTGCAAGCCCACTCTGATCTATTCATCAAACAAAATAAAACTCTGGATGCTGATCAGATAGGTAAATATGTGGATGCAAAGAATTATTGAGGTATGATTGGCTCACTCCTCTATTTTACTGCATCTAGACCTGATATCCAGTTTAGTGTGTGTCGGTGTGCAAGATTTCAGTCTGATCCTATAGAGTCCCACCTGAGTGCTGTCAAGCGTATCTTTAGATACCTTGCCGGGACTCAAGATTTGGGAATGTGGTACCCAGTATCTTGTGCTTTTACACTTGTTTCTTATTCAGATGCTGATTATGATGGCTGTAAATTGGATAGGAAGAGTACTAGTGGCTATTGTCATTTTTTGGGCGGGTGCTTAGTGTCTTGGGCTTGCAAGAAGCAACACTCGGTGGCCCTCTTTGCAGCAGAGGCAGAGTATGTTGCTGTTGGGAGTTGTGGTACACAGGTGCTTTGGATAAAACACCAGCTCCAGGATTACCTTGTTGATCTTGGGTGTGTCCCAATTTTGTGTGATAACACTAGTGCTGTAAATTTAGCTAAAAATTCAATTCAGCACTCTAGGACTAAACATATAGAAATTAGACACCACTTCTTGTGTGATGAGGTCAATAAAAAGAGTTTTGAGTTGATATTTGTAGACTCAGAAAATCAACTTGCAGATATCTTTACCAAGTCTCTCAACAATGATAGGTTCGCCACCTTGAGAAGAGAACTTGGTCTATGTAGACCTCATGATTCTGTTTTGAATTGAAAATTGATTTTTTTTGATACTATGCTCATTTGATGTGGTATTCCTGCATAAAGTGTGATTGGTCTTGCTTGAAGTGAAATACATGGCATTTGCATACATGTCTTGCTGAGGGAGAGTTTACACACTCATTAACTTGCATTTTAACCAACTTGCATCGCATATCATGAAATGACTAAATGGTATATCAAATGGTTATATGTGGAAAGGCAGGTCAGCCTGTCTGGAAACTAGTACTATGCTTGAAGGAGATCTACTGATCTAAGTACTTCGCCAAGTACCATTAGTCAATTTGCATAAAGAATAAAAGTGTATTTACATAGGAGGAGTCAAAGCATGTTTTTGGTCTGCTCATGCATACAATAGTTGGAATTAGCTGCATATCATTTGAATCAAAATTTCCAATAAAATCTAGAATTGCATGCACACATTGAGGGGGAGTTTCATCTGAGATAATTTTAATCTGAATTGTCTAAGAGGGAGAGTTTGGTTCTCTCTTGTCTCATATTTCCATGATATTTGATCATCTTATCTGCACAATATCCAGACATTCTTGGAACCTTATGTGCTCTAGTTCTTTTGATGTCTGCCCACTTAGTGTGCCTATCCATAAGAACTTTCTGCCTGCTGCAGATTGAACATTCTTGTCATGCTATAAGCTAGCATTCTTGATGGCTACCCAACACTCGTGAAAACAACTGAATTTTTTGTCTACTTGCTGAAATTTTTGGCTGCTACTTCAACTTTCTTGAGCTATCTGAAATGTAGGAAGGTTCCAATCGACGTACCATGACCATAAATCTGAAAACAACTCAAATAAGGAGTCTTCTATTATATAGTTTATGATTGTCTAGAATAATCAACTAGTTTAAGTTTAATGACTCCTTTGAGTTTAAAGATAAATGTCTTGAAAAATTCTACGTTCTGCTTTAATAGGCCTTAACCATCTTTTGCATGTTGTGTCCTGGCAAATTTTTTGAAATCTAAAAATTTAAATAGAATGCAAACTTTGGTTGAGGTACTTTGATTAAGTATTATTTTTTTTAACATCAGAAATTTTGAAAACTCCTAAACGATAAACATTGACAGAGCTGTGATAATAGTTCACTGAGAAACCATGTCCCTTGACCCTTGAAGTCTTTGTGGACTGTGTCATGAAGTGCCATTGTTAACTCTGTAAAATTTATTGAAAAATCTAGGCATAGCAATGGCAGGATCACTGAGAAATATATCTCACTTATCAATGAAATAGGCTGAGATATGTCATGAGGTGACAAAGCTACCTCTGTTTAAAATGAGACATGATAGTTAGTCGCACTAAATTCTTAGGGGTACTGGCGTCTAAACAACGTATATCCTCTAGATATAAAGTATGTACTCAACTTGATTGCTCTTCAAATTTTGATGAACAAAAGAAAAACTTCAAAAATTGTAGCATAAGTTGAGAACAGAATTGTTGAAACCCAGAAATGAGATCAGAAAATCTTGACTATTTAACTTCAATACTAATATGAGTAACTCCTAAGGGAGTCATTGCTTTTGAGTAAGTAAGATAAAAGATGGTTAAACAGGATTTTAATATGAAAACTTGGTTCATTTCTATTAAACTTGAATGCCAAGAATTTTTTAAAGAAATTTCATTGATAAACTCTGAACTCATTAGATTTGAACCATGCAAATCAATAAGGCACATATCATAAGTTGGCTATAATGAAAGAATCTTAACTTAAGTCATTTCTGATTTATGAGATTTTGTATCAGATTCAAAAAAAATTTCTTGCAAACTTTGACAGGCTTCTTCCTTGCATTATGCTGAAAATTTTCTTTTGGATCAAGAACACCATTCTCTACATGCTTTTCTTTGAGTCTTGCTACAATCTGACTATGTGCTTCTTTGACTCTTTGGCACCAAGGACATTCTTATCTTCCTGCAAATCAAGCATTTGTGGAGCTAGTTCAACTTTGGAATTTTAACTCACTCTTCAGAGCTTTCTTGATTCAATTTTTCCAAATCCTCCCATATGATGTCAAACTCTTTTTTTGCTGATGTCAAAGGGGGAGAATAGGTTTGAGAGTCATTAGGCATACTTGTGCATACATTGACTTATCTGTGTAAAATTGTTCATAATGACTCACAGTGTTGTCATCATCAAAATGGGGGAGATTGTTGTGTCCCTGTGTTTTGATGATGTCAACACTATAAGTCATCATTGAGTTTCATGTGTTTTTGATCCTTGAGGTTCATATGTTTTTTATCCTTGAGTTTCATACGTTTTAATTCTTGAGTTTCAGACATTTTTGATGTGTCAATATTTGCTTGATAATGTTAATGCATGAAAATATCATGAGCTCTGTGAAGACAGGTTTGCATTTGGACAAAGAAATGGCCAGAAGTGTGAAATTCAAGAAGTAAAGTTGACTCTGTGTAGAGCTGGAGCCGACTCCACCATGCAGTCAACACCATAAGGATACCGCTTACATATGGCCAGTTAAAGGTGTAAAATATCAGCTAAGGGTGACAAATAGGTCCCCATGGGTGAAAATAGCCTTTGCGATGGATAGACAGTGAAAAATGCAAGTTGTGAGTAAATGGTGTCGACGCCATCTGTCCATGGTCGACGCAGTAAGGTTGCAAAAGTGAATAAATATGAACTATTTAAAGTAGGGAAATAGCGGCGGAATAAGGGTGACAAATAACTACTAGTGGTAACAAATAGGTCACCAAGGGTGTAAAATGCCTTCTAAGTGTGAAAAATGGACGTTAAAGCAAAAACGTGAGAAGTTGAAGAAGCGGCGTCGACGCCAAATGCTAGTGGAGTCGATGCAGCAACGTTGAGCTAGGGAAGCTTTCAAAGGCGATAGCTAACTTGTAGCTAAGGGTGAAAAATAGCTAGTTAACAGTGACAAATAGCCGATTGCAATGACAAATAGCTCCCTAACGGTGAAGAATAGCTCGTGGCAGTGAAACATGAAGAAAGATCAAGCTTCTTCAAGGAAATCAACTATGCATGGGTTCCTTAACCATGGTATCTCAGATCTGGAGCTCTTTTAAGCTTTGGATGATTCTGATCAGCCTCATCCAAGATCTAAAGGATGAGATTGTCTCGAGTTTTAAATGGGCCTTCCAAAGTGATGAGATTTAGTAAAAGCTGCAACAAGAAGAGCGCAGAAGCAGCATTGAGGCAGTGCTCAATGGCATTAACACAGTCAATGGCAGAGTTTAAAGAAGCTGACAAATGAATCAAACAGGTTGATAAATGGCAAATGATGCTGAACTTAATAGTTCTAACATAGCTACGTTGACGCAGCATCCTTGTGCATCTACGCAGTAAAGTTGGGACACAAAGGCAGACAGGCTGAAGATCAAGAGAGTCAAAGGACTAATAAGGGTTACAAATGAAGGATAAGGGTGAAAAACAACTTCTCAAGGTAGACAAATAGCTAGTTTCGAAGTATCCAAGCCTTTACTATTCATGTGGAGCTGACTCCAGTTCATAGAGCCAATACCCTGTGTAAGAACAAGGAAGGCGACAGCTTACGAATGGTAAGGGTGACAAACGGCTTTATAAGGGAAACAAATAGCAGTTAAGGGTGAAAAATATCTATGTTGTGGTGACAAATAGTTGGTCTAGTGACAAACACCCAAGTAGCCACTATCAGTCCCGAAGCCATTTGAACACTTACTAGATATTATGTTGGCTCCTAGATCCACGTGCAATCATTGGTGATTCATGTCCGTACGAGGTAGCAGCTTCTCGAAGCACCTTTTTAGAGGGAATTGTTCCCTGCCTCTAGCATGATCCGCAGTGGACCCCATAGGAATATTTGATCACTTTTTCTGATCCGGGCGTGTGGAGTGCATATGAAAGGCATGGGGAAAAGGGTGTACGTGGGGTGTAAGCTTGTAGAATAAGAAAGAGCCCAACCAGAGCATCTTAGAGAGGGGAAGAGGAGAGGAGAACAGGGAGAACAAGAGTAAGAGAAAAGAAAAGAGAGGAGATCAGCCCCTTCCTCCCAGTCAGACAAGCTTAAGGAAGCGAGAACTCTCCACGCATCCTTTGCTCATTAGTGAGCGGAGGAAGACCCATCTCCAGCCCTCAATGAAGAAGAAGGAGCTTCATCCATCAATAACCAGCGTAATCTAGAGAGGAGGTCACCAACCTGGAAGCATCAAGGATGTCTTCTAGTCTGTAGATAAGAACCATCTGATCTGTGTTTTGTTGATAAAATCTTGTCTGCTTCCTCAACATTTTATTTTTCTTTTACTTTTGTTACTAGAACCTGTTGAATCGTCCCTACCCTGTGTATAGGAAGACAGACTGAGAAGCTATCACAGATCTGTGGTGTTTGGGCCATGTGTGCCCGATCTCAAGTAGTTTGGCAACAGGTGAAGAGGATATGTTCCTATTGTTAGCAAGCTGTGAGGCTCAGCGGAGCAAGCTGTGAGGCTCAGCAGAGCAAGCTGTGAGGCCAAGCGATCTATAGAGGATTTGTTCCTCTTTTCAAGCTGTGTGGAAGTAGAAATCCCCACTGGTTCAGTGGGGGGTGGACGTAGGTCTCAAGATTGAGATCGAACCACCTAAAAAATTCGGTGTCCTTGCATGGTTTGATTATTCTTCTCTACTTTTTCTACTCCGTTAGATGAATGCATAGGGCCGTTCTCTTCATATCACATATCCTGCATTTCATCTTCCATTTTCAGTTCTAGTCTGTTTATTCACCCCCCTCTAGATTATCTATTCCGCTATATCAATAGAACACACCTAACGTCACGAGGGAAAGCATGGCCAAACCTTTGATCTCGTCGTCGCCCCTCCTTCTACCACTCTGGTTGTCTCGTCGCCGCTCACAACACCCTTTCTCGTCACCTCCCTGCGTCGCTGGGAGGCCTCAACTGAGAAACACGAGAAGGGAGACCTATGGTGTTTTGGGGAAAGTCACGGGGAGAGAGATACCCAACAACCCTTAACCTGGGTCGAGTAGGTGATTCGAGGGCGTCCCCTCGATTTGCTTATTCACCCGATTAAGGTCAAAACCCCATTCGACCTCGACTGAGACCTCTCAAACAAGAACAACTCACCAGCCCAAGAATAATTCAACCTTCTCGAGTTTATGCCATTCCGCCTAATAGAATTACTGCCAAGATAGCATTGCTGGAGTCAAGTTTCAAACCATCTCATGTTAATCATGTAAATAAGTCATTAACTTTGAAACTTGAAGTGAAAACTTCATTATCTTTTGTGCCGAATTTAGTCCGTTAATTCAAGAGTGTACCCCAGTTCTACTATCTATCACCAATCCAAGAATTCTACGACACGTCAAAGACCATATAGAGTTCAAAGATGTCAAGGATATGTTAATACCCTTAACCCAGCAAATGCTATCATTGGCCTTAAATGTTTCAATGAAAGACGAACTAAATACATTGGCCACTCCCATGAAGATGATTCAAGATATGATGACTTTGGTTAAAGATGCTCCGTATATTTCTGGTCAAAAATTGAGTGTCAATACATTGTCCCCCTTGCAACGTCTCCTCCATTACATTATAGTCCCCATTATTTACCCCAATGGAGAAAATTTGGATGAAGTCACTGACGTGCACCGGTTCCTATTCTACTGCTTTATGGAAGGAATACTAGTCAATTTTCCACACTTGATGCTTCATTTGATTAACAAATGTAGAACATAACTCTCTATCCCTATGCAGTGATTCTCACTTGTGTGTTTGAGTATGTTGGTGTCGACCTAAACAATGAACCATATGAAGTCATACCTAGGTCAAATGCCTTTAATCAGTACTTTGATCAAACTCTCATGGGATATGAATTAGCTGGGCACATAATTTATCATATAGAGAGAAAATTCAGTTGTAAGCAAGAAGACAATACATAACTTTCTCACAAATTTGACTTGATTGGGGATCGTATGTATGTCATTCTAGTCTGTTATGTTATAGCATCTAATCTTTATCTAGTATTGTTGTTTGCCTTTTCAGGTTTCATCTCACCTTATTGATGATGTCAAAAATGGGGAGTGATATAGACTCAAGTGAAGTCCAAGAAGTCTTGTCCATGTTTAGGATTAATAAGGAGTCAAGTGAAGTTGGGTCCCCTTTAGGTTTTCATGGGCTCAATCAAGTTTCATGCATCTACATTGGATGGAAATCCTTTTGATCAATGGCATATAATGGACATCATTATTGAAGACATCATTATTGAAGACATCATTATTGGAGATTTTATGATTTGATTGTTATTGGTATTTAAATAGATGGTTTGCGTATGATTGGAATTTGGATGGACATTATGAAATCATTATGAAATTGTTGACTAGATGGAATTATATGTTTGAATGAGTATTGCATATCTACGTGAATTTGAAAGAATGCTTAAACTTGAACGATGTATTGATTTATGATTGATATAAGCGTGGTTTATCATTTAATTTTGAACTTCACATGGTACTTTTGTTATCATCAATAAGAGGGAGATTATTGTAAAAAATCTCTAATTAATTTTGATGATAACAAAATAAATCTTATGAATAATTAATGGGTCATATTTACATTATTCAAAAAGTGCCCTTGAATGACTTAGAATAGGTAGAAAGTCAAAAAATGGATGGTCTAAATTGAATTCAAGTTCAAAATAGCAAAGGGCGAGAAGCCTAGAAATATCGGGGCAATAGACTACCTGGTCGAAATAGTTGACCTCTTTTTCTAGTGCACAATTAGTCTTAGAAATCTATAGGGGGGTCGACCAATTTTCACAGTACACAGACCTGTTCAGAGAACCCATCAAGGAGGTTGACCGCTTTGGCAAAACAGTTCTCCCCTTACGATGTAGGAAAATTTTTAGAACTTTTTTGATTTTGAGATTTCAATTTCTATCTTGTGTCCAACATATTCAAAGTTGCTATTATATGTCTTGCTCTATAAATGGGATAAGATGGGGTCTCTAAACCCTAACCATAAAGGAAGAAACAAAAGGGGGGTGCATTCTTTTGAGATCCAAAGAGAAATTCACAAGAGCTTCAACGAGTCATTCTTATTCTTTCTCCTAGTGCTGCTATACCAATCTACTCCAAAAGGAGGACCCGATGGTATCTCTACAATGTGAAAAGCTTCTTCCCGACATATTAGATACGACATCTACTAAGGGGGGGCCATATACACGACCCTAGTTTATTTTATCTTCTCTATTTGTTATATGTATGTAATTGTATTATGCGAAGAAAGAAAGAACAAGTATGTGGATCGTGAGTGAGTGATCCGTGTGTGTGTGTGTGTATATGTGGTTGGTACTCGTAGCATCTTGTACGTGTGGGGGGTGTTCATTCACCTCCGTGTGTGGTTATAATTTTTGATAATGTGTAGAAAAGTCTCATCCAATGTCAGGGAGTGGATGTAGGTTTCACTACAGGTGAAATTGAACCACTATAAAAATCGTTGTGTTCATTGGTGTGATTATTCCTTATTACGCTTCTCTTTCTACACGATTTTTACATGTGCACTATCTACTACAAGAGGTTAAAATACCTGAACATTATTAATCTTGTCATAGAGTGAATAGATCTCATGCCAATATATAGATCTAAAATTACACGTGTTTTTCGGGAAAATTAGGCATATTTGTCAGCAAATCCAATTCACCTCATCTTTTGGTTTGCCATACCTTAGGCCAACATAATTGAGAGGAAGCAAGAGAGAAGAGAAGAGAAGCGATACGAGATGGTGGTGCGTTCTCTCGCAATGCTAGTCGCTCTCTCTTGCGATGGGCTGCTACTCACGCAACACTCTCTTCTCTCACATAGCTGCTAGGTATTCAGTGAGTTGGAGTCAATAAATTATTTTGGATGGGGGTGTTTTAACTGCTATATCAAATATCTCAAACAACATCAATTTAAATATTGATATTGATAAAAGATATTTGGTTTATCTCTATCAACTTTAATACTGTTACATTGAAAGAGTCTAATGCTATAACAAACTTAATGCATCCCCAAACATGTACTAGGCCATGTTAACTTCGAGTATATATTTTGATATAATATGAGTTTTG
The DNA here is from genome assembly GCA_022559845.1 of Amorphophallus konjac. Taxonomy (NCBI): domain Eukaryota; kingdom Viridiplantae; phylum Streptophyta; class Magnoliopsida; order Alismatales; family Araceae; genus Amorphophallus; species Amorphophallus konjac. The sequence goes on along the minus strand of CM040125.1, from coordinate 106,012,844 downwards.
AGATTAATATTTTTGAGCTTTAATTTAATAATGAAATTGATATTTAGGCGAATAAGAAAGAAGATGCCTATAGGGAAAAGAGAGTCGGAGGTGGAGGAAAGAAAAAGGTAAGAAAGTCTTAAGACTTTTAAGGACTATGTAGATGCGAGATGAACCTTTTTGGTGCCCCCAAAAGCTATTGTCCCCGCCACGCCAGAGGGCGGCTAGGGTTTTGTCCTTGTAAAAGGGCCCTCTTAGGTTAAGAGGTAAAGATCTTCTTTATAACCACTCGGTTGCTTTCTCAACATCTGATGTGGGATTAATCCTGTGACCCTAGGTCCACTACACAAGCCCCCCCTTGAGAAGGCAAGCGAGTACGAGTTCAGGGTTCCCACAGACGGTGCCACTTTGTAGATGCGAGATGAATCTTTTTGGTGCCCCCAAGAGGTATTGTCCCCGCCACGCCGGAGGGCTGCTAGGGTTTTGTCCTTGTAAAAGGGCCATCTTGTGTTAAGAGGTCAAGACCTTCTTTATAAGCACTCGGTTGCTTTCTCAACATCCGATGTGGGATTAATCCCGTGACCCTAGGTCCACTACACAAGTGATAAGTGTCCATTTTCTATGGTAATTCATCGCATGTACACCATTTTATGTGCATATAATTTGGTAATTATGCATGTTCTATCGTTAATCTCAACTTCGCATATAGATTGGACATTTCACGCAAATTAATTAATTTGGTGATTTTATTTAATAAAATAGAGTTGAGGGTCATGAACATTAATTATCCATTGCATAAAAATGAGCAATTGAGATTCATGTGCACATTATGGTAATTTTTCTGGACTAAATCATAATTATGTGTGTGCAGGACACCGAAGGTAATTGCAAAAGAAGCCAGGGGCAAAACTGTCATCACCACTTTGACCAAGTCAAATAAAAAATTCAACATATTTTGGTTGGAGGGAAAAGAAAGTTTAAAATTTTGAATTCAAAGTTTGAAAAGAAAGAATTCAAAGTTTAAGTTTGAAAAGGAGGAAAAGGACATTCAAAGTTTGAAAATGAGATTCAAAGTTGGAAATGGGGTGCCCAAAGTGCAAGAAAGGGGGTGCCCACCTCCTTTTCATTTTCCCCATACACCATCTTCTATCTAAATCCCAGCCATTTATCTCCATTTGATACAATCTCCACCCTCCATTGACCTAACTTTCCCTATAAATAGCCCATGACAATGAGGAGAAGGAGAGTTCTTCTTTTGACAATTTTCAGCCTCTCCCTCTCACATTTTAGGTCGCCGAGTTCGCAATCTTCCGTCCCTCTTATCTTCTTGCTATCTTCATGAAAGTTCTTTGTGGTTAAATCCTCTACAACTTCTTCTTCTGCATCATCTTCTAATTCCTTTTGATTTTCATGCTATGTTGTATTTTTCACTATACTGTCCAATTCATCTGCGAACCAGTGTTTCTCTTTGTTCTTCCCCTTATTTCTACCCCTTATAGTCATTTTCTTTTCTTACTGTCTTCATAAAAGTTCTTTGTTTTTAAGTGTTCTATAACTTCGTCTTCTACATCATCTTCTAATTCTTTCTGGTTTGGAAGTTAGATCTCATTTTTCAACTTACTGTCATGTGGTTGTACTGTTCATCTAAGGTGCTAGCTTCTGTTATTTCTACATTTTGAAGCCCTTCTACTCTTCTTTTTCACCTGAGCTCTTCATCAAAGTTATTCCCCTCTCCCTCCTCTTCAACTTCTTTTTCCTCAGCATCCCCTAATTCAGCTTCGTTTCAACGTTATTTACCCTCTAAAGGCCGCTTCAACGACGAAGGTGACTTCTTCCCGGTGTAGATGACATCTTTCGCAAGGTGGTTCGTGATCTAAGGCCAAGAGAGGACGGCGCCGTCATCACCATTGATGCTACCATCTTCACATCTCAGTCTCTTTTTATTTTTATTACTTTAGTTTCATTTTACTTCATTATAATCCCGTCACATCTTTGTTGTAAGCTTGTCTTGCACTTCATGTACTCTTTCTTTTAAGTTAATAAAAGAAGTTATTCTTTTGATCTAGTTCTTGATCTTCTACCCTCTCTACCTCCTTCTATCTCTTCCTTTCATTTCATGTAATTATTTTCTATAGCATAGGTGCATAGTCATAGGTGTTTTTAATTAAGTGTTTGGTTTGTTCATCATTTCAATATTTTCTTTAAGCAAAGAAAAATCACAAGTATTTTCCAAAGGACTCCAAGGTTGTTAACTCTAAAAATCTCTTCTTTCCTGTGGATTCGACCCTTCTCGCCACCATATTACGTCTCTCTTTCATCTAGCGCGAGTTAGAATTTTTAAGATTGATACGCGTGTTTTAAACGACGAACTTTCGCGTGATCAATTTTTGGCGCCGTTGCCGCGGAAGAATGATGATTTTTTATTTAAGAACTTTGTTTTCCTTGTGTTTATAGTGTACTAATAAAGCTCCCTTTTCTTATTTTTTTTGTAGAAAAAAAATTTTTAAAATCAGAGGTAAGTTTACCTTTCGTTCTTTCATCTTTTGATTTTGTCATTCATTTCAAAAATAATGAGGAATCAGTTTTCAAGTAAGTATCCAAACTTTCCCTCTTTCATTCTAGTTTCATTTTTTCATTTTACATATCTTGTGGTTAGATAGGTTCATTAAAAAAAATTTAACAAAAATCACTTGCACAAAAAATAAAAGACTTCATTCAAGAGTAGAAACCACACCATTCATGCTCTAGGCCATGCATCATTTAGCATATGATTTTTCCCTGTTATTTAATTTCTGCATTGTATTTTGGAGATTGCAAGGGGCAAGGTACGTTCTACTTATCCTATTCTAGTCTGCATATTGTATAAGAACCCCTTGTTTGAAATTATGGTGTGCATTTCATTTCAAAATATTCTAAGGGCAACACCCCTAAATAACATAAGGTGGAGATTTCATCACCCTTCCTTAGCCCAAAAATCATATTTCCCTTGCATCTTTGCATGACCTAAACTTTAAATAAAATTCAGTAGACATTGGCCCTAGGATCACACTATGATTTTAGTACGATTTGGGTTTACCCTCTTGTGGAAACCGTTGCCTAAGGTAAGACGGTCGGACGGCAAACACCTTAAGCGGGCTAGTGGTTTACTAATTAGGTCCCTACGAAAGTAGGGGGAGCCTCCCACTACCCCACCCCTTACCTAGCTGGTTGAAATATTGAGGGTGAACTTAAGTTGTACTTTACTCATTTTGTGAAATCGCATTTGTAGGTCCAAGTCACATCTAGGTCGTTAGATAATTTGTGTGATAACTTGTTTATGTTTGAATAAAAATAAAAATAAAAAAATCTTCATCTTCTCTCTCTTCATCTTAGTCAGTGTTGTTTTCAAAAAAAATGTGGGTTTCTAATCTTAATATTACAAAAAATCCTAATCCAACATAATAAATAAATAAATAAAAATAAAAAAGAATAAAACCAAAAAAGGAGATCTATAAAGGGAAAATAAATTTGAAAAAAATCTAAAAATTATAAAAATTAAAAATAAATTGAAAAAAAAATAAAAAAAATATTTGTGGGATCCAACCTATTTCTCATGACCATTCATATTAGAGGGAAATCCATGCCTATGAAAGAATATTTTTTTCCTTCTACTTATAAACCCTCAACATGTATTGAACTACCCGACATTCTGGTAGATCGTTATAAGATTGACCCTAGTCTCATCCAGATGCTCCATCTTTTTATGGGAATCTCAATGAAAATCCTTATAGGCATTTAGATAATTTTCTAGAAGTTTGCTCCCTGATCAAAATTCAAAATTTTAGTGTCGATGCCCTTAGCTTGATCTTATTTCTATTCTCCTTGAAAGATAAGGAAAAATGTTGGTTAAGGAGTTTTGGAAAGACCATCAGGACTTCAGAAGTTATGTAGTTGGAATTTTTGAGAAAATTTTACCCCATAGTCCGGACCCACATGATGAGAAGAGCGATTATGGGATTTACTCAACTTCCAAGAGAGCAACTTCATGAATCTTGGGAGAGGTTGAAAGATTTGTTATGTCAATGCCCACACCATGGGTTGCCAAAATGGCAAATTATGTTTGCCTTTTATGATGGGTTATCTGCTTATGGTAGGTAAATGGTGGACACATGTTGCGGAGGGGCATTTATGAACAAAAGTGAAGATGAGGCTTATGATCTGTTTGAAATTTTGAGTGAAAATTCGTTGAATCATGCCTCAATCTCATCTCATACAAAATCTGTAGGATCTTTCAAATAGGCTGATAATCTAATCCAAACTTTCAGGGAGGCCTGAGAGTTTTGTGCCAGTCTCACTCACCATGTAAGTGAATGTCCTACTATAGCCCGACTCCCACCAGTCATCCAAGCTCAAGTCCAAAATACCCTAGGGTTCTCTCCACGTCAGTGTGATATCTTTTCAGATGATTATAATCTTGGCTGGAGCAATCACCCAAATTTGCCTTGGATAGATCAAACAATTCCAGTCCATTTGTCTACACTTTCACCCCAAGAAATTCACGAGCAGCCCATGGACAATCAATTCCAACTCAACTCATCTCACCCAAACTTCAAAATCAACATCGATACTAAAGGTGATTCTTTGGGCCACTACTTTGAACCTCAAATCGTGTACTCTCAGTCTACTTACTATGGCCCTCCTTCAATATTACACCAATCCCCTCAACATGTGAATGATGATGATGATGATTTGATGCCTGTCATTTTGGCTCAGGATATCAATATTGAGAGTGAGGGGGAATGCACAAGTACTACCATGATGGAGGAAGGGAAGAAAGTAGGGGATGGCTTCAAGGATAATGATGATCATATTTATATCGTTACCCCATTCTATGAATGTTTTGAGATTGAAAATACCACTGTAAAGGATAATGGCCCAAACAATTCAATTGAGGATATACAAGATCAGGAGGATTGCTTTGTGATTAAGAATCTTGTTGATTTAATGACAACAAATTCTAAATATCCTCCCTTGGAAGAACATGATGATAGGGCCTTATTGGAAAAGTTTACATTTCATCTACCAACCCCATTGCTGAACAATTTGATTGATAATCTTCAGTTGAATGATGAGTGTGATGAAGGGGTCTTATTAGAAAATTTCACATTTGATCTGCCCCTTAAGCCCTACCCAATGAAATTTGAATCATTGGATGAGTTAGATTCTGGGCTCACGCTTCCTTCTAATATGATTCCTCTGACAGTACAATGTCTCCAATATGAACTTCTAGGACATGAGGGAGACGTGCCAATAATATTCACCTTTGATTTGACTTCCCATCAGGAAGACAAGTTGATTAATGCCCTTCAAGCTCATGAGACTATTACTGAGAGGAATGTGGCTAAGAATGACAATCATATTCTTAAGCCACCAGGGCCTGACCAAGTTACCATAGAGGAAGTCGTTACTAAAGGGATAGTCAGGAGGAAAGATACAGGACAAGAAGACCACTGGGTAGATGGTGTGGAAAGGTTCCACCTCTACCTTGACAGATTATTGGCCATTGATCATTTCATGATCCCCAAAGAAAACAACTGGCTCCCACATATGGTCAAAGTTTAAATCAATAGTGTGCGAGCCCATCCTATTTCTAGCCCCAGCACGTACCTATTGACACCCATTTTTTACCGATAAGTTGAGTCATTTCTCTTACTCCCATTTATTGATGCCTCGAGTTGGCCGTTACTCGTTGGGTGATTTGCTGGCACGTTTTGGGCCAATTTTATAAGCAGCATCCCTCCTTGGCTAGGTCCAAGTTGATTCAGGACTTAATGGGCCTTGATTTTGGTTGATTGAGCTTTTATATAAATTTCAAACGCCCATATACATGTACGGTCAACCACCAGCCGTTCAAACCCCTGTACGATTTATATTGGGCCATCCAAACATTTAACGGGTGTTTTAGTTAATTTTCTAAATTTCCACCGACACACTTTCATACGGCCTTCGTTTAGCCGTTCAACATGATGAGCGAGCTAATCTTAGCCGTTCTTCTCCCAGAGTCCTAAGCTCGGTAGTTTCTCAGATGATTATCTAATTATCTATTTATCACTGACAAGGTAAGCATGGTTGGCCCTTCGCTGCTCTTATGATTGAACGGTATGGATATAGCCGTTCATCTATGAGAGTCCAACGGCGAGATTTTCGGTCGGTTCGATGGATAAATCGATTTATATTTTTAATATTTGAATTTCCACCGACAGGGATAAACGGTCTAATTGTAGACCGCCCAACCTGATGAGTGGTCTATCGGGCGACCGTCCAACCGCCGATTTCCAAAGATTTTAAAGGGTTTTTCTCTTCCCACTCGTGAATTTATCCACAACTTTCTCCAATCATTTCTCCGCGAATATTGTGTTAGGATCGGTGCAAGTATTCAGAGGGGGGGTGAATGAATATAGCCTATAAAAACTTTCACCCAATATAAAATTTCGTTCAATTAGAATTTCGCTCACTCAACAGATTAAACACTTAGAACAAAAACTGATCAAATCATCTAATGAACCTATGATCAAACACTTGGAGTGCCCCTATGCAAACATCTAGCGGAAGCAAACCATAAGCAATCAAACCACAATGCAAGAGGGGTTTTTAGGTGGTTCGGTCCTGCAGACCTACATCCACCCCACACTCAAACCGAGTGTGGCTTCACTAACAGCTGGGCAACACAGCTTGCCAACAGACGCTGATACATAGCTTACACAGGGGAACAGCCTCCCCTCTTCCTCCTACACGGAGGGAACCTCTAGCAACCCACGGTCACTAGAAACCATAGACTCACGTCTCTCTTCCTCTATACCAAGAGGGAACCCCACTAGTAGCAGCCCCGCTACCAGTGAATCAGCCAGTAGCACTCTGCTACCAGCAATCCACCAGAGGCCTAGCATCTCTTCCTCCTAGCCCGGAGGGAACCCACAAGCAGCCCCGCCTGTTGCTTGCAAATCGGAGGAACCAGCCTCCCTTCCTCCACACAGGAGGGAACTATCACCAGTAGCAATCTGCTACCAGCACAAACCAGAGACACACCCGTCTCCCTACTCCTGATCCCTCCAGGAGGAACCCGACCTTAGTCCAGAGGATCGGAAGAATAAGGATAACCAAATGAAAAAGGAAAAACAAAAACATGAAATGAAAATAACTTCAGCAAATAGAAAGCTGAAAAATGAAATGCACAATGTGGCTCTCAACGGAGCTGACTGGCCTAGATTTGATCCACGGTCCAGTAGACAGATCTTCAGTAACTTCTTCCTTTTTCTCCACGAACTCTCTCTCTCTCTATCTCTCTTTCTTTCTCTTCTTTTCTTCCTCTTTTTCTTCTTCTTTTCTTTTTCTGGATCGAAGGGCTTTCTGCTCTCTAGGCTTCTTCTTCGATCAGCCTCCATCTGAAGACGAAGGCTCCAATATATACCAGCAGCAGTGGGGAGATAGGGCGTGTGCTTCCCACGCCTTTCGTCCAGAAGATTCCTCCTCGGATCACGTGCTCAGCACCCACCTCTGATCACGTGTCAGGTGCCAGCTTCAGGTCACGTGCCCATTCATTTCAGCAGATGGACGTGCTGCGTCGACGCTCTCATCATGCTGCGTTGACGCATTGGTGTTCCAGCATCTGAACTTAGATGGCTTCAGCCCTCTCACGTTTCGTGTGGAGTGCGTTGACGCATTGTGCAACTGCGTCCACCCTCTGGTCACCTTGTCGATCCATCAACCTGCTACGTCGACGCCACTTGATGAATGCGTTGACGCACCAGAGTAATCCAGTAAGCCATTGGCTTCGTCTCTTTAGCTGCTGCGTCGACGCTTCCAACCCGTGGCGTTGACGCATTGATGCGTTCCAGTGAGCAACCAGCCTAGCCTTTTTTAACTGTTGCGTCGACGCTGCTTCACTGCTGCGTTGACGCATTGGAGTATTTATGACAAGGCCTCTGCTTGACCCTGTTCCCTTCAGCAACAAGAATGAAGTCATAAGGTTTAAGTATGTACATTGTAGTGTATATACTTCGAAAGAAACAGTCCAATGTATATATACTTCAAGAACTCTAGACAATGGACACTGTACAGACTTCAGATGCTTTGAACGCTTGAGCGATGTATAGACTCTGAATCGATAAGGCAGGCTGTACAGACTATAAGAAGGTTGAAGCACTGTGTAGACTTGATGAAGATTGAGGCCGTTGTACAGACATGGGGTTCAGCTGAGGATGTATGGACTTTGACGAAGTGAAGCAGTGTACAGACTTTGAATCAAACCGATGTATAGACTTTGCCCAAGAAACGAATGTATAGACTTTGCAAAAGAAGCAGTCCGATGTACAGACTTGGTTGAAAGCTGAAACGTCGGATGTACAGACTTGGAAGTTCCACTGACTAGTGTATAGACTTCAACAGTGAACGGCTGTACAGACACTATGAACATTAAGACTGATGTACAGACTTCATGCGTTGACGCTGTACACACATCCAATGAAGTGCGTTGACGCTGTAACATGAGCCAGTGAGATGCGTTGACGCTGTACACACTTAGCCTAGGACAATGTATATACTTCATGAGACGCTGCATGCCGATGTACAGACTTATGTAAGTGTGTGCAGTGTATAGACTTTGTTACCCAAACAAACAATGTTCTGATGGGTCGACGCATTAGCAAGGGTGAGTCGACCCACTACTGTTCAGACTGTAGATACATGCAGAGACATGATATCTGACAGAATGCAATGCATATATATATAAAAAATAAATGCCATCAATGCTAAACATCATCATTCATGTTGCTATCATATGCATAATGCTAAAGAATAAGAATGCACAGAAATGCACTTTGTTTATTACAATCATCAAAACACAATATCAAATGCACTCAAATGCACTCACTGTCTTGCTATCATCAAAACCAAATAGCATTGCTATCATCAAAGCAACATAGCACATGCTTGTGCCTAAGAGGCACAACATTCTCCCCCTTTTTGATGATGGCAACACAATGTGACAGTGAGTCACACACAAGATTTTCTCCCCCTTTGACATTATCAAAAAGAGAAAAATAGTAAAAACAAGAGTGCAAAGTGCATTATGCATGAAAATTCCTCTAGAACATTCTCCCCCTGAATGTAAGACTCCCCTGAATTATTTCTCGCCCTAAATAATATGCTCCCCCTTTGAGAAGGAATATGAACAGATAAACAAGGTAGAGAAGGTAGGAGGGTCACTTGACAACAGCTGAATCATAGGTTCAGAAGGGAAGCATGACTATAAACAACTATTAAAGTATAAGAATCAGCAACATACACTTTTGACAAAAATTCAGGTTTAACAGTGATAAATCTAGAGTAAAACATTTGACCCCTGAACAAGAGTTTATAGATTCCATTTATAGCAATGAATCTAGGGCACATGGTATTAATAGATAAGTCAGAAATAATACCCTTTTGTAATTAAACAAGGAAATTCAAGAGAGGCAACTTGAACATGTATTGATGAAAACAATTTTCACTCATTGACTTTTGATTTTTCGAAAGGTTACAGTAGTTTGATTTTCACTTTTGAATTTTTCAGAACCTGAACTAAGTAAATAGATCAGTGGCATTTATGCTGTTGACATTAGGTGTACACCTTGATCAGAGACAGGTACCCCCAGTTACTAGGCATAAACTACTAGACCTATTTCAGATCTAAACCCACAAAGAGTAGTCTTCACTTTTGACATTAAGGGTACACCTTGATTAGAGGCCAGTACCCCCAGTTACTCGGTGAGAACTCCCCCTATAGATTTGACCCTTTGAACAGAGATATTCTGAAGCACTTCATGACTATGAGTTCTCCTGCTTCATTGGAGGAGATCACAATTTCTCAGTGCAATTCAGCCATTGCTCTGTCACTACGTTCAGTTCATAGCATTTATGATCTTATTTACTGCTGCCCTTATCTCTTTTAGAGTGATTGTTTAAAAAATCAGTACACACTCTTATTAGCCTGTTCTAGACATATCCAGTTCAACACAATTAGGCATTACAAGAACTTTTTCTATTTTAGCCATGAGACAAAGATTAAGAGCTATAAAAGTTTTCTTTTATCTCAAATTCTGAAGTGCAGACACTTAACTCCCCAATTTATAAAGGTTAAACCTTTAGCTCCTTTCAATTTGTAAGAGTGATTCTTATAAGTGAACAATTGTAATAATCACAATTCAATGTGCTAAACCAGATGCAAAGCTGTTGTTTAGTGAAAATGATGGGGAAATGATAGCAATTGGCAATATGGTTCAATGAGCAACTGATGTCAAAGAATATGAATCATTTGAATGAGAACGCTGAGAAGTGAATAGGATTCAATGAATTGAATAGAACTCTCAGCTCCCCCTGACATCATGATGCAAGAGATATGCTATGCAACATACTGTCCTACATACAGACTATGCACCAAGGATACATGAGACAGATATGCAATCAATTCAGATTTATGCATCTAAGTTATAAGCATTTTCATCCTTTTTCAGATTTTTCAACATATGATGCAGTGCAAGGCAGCCCTATTATGCATTGAAAAATATGCAGTCTACGACAATGGGCAAATGACAATCATGCAAATCAGTTCTATATGCATTGAACAACTTCAAAGTCAGTCATGCAAATAATGTGTGCAGACATTAGACACATGCAATGACTCTATACACTGAAGAACTATTCACACTCAGCAAGTTATGCATTCAACAACAAGCATGCAGTCCATTTATTCAGTGCAATAATCAGTGAGAGAAGAGCATCAGATATATGCAAAGTAAAACTCAGTACATGAAGAGATCATCAACGACCAATCAAGCAATTCAACATGAAACTCACAATTTTCATGCTCACAATTTCAGATAATGGAATTTAAAACAGATTTCAGAACTGACCTGAATTGAGTCCTGGGGTTTTCTTTTTGAGTGCCTTGGTTAACCCCTTTTATTCATCAGCTTCCAAGGCACACCTGCAACATATCAATCAATATGATCTTGCAGGAACCCAAGCTGCCTTGGGTCCTGTATGAGCCCTAACAGGTGTTCTGACTGGTCTCTTAACAGAATTATCATCATAGCCCATCAATTCATAGCTGGACAAGGAATAGCCAAATTGACCAGACTTACCATGATAACTAACAGAATTTAAGTTTCTTTTATGCACCTTATTGTAAGTATTAAATTCATGTGCATGAGCGTCAAAATTTCTGTTGTGTGCATGGGCATTTTGTTTTCTGAACTCTGCCACCCAGCACACAGAGGCTTTGTGGCCAGGTTTTCCACAATTAAGACAAGAAAATTTCACAAATTATTTTGCATGGAATTTGACAGCATGGGGGTTAATATGATTCTTCTGAACATGCCAACAGTCCTTGACTGTGTGGCCATATTTCCACATTCAAAACATGAAGAATTCATTCTGTCAAGATTCTTATAAAATGCATGTCTTTTTACAGGGATTATAGCAGTTTTGGAGTTAATTGTTCTTCCCTTAGCATGCCAACAATTTGCAGCAATATGGCCCAATTTGTTACAATGAAAGTAATGAAGTTTCTTTTTCAGATATGCATGATTCCTATCATGAAGCTCTTTAGCATTCAAATCATCTTGCTTCTTTAATCTACAATCATGCATAAAGTGGCCAATTTTATGACAGTAAAAGCATTGAATTCTCTTATTTTGATCATGAGAAGATTTCTTCGATTTAGAATTCCTGGCATGAATTCTATCTGATTTCAGTTCATCCTCTCTCATGACAAAGCAACCATCCATTTCATGGCCAGATTTACCACAGTAGAAACATTTCACATTCTTTCTTTTAACATGAGACAGTTTGGCCTGAGAAATTTCAGCATACAAATTTTTATTCTGTTTTGTTTTCTTTTGTTTTTCTATCTGATTCGCAGTCAGACATGAAGGAGAAGCTGAAGTGCTAGCTAACTCAGAGCTACGCACAAGGGTTGTATACATTCTTTTTCTCTCTTCCTGTTTACTGCCTCCATCAGAGACTTTCTTCTTAGAAGGAGCCTTTGAATTTTCTTTGTTTTTAAATGACTCAGACGGAGAATTGTTCAATTCAGTGATTTCATTTTTGAGAGAGGAAATGAGAATTTCAGAATCTGTGATCTTTTTATTAAGTAAGACATTAATGGCTTTGTAGCTATCAATCTCTTCTATTAATGCAGTCACTCTCTCACGTTCATTTTCAATTGAACTTTTCCCTCTTTCAAGCATTAAGAGTCTCTCAGACATAGCAAAATTAAGTAGCTTCAGTTCTTCATTCTCCTTTCTAGTTTGTTCATTCTGAACTAATTCATCAGTTAAGATTTGATCATTTCCTAATGAATTCAGCTTATCTTCAAGTTTAGAAATCTTGTCTGTGAGTTCCTGATTTTTATTTTCCAAAACAAAAATTTGTTCCTTACTCACATTCAGATTAGTTAAGCATATTTCATGAGATTTTCTCAGATCTTGACATTTTTCACAATGAGCATTCGAATTAATCTGATCACATTTCTTTTTCAGCTTTCTATTTTCAGATTTCAAATATTTACATTTCTCAGAACGTTCCTCATACATATCCCAGAATTCATCAATTGAAATCTCTTCGGATTCAGATTCAGAATTTACCTTGGATGAGGAATCTTCATTATCCCGGTTGGCCATCAAACAACTATCACTCTGTTGGTTATGCGCAGAGATAACTTTGTCATATATCTCTTTTCCAGAATTGCACCTGAGAGCAAAAGAATATACATCAGTATTAACAGCAGCTCTCAAAATATTAAGAATTATGACATTATCACGGTTCTTAAAGGTGTCCTCACTAGACCACTTGGTCTGATCTCTGGGTAATCGATGTGGGCCTTTGGATAGCAAACTCCATAGTTTGGGATCAATGGAATCTACATACACAGCTAGGCCTCCTAGCCAACTTTCAAAGTTAGAACCATCATAAATTGGAGGACGATCCATTTGGACAGATGGCAAAGAGATTCAACTCACTAAAACAAATGACAAGAAATGCAGCAAAACCAGATGGGCAAGGTAAAGCACTAAACCGGTGAAACAAAACAACGAGCACAATACACTCACTCTGAAATGCACTAAACAGTTAGTAGGATCCTCTGTAGATTGTTAGATCTGTTAAGTCAGAGACCGCTCTGATACCAATTGTTAGGATCGGTGCAAGTATTCAGAGGGGGGTGAATGAATATAGCCTATAAAAACTTTCACCCAATATAAAATTTCGCTCAATTAGAATTTCGCTCACTCAACAGATTAAACACTTAGAACAAAAACTGATCAAATCATCTAATGAACCTGTGATCAAACACTTGGAGCGCCCCTATGCAAACATCTAGCGGAAGCAAACCATAAGCAATCAAACCACAATGTAAGAGGGGTTTTAAGGTGGTTCAGTCCTGCAGACCTACATCCACCCCACACTCAAACCGAGTGTGGCTTCACTAACAGCTGGGCACCACAGCTTGCCAACAGACGCTGATACACAGCTTACCCAGGGGAACAGCCTCCCCTCTTCCTCCTACACGGAGGGAACCTCTAGCAACCCACGGTCACTAGAAACCAGAGACTCACGTCTCTCTTCCTCTATACCAAGAGGGAACCCCACTAGTAGCAGCCCCACTACCAGTGATTCAGCCAGTAGCACTCTGCTACCAGCAATCCACCAGAGGCCTAGCCTCTCTTCCTCCTAGCCCGGAGGGAACCCACAAGCAGCCCCGCCTGCTGCTTGCAAACCGGAGGAACCAGCCTCCCTTCCTCCACACAGGAGGGAACTATCACCAGTAGCAATCTGCTACCAGCACAAACCGGAGACACACCCGTCTCCCTACTCCTGATCCCTCCAGGAGGAACCCGACCTCAGTCCAGAGGATCGGAAGAATAAGGATAACCAAATGAAAAAGGAAAAACAAAAATACAAAATGAAAATAACTTCAGCAAACAGAAAGCTGAAAAACGAAATACACAATGTGGCTCTCAACAGAGCTGACTGGCCTGGATTTGATCCACGGTCCAGTAGACATATCTTTAGTAACTTCTTCCTTTTTCTCCACGAACTCTCTCTCTCTATCTCTCTTTCTTTCTCTTCTTTTCTTCCTCTTTTTCTTCTTCTTTTCTTTTTCTGGATCGAAGGGCTTTCTGCTCTCCAGGCTTCTTCTTCGATCAGCCTCCATCTGAAGACGAAGGCTCCAATATATACCAGCAGCAGTGGGGAGATAGGGCGTGTGCTTCCCACGCCTTTCGTCCAGAAGATTCCTCCTCGGATCACGTGCTCAGCACCCACCTCGGATCACGTGTCAGGTGCCAGCTTCAGGTCACGTGCGCATTCATTTCAGCAGATGGACGTGCTGCGTCGACGCTCTCATCATGCTGCGTTGACGCATTGGTGTTCCAGCATCTGAACATAGATGGCTTCAGCCCTCTCACATTTCGTGTGGAGTGCGTTGACGCATTGTGCAACTACGTCCACCCTCTGGTCACCATGTCGATCCATCAACCTGCTGCGTCGACGCCACTTGATGAATGCGTTGACGCACCAGAGTAATCCAGTAAGCCATTGGCTTCATCTCTTTAGCTGCTGCGTCGACGCTTCCAACCCGTGGCGTTGACGCATTGATGCGTTCCAGTGAGCAACCAGCCTAGCCTTTTTTAACTGTTGCGTCGACGCTGCTCCACTACTGCGTTGACGCATTGGAGTATTTCTGACAAGGCCTCTGCTTGACCCTGTTCCCTTCAGCAACAAGAATGAAGTCATAAGGTTTAAGTATGTACATTGTAGTGTATATACTTCGAAAGAAACAGTCCAATGTATATATACTTCAAGAACTCCAGACAACGGACACTGTATAGACTTCAGATGCTTTGAACGCTTGAGCGATGTATAGACTTTGAATCGATAAGGCAGGCTGTACAGACTATAAGAAGGTTGAAGCACTGTGTAGACTTGATGAAGATTGAGGCCGTTGTACAGACATGGGGTTCAGCTGAGGATGTATGGACTTTGACGAAGTGAAGCTGTGTACAGACTTTGAATCAAACCGATGTATAGACTTTGCCCAAGGAAACGAATGTATAGACCTTGCAAAAGAAGTAGTCCGATGTACATACTTGGTTGCAAGCTGAAACGTCGGATGTACAGACTTGGAAGTTCCACTGACTAGTGTATAGACTTCAACAGTGAACGGCTGTACAGACTTGATGAACATTAAGACTGATGTACAGACTTCATGCGTTGACGCTGTACACACATCCAATGAAGTGCGTTGACGCTGTAACATGAGCCAGTGAGATGCGTTGACGCTGTACACACTTAGCCTAGGACAATGTATATACTTCATGAGACGCTGCATGCCGATGTACAGACTTATGTAAGTGTGTGCAGTGTATAGACTTTGTTACCCAAACAAACAATGTTCTGATGGGTCGACGCATCAGCAAGGGTGGGTCGACCCACCACTGTTCAGACTGTAGATACATGCAGAGACATGATATCTGACAGAATGCAATGCATATATATATAAAAAACAAATGCCATCAATGCTAAACATCATCATTCATGTTGCTATCATATGCATAATGCTCAAAAATAAGAATGCACAGAAATACACTTTGCTTATTACAATCATCAAAACACAATATCAAATGCACTCACTGTCTTGCTATCATCAAAACCAAATAGCATTGCTATCATCAAAGCAACATAGCACATGCTTGTGCCTAAGAGGCACAACATATTGAACCAAATTCGGTGTTGTTTCTTCTGGTTGAAAGATAATTCAATTATCTCCAACTTTTATTTCATTATCTCGGCCTGAAATGGCTGGAAACCCTAATTTCGAGCTAAGACTCCAGGTGCTCTATAAATAGACCCTAGAGGCCGGGCTTGAAAAAGGGGGAGATTTTTTTTTGGTCGACGGCAAAGCCCTACTGAAATCTCGAGCGACCCAAGACCAGGGAGGGAGGCCTTCTACGTCCTTCTAGGCCTCCGGTTCAGGGAGTAACTAGTTTTTAGTCTTTGTTTCAATTAGTCCCATCGTGGGTTTCTTCATTGCATGCATAATTTTCTCTTCTTTTCTACCCACATTTTTGTCATTCACACTACATTACACACACCCTCCTATGTTTTTGGCACCCCTAGGGGTTTAAAACCCCCAAGGTATCCCCCATTCCTTTTGATTATGTTTATTTCTTTCCATTCCAGCAGTTACTACACATCATAGTTCTAATCTGGGTTTTTCTTTGTGTTCTACATGTGGTTTTATAGGTCAGCAACATGCTAGCGCGAGGCCCACTCTTTCTGGCCAGCCGGAAAGGGTGGAAGTTTGGACTTTTACAACTTACGGCGTGGTAGTATTGTGCAGTTCAAAACAGTTCGTTCGAGGTGAAGTGCGGTTGATTTTGGACCGTTCTTCTTCATCTTGCGGTTGGGTCGGAGCCGTTCATCCGCCTGTCATTCCTCATCCCGCGTCTCCTCTCAGCGCTGACGAGCGGTCTGTCGAACGGCCGTGCAAGATAAGGGTGGTTCATTTGAAGCCGTACGTCCTTGCAGTGCTAGTCAAAAGGTGAGTGTCTCCCTCTTCTTTCCAAGGCACGGCGTGTTCATCATGTTCGGAGCCTTGGTGGTGATCACAGGTTTCTACTTCTGTTCCCTTCTACTCCCGTTTTGTTTACTTTCATATTCATATTAGTAAAGGGATTTGAAGGGAGTTTTAAGTCGGTGTACAGAAGGTAACATCTCCAACCAACAAATTTCTGGCGATCACGGTGGGACAACTACTGCCCATCATGTTAGTCTTTGCTGACCCCCTGTTTGGTGTTTGCTAGTCTCCTTTGTGTTGAGTTGTCACAGGTTGTCTACTGGATCAACGGTTCTGGCTTCTGGTGGTTGTGCTGTTCTATAAGAGCCGTCTGGGATGTAGCACAGTTGAGGATCGTCCGCGTTTCGTTGCTTTTAGTCATATTCGTCCTGCGAGCCTGCTGCCTTTTACGGTCAACTACCGCCCGCGCTTCTCTCCTGTGGTCATTTATTGGCCACCCATCTTCTTGGCACAGGTAAGCCTACCTGTCCGCGCTGTTGGTTTTGCTGACGGCCTGCGGTTGCTGTAGGTCCGTCCAAGAGATTACACGGTCTGTTTTAGACCGTGCATCTAGGTGCATCCTACCACCCTGCCTCTGTTCACTTCATCGTTTGGTTCATTTCAGCACGTATGTTTGTTGTATTACTCCTTGCTGTTGAACGGTCCTCCCTTGACCATCGACCTCCCTGTGCGGTCTCACAGAGACCGTCCTTGTCGTGCTACAGTGCACCCGAGCCTCATCTTGGTTGCCATGCCATATTATTTTCGTGATATTTGGTGATGTTCTTATCTCCCCCTGCTATCATTATATTGTTGCATGATTGTGTTCATTTCATTTTCTCATACTTGCTCGATCATTGTCTGCTAGATCTAGGCTAGACTTTGCATGCACTCCGGTGCGCATAGGGGCATATATACTCTTCACTTAGTTGCATTTCCACCGAGGTGGGGTTTCCTCTCATCTCCATACTCCTTGGAGCCGACTAGGTGACCTTACCGAGGGCCTCCGCAAGCCCCCATGAGCAGTGGATTCCCACACGGACGTCGGGCAGGTTGTACCATACATTCCCTCAGTCTAGGGCTTTGCATCCGTAAGAGGGAGAGTCCCTTAGACTCACCCAGTTTCCCATTCTTATCCTGGTTAGGTACCTTGTGGTTGAGTGAATTCATATCGTAAATAACCCACTAAGGTCCTAAAGAGGAACTTATAAAATTTTCATGCATCATTCAAAACATGGGTGTTTAATTGGTTGATTCTTCTCTCATCTCTTCCCTCCATTGTGTGTTGACTCCATATCATTTTGTTAACTAGGCCCATAGACTAGTTCATCTTTGCGTCCCTCCATTTAGTTGCATTTGTCCTAGGTTCATTTCTATCCTTGTATTTCTTTGAAATTCAATGTATAAAGTCTCCATTTCTCCCATGGAGCACTTCTCTTCTGTCCAGTATTCCTCATATTTCTCTTCCCACGCGGGCCCATCACCTCATTCATCTAATGGGCCTTATTCTTTTCACGGGCCTTCTTCTTTCAATGTGCCTACTCCCTTTAACGGGCCTTCCTATCCCGCCCGTGCTGTTGCTGGCCCAATCAATTCTCATCCCCACATACATGATCCTTCCAGGCCCATATATCCTTCTACTCCTGAAATGGGCTTTCCTTCTTCTCAGGCTGGGTCCCTTTATTCGGCCCATCATCATCCTGGTCTAAACTTTCACTCTCTTGCTCAGGCTGGCCCACATTCTTCTCGGACTCTTCCCACCGAGGAGATGATCGCTCAAGCCCAACGCCAGCTTGATGAATTGCATCGATGAATTAATCCCCAAACTTCTTTGGATGCCCCGTTTGTCTTTCAAAGTCTTCAACTTCTACCATGTTCACAAATTCCAGCTTATCGTCACTATGGTGGAGGTGGTGACCCCTACGTGCATTTGAAGGAGTTCATTTATGAGTCGGCCCAATTTCGACATGACCAATGTTTAATGGCTTATCTGTTTGGTCTGTCGTTAGAAGGCCCGACCCGGGATTGGTTCTTTTCATTGCCGCGAGAGTAAGTGGTGAATTTTCAAGCCGTCCAAGCAAGATTTATTCAGCAATTTTGAGACCAGGTCGGGCCCAAGCACTCTATGGTAGATTTGGCCCAAGAGAAGATGAAGCCCGATGAGGAATTCTCCACGTTTGCCGACCGCTGGCGTCGCCTAGCCGCGCAAGTTTCGGGGCATATTCCGGACGGCGAGCAGATTAAAATGGTTATTTCTAATGCAACGCCCGAGCTCAAATGCATCTTAGCCCTGAACGATATCACCTCATGGCAACAACTCTACAGCCGAGCCCGCCTCATTAGCCAACAACTCCTAGTTTCCCTTGACCACGAGTCTCCTCCACCTTCACCTTCCACATACACTTTCCCTCTGCCATCCCCCACGAGTCAGCACTCCACTACATATCCCTCCACGAGTCGGCCTTCCGTTCCCACTTAGCCATATACCTCCCCATGTCGCTCCACTACATCTTCCCTCACAAGTCAGCCCTCCGCTATTTTATTTCCCCACACCTCTCCACTTTCGATCAAGGAAATGTCATACCCCGAGCGGGTGGATGCCGTCCATTATATTCCCACTCCCTCCACACCTCCACATCATTCTAGCCCTCCGCCTTCACCTACGCAATTCCCCTTGCCTACGCAACCTCTACTACCATCCCCACTACCTTCTCATACCCCTCGGCATCCACCTTCTCCAAAGTAGGTTCTTCACCTTTCGTTGCCAGAATCGTTCACAGATATTTTCAGGGCTTTGATGGCCACCCATGCGTTGCAACTCCCTCTGGTCATGCCTCGCCAACCCGTGGTCGGAAATTTATTCCAGTTCTGTGAGTTTCATCGTCAATAGGGGCATTTGATTGAAGGTTACCCCGAGTTCCAGGAACTTGTTTACAGCTTGGAAGACAAGAGGATGATTGATTGGACTGTCATGCATCAGGCTATTTTGGATCTTCACAAACAGCAGCAGCAGCAGCAAGCGCCGCCCAGGCAGCCGTCTTCGTTTCAAGACCAGAGGCACCCCTATGATTCTTCAGTTGATGAAACACCCGCTCCGTTGTCTATCTCTTCTACTGTCCCATCTCCTTCACCTATCCAAGCCTCTGCTCAGGCAAATACCCCTCTTTCACCCTCCACTTCCACCACCACTCTTGCTCCCAAGGCCGCTCGACGTATCGTGTCGATACGTCGAAGAGAGCCGCCACCTGCCACTTCATCCGCTCCACCACCACTTTCACCCTCACCCCTATTGCCATCTCCATTATCCTCATTGCCGTCACCATCACCGTCATCACCTCCTATCATGATGATCCCAGTTCCGTCACCGCCACAACCATCCCCGCTACCGATGCCGCTCCCTTCACCGTCATCATCCGAGCCTGAGCAAGCTACCCCTACACCCACGCCTCTACCTTTGCCTTCCTCTCTTCCCACACCCTCACCTCTGTCTTTGCCTCCACTAGAGCCCATCATCATCGCTATCCCTACACCGCTCACATTGACTCTGCCCCCACTTATGCCTTCTAAACCTTCACCCACACCTGCCAAGCCTTCTTCACCCCTTTCTCCATCCATTTCCACCCCACAGAGCGGATGTGCGCTACCTTTGGTGCCCCTCGGGTTTGGTCTCCAAGGAGATGAAAAGCCGAGCCAGGCGTCGATTGTGCATTACAAACCTCAGGTTTTCATTTGCCACATGCCAATCCAAGTTCTGGTCCCTAGTTGTTTTGGGGATGATCAGCCTGCGCTTCCCACGACGATTTCTAAGAAGAGTTCCTTAGTGCTAGTGCCAGTTTATTCTCGAGCGAGGTCGGTGGCAATCTCTTTGCTCACCGGAAAATTCACTGTTCATGCTGTTGTTTCTCCTCGCTCGATCGCTGTTCAGTTCACTGGCCAAGAGGGGTTCTCGACCCAGATGGTGCTAACCCACACGGCCACCAAAAGTTTAATGAATTCAGCATTTAAGGGGCAATTGGCCGTATATTCGAGACTGGCCAAGGGCATTCTGCATTTTCTATCTTATCTCCCTTGGTTTGTTGGTGAGTCGGCCACATCAACGCCGTACATCACCCTCCCTCAGGTCCGTCCTGCACTTCTAGCAAGGGAGTTATACTTCATGCCTGATTACCGAGTGGAGATGCCTAATCTCAAGCTATTGGTGCCGAGCAACAAAACTCCATGTTTTTTCGGTCTTCATCTAGTTGAGGAGTTGTTTATTCAAGAATGTCCATCTACGGTTAGCACCGCATGTCTAGGGGCAACCGCCCCGATAAAGTAGCAGGTTCATAGTCAGGTCAGGCCATCTGCCAAGTGGACCCGTTACTTGAGAAGACATGCTAGATCAAGAGCCTCGAAGGTCCGAGTCCGTGCCAGGCAGAGTTATTGCAAGCAGATTTCTTCCAAGAAGAGGCGGCGATGTAAGTATAAGGACCGACAGTTGTGTATTCGGGGGCTAACTCCACCTCCTTCTTCTGTCATTTCATCATTTCTTTTGCTCAGTTCTTATCCTTGGGTGGTGTACTTTCCATCACCTGACCATACTTCTACCATCTTCTCCTATCCTCACCATTCTAGGTCCCGGCTTGTGGCCTCTTCTTCCCCTAATCCAGGGGCATCCTCTAGTTTTCTTCCACGGGTATATCCGGATGCCACTTCTCATCATTTTTCCCTGGCTTTGTTGGGGGTTCCTTGTGTTCGTTCCCTGACCATGTCGGGTAGTTCTTCTAATCCTTCCCCGACCCTGTCGGGTGGCCATCATTCTTCTTCCCCAACCCTATCGGGTGTCTATCATTTTCTTTCCCCGTCGTTGGCAGGTGATTCTCATTCCCCTTCCCCGACCCTGCCATGTGATTCTGATTCCTTTTCTCCGACCACGTCGGATGATCACTTCTCTTCCCCCTTATCTTTGCCACAATCTTCTTGTGGTTCGTCTATTCTTTCTGTCTCACCCTTTCGCGGTCATTTCCCTTTTTCATGCTATTTTTGAGGCATTAGTTGTTGTGACCATGTGGTTTTGATGATGGTTTTAGTGGTGGTTTTGATGATTGATCTTTGAGGTGAGTTATTCACTGTGAGTCATCCTGCTGTGTGAGTCTTCATGCTAGCATTCACTTTCTGATCATAATGCAGATCTTCATTCTCTCTGATTTGGCATTGCATATTTGATTATGTTCAGTCATGTTACTGTTGCTCTTAAGACTACAGTTTGATACTGCAGTGTCGACCCATCGAACTGCAGCGTCGACGCTGCCAAGGCACTTCAGAGGTAGCAGTAAGAAATATTTGATCTGCTGCGTCGACGCTGCTTGGGCAATGCGTTGACGCTTGGTGTCTCTTTAACTTTGCTGCATTTATTCATTGGTCTGGTCTGTGGTGCGTCGACCCCTTGTGCTGATGGGTCGACCCCTCAGTTCATTCATCGGTTGTTCACAAGTCCATACATTGATCTTCACCTGAAGTCCATACATTGGTCCTCTTTCAAAGTCTGTACAGCCACTGGTCTAGAATCTGAGTCTGTACATCATCTTGTGCCTTCAACGTTCAAAGCCTCAAGTCTGTACAGCGTTACGTTCTCTTTGGAAAGTCTGTACAGCGTGAAGTCTACACATTGGCACTGTAGCTCGCTTTTGCAAGTCTGTACATTGGAGTCAGTTCACCAAGTCTATACACTGGACCTTGTTTCACCAAGTCTGTACACTCCACATCTTTTGCTACAGGAACCAAGTCTATACACTCTCCCGTTCAAATCCTTCTAAGTCTGTACATTGGCTTCGTATCTGCAAGTCTGTACACTGGACTTCATTTCACCAACTCTATACATCCGATTGATGTTGCAGTGTTCACCAAGTCTATACATCGTCTTCAGACTTCAACTCTATACACTCCATACCCATTCAAGTCTATACATCGGTTTGATTCAAAGTCTGTACACTGCGTCACTTCGTAAAAGTCTATACATTGGACTGTAGCATCTGAAGTCTGTACAGCGTCCGTTGTCTAGAGTTTTTGAAGTATATACATTGGACTGGTTCTTTCTAAGTATATACACTACAATGTACATACTTAGATCTTATGACTTCATTCTTGTTGCTGAAGGGAACAGGGTCGACACTGGGAGCTTAAAGCGTCCACGCATTAGTTGACGAAGCCTTCACGATATCTTCCACTGCGTCAACGCCACAATGGAGCAGCGTCGACGCAGCAGTTAAAGGAGCATTCACTTTCACATGCTAGTCCACTGCGTCAACGCTACAATTGAGCAGCATCGACGCAGCAGCTAAAGAGACGAAGCTAATGGCTTACTGGAATGCCTCACTGCGTTAACGCCATTGCTTGACAGCGTCAACGCAGCAAGTCAGATTGTTGTCATTGAGCACGTGACCAGAAGCTAGCACCTGACACGTGATCCGAGGTAGGTGTTGAGCACGTGATCCGAGGAGGAATCTTCTGGACGGAAGGCGTGGGAAGCACACGCCCTATCTCCCTACTTCTGCTGGTATATATTGGAGCCTTCGTCTTCAGATGGAGGCTGATCGAAGAAGAAGCCTAGAGAGCAGAAAGCCCTTCGATCCAGAAAAAGAGAAGAAGAAGAAAAAGGGAAGAGTAGAGAGTGAAAGAAGCAGTGAGCAGAAGGAGAAGAAGAGAAAGAAGAAGGAGAAAGAGAAGAGACAGGGAGAGCCTGCGAAAGAGAAGGAAATAGAGAGTGAGAGCAGAAGAGAAAGATTGCGTGAGCTGAGAAGAAGAAAGAAGAGGAAGAGAAGAAGAAGAGGAGAGAGTCTATTGAAGACCTATTCAGTCTGTTCGTGGATCAAATCCAGAACGACTATTGTGTTTCATTTCCAGCTTTTGTTGCTGTGTTTTTTTTTGTTTCCTTATTTTCTTTTTTGTTTCTCTACTTAGCTTTGTACTTCCGATCCTCTAGACTGAGGTCGGGTTCCTCTTGGTGGGTCAGGAGAAGGGAGATCTGATCTTCGGTTGCAAGTAGCTGGGAGCTACTTGTGGGTTCCCTCCGGTTTGGAGGAAGGGAGACTTGTCTCCAGTTATGGGCTTGTGGGTTGCAAGTCCAGGGGTCCCTCCTGGTCTGGAGGAAGAGAGGTCTTCGACCTCTGGTTTCCAAGTGGCTGGGAGTCACTTGGGGTGTCCCTCCGGTTGGGAGGAAGAGGGGAGGTTGTTCCCCTGGTCAAGCTGTGTGGCAGCAACTATTCGCAGACTGAGTCTGCTTGGTTCTAGCATTGGCTAGTGAAGCCTCACTCTGGTTGGGAGTGAGGGGTGGATGTAGGTCTGGAGGACCGAACCACCTTAAAATTATTTGTGTAGTGGTTTGCCTTGCGTTAGCTCCATATCTTCTACCTCCCATTCACAGGTTGTGCATGCTTGGCTAGTTGCATTATCTAGAGAGTTATTTTTTAGCATTATATTCTGCTAAGTGTGTTTGGGTTGGTTAGCTCTGCCTTCGTTTCTGGTTGTTCAGGTGGCTGCATTGGTGCAGTCCAACTGTTTGTTCATTTGTTGCCTTATCATTTCATCTTGGAAAGCTCATTAGTCTTTATTCCGCATATCTGAGCTTTAGAGTTTTAATTTGGGCTATATTTTCTAGAGGGATACATTCACCCCCCCCCCTCTGTATCCGGGCCTAGCACCCTAACAGTTGGTATCAGAGCGGTGTCTGCATACAAGGTCCAGCGACCTGTAGATTCGATCTTGCAGTTTTCGGTGCTAATTTGCTTTTAGTGCATCAATATTCCTGTTGCATTAATCTGTTGTGTTCTCATGGCTCATCCACCGATTTTCAGTGGTACGCATTTTAATGCATGGTTCGCTAGTCTGAAGAATTATGTTAAATTTGTGAATCTAGACCTGTGAAAAGTAATTTCACACAGTCCTCATGAACTACCAAAGAAAAAGTCCAAATGGACTAACAGTCACAAGTCTATGCATGAAGAAAATCAGATAGCTGTAAATCTGATGAAGGCAGCTACTGATAGAGCTTTTCATTCATGTTTCTTTGATTGCAGTTCTGCTAAAGATATTCTGGACATGCTGAAGCGAACTCAGAAGAGAGATGTGGACAGCTGCATGATGGCTGACAGAAATAATCAAAGCAGCAGTCAAGATGAAGATGATGATGATGATGAGGTAAATCCCTTTGAAAACTATACCTTAGATGATTGGGAGAATGCATATTCTGAGCTCCTTGAATCTCATGAACTGTTAAGAAAATAGTATAAAAAATTGAAGAAGGGTACTGGGTTAGATAGTTCAAGTTCTCCATGTAGAAATTGTGCTGAGTTAAAAAATGTTCATGATGCTTGCATGTCTGATTTTCAAATGTTGAAGAAACAAATTTCATTATTTAAAACTGAGAATCAAGATCATGTGAAAGAAATCTCTGAACTTAAAAAGAAGCTTAGCCTAGCTAGTCATGATTCTGTTCAGAGCAAGGATTTGCTGAAAGAACTTGAATGTGTTAAATCTGATTTAAACAAGCTGAAATCTGAAAATGATTCACTGAGAACATCTGCTAATGAAAATGATGAAAAATTTGAGAAACTTGAGCAGGAGAAAAACTTGTTTGTTGAAAAACTTGAAGCCATCAAATCTGTGAATGTGGAATTACAGAAAAACATTGAAAAGAAGGAAAAAGATTTGAAGGAATTCAAGGCTGGAAGAAAACTTAAAACTAACTCAGAAGATCAGACTTTGATAAATGAGTTAATTCAGAATGACAAACTTAAGGAAGAAAATGAGAAGTTAAAAATGCTGAACTCCACTATGTCAGAGAGACTTCTAGCTTTGGAATGAGGAAAAAGTATTTGTGTTGAAGATTCTGATAAACTGAGCAATCTGGAACAGGAAGTTGAAAAATACAAAACTGCTAACAATGTGTTAACTGAATGTGTGAATTGCAGTGAGCAAGAGATTGCCAGTTATGAGTTACAAATCACCTTTTTAGAAAATGAAATCCAATACTTAAAGAACTCTCTGTCAAAGTTTGTAAGTGGACAAGAAAATCTGGACAGGTTGTTAGGAGTTAAGGTCAATATTCAAAGGGAAGGGTTAGGCTACAACAATGTCAATAAAAAGGCTTTCAAAAATAAGCTAATGACATCTTTTATCAAAGCATCAGATGTAGCCACCACCTCAGAAAATAAACAACCAAATGTTCAGAAGAATCAGAAACAAACTGAAAAGTTGAAAAAGGTTGATGGATCCAAGCTGAAAACTATTTTCATTAAAACTTCTGAACAGGAAAAGCCTTCTACCTCATCTCCACCTCAGTATAAGGCTAAGAAAATAGAAAAATAGGATAAAAATCAGAAAATGATTGGAAAACAGAAAATGAATAAAAAGGGTCCATCAGTGCATGTTGATCACAGTCCTCACACACACTCACATGCATCTAAAAGGAAAATGTCATGCCACTACTGTCATAGATTTGGACATTTAATGCATGAGTGTAAATTGATGGAGAAGGATGACATGAGGGCCGGGACAATGAATGCTAAGAAACCTCATGATAAAAGTCTTCATTCCAGAAAAAGAAAATTGAATGTCTGCACTGTGGCAAACTAGGACACAACATTGCACAATGCTGGTTTGCAAATGGTAAGAAAATGTCTTTTTCACATCATGCTAAATCCCCTGCAAACCAACATGTTTTTAATAAACACAAACCTGTTTCAATGAACCAGCACACCATCTGTTTTAATTGCAACAAAATTGGTCACAAGACCTCTGAATGCTGGTTGGGCTCTTTTAAAAGAAATTCTCTCAAATGCTCTCACTGTGGAAAGCATGGCCACGGGGTCATTGATTGTTGGCATGTTCAGGGTAGAAAATTTAATTCTAAAACTGTTAAATTCCCAGCCATTAACAGAAAGTCTCATGCATGCTATCACTGTGGGAAGCCAGGCCATAGAGCTGCTGAATGTTGGCTGGCCGGTCTTAGTAAACAGAATTTTAATTCTGTCAACAACAAAAAGTTTCATGCATATGCACATGGATTTCATGCTAACAATTGGTATCATGTTAATAAGAATGTGCATAAATCCAATCTGAAAACTGCTGCTCCTTGCTATCAAGTTAAAAATGTGCTGAGAAAACCTGCTAGAAGTGATAATGTCATGTCAGGACCCAAGACTTCTTGGGTACCTGTTTGTGCAAAATAACTTTGCTATGCAGGTGTGCCTTGGGACTGGAATAAAAGGGGTAATGATCCAAGGCACTCAAGAATGAAAAACCCCATTCTCACACTATTCAGGTAAACTCTCTACATTTCATGTTTTGAAATTCATCTAGTGCATGCATATTAAATCTGATTTGATGTATTCTTGCATATCTGCCATTTGTAGTTGTTTGATAATTGTTGAAATGCATAAACTCTAAAAACAAATTACATTTCATGAAAAATGCCAAAAAGATTGTCTGAATGCATAGTGTCAGGGGGAGTCAATGCATTGCAGGCAGGTGGTCAAGTGCATACATCTCTGTCAGAATTCACTGCATGTTATCCTTGGAAATCCTGAAACTTGCCAGACCTCCTGATATCTTGCTTGTTGTGCATAACCTTTTCCTCATTGTTTTTAAGTGACAAATCTTGATCATATTCGGAAAACACTGAGCTTCAAAATCTCTCCTATCAATTGGTATCATTTGGCTTCAGAATTCTATCAGTCTGTCATGAAGATTTCAATGAGACTATCTCGATCATAAATCTGAAAATTCTTGAACTAGAAATCTTCTATTATACATTTTTATGAATGACTGAAATAACTCATGTGGTTTAAGTTTAATGTATTCAATGAGTTTGACTTTAAAATCTCTTAAAAATATCTGAAGCATGTTTAATAAACCTTAACCATCTGTTTCATACTGTGTCTTGTAAAATCTTCTGAAATCTGCATTATTGAATACATGACTTTATTTGGTTAAGTACAGGAAATTGTTATTGATTTGAAGCAAATGAATTTTTCTGAAATGTCTAAAGGGTATTTTCTGGCAGAGCAATGACCTTGGTCACTGAGAAACACATGTCCAAAGGACTGTGTCATGAAGTACCATAGTTAACTCTGATTAAGAATAATTGAATTTCAGGCAGAGCAATGGCATGCACACTGAGAAATACAACTCACTCATCAAGAAATGATTTGCAGTGTGTCATGATGTGAAAATGTTATCTCTGTTCATATAAAGCATGACAGTTAGTCACACTAAGTGCTTAGGGATATTGGCCTCTGATCAAGGTATATCCTCTAGTTACAAGGTGTGCACTGAACTAGAGTGCTCATAAAATTTGTAGCATGAAAAATTATTGAACGAATTGAAATATCTGAATATTGATGCGAAAATCAAATTGCTACAACCCTAGACAAAATCATATGACTTCATAATTGCTTGATTTCAATACTGATGCATGTAATTTCGAAAGAAGTCAATAAATTTGATTGTGTAAGAGAAAGGGAGTTTTATCAAGATAAATATGAGGGCTTGATTCATTTTTATTAAACCATGGTTTTAGATATCAATACAGAATTTTATTGATAAACTCTGCATACATCATGTTTAAACCATGCTGATCAATAAAATTCATTCATAAGCCCTTATAATGGAAGACTTTGAAATATTCTGATTTGGATTTATGAGAATGACATTTCCTTGAAAATCTGACTGAAATTCTTGTAGTTGAAGCCTCTTTAAAAATCTGCTAATTGAACCTCTTCTGCTCATTGACCTGAACTTCTCCTTGTTTGCCCCTGTGGTCTCCTTCTCATTCATTTCATAAGGTTCCATTTATTGAGGGGGAGCCTCCTTGTCATATGCATCATGTTGCATAGAAGGAGAAGAATTGTGCTCTTGCATTCATATTTCTGGTATCTGTATCTACATTCATACCCCTTCCCATGGTTTATTTTGATTATACCAAAGGTGGAGATTGTTTGCCAAAGAGGGAGAATATCATTCAATCAGTGCATGCAGGTTCCTTTTGATCATCTCTAACTCATGCTTTTGCTGAAACTCTTAAAGGGGGAGAATCATGTTCTTGCAAGGGGGAGAAATTGACTGATTTTTTATACATGCTTTAATTTCTCAAACTATTTTCTTTTTGATGAAGTCAAAGGAGGAGAATAGTTTGAGTCATCAGTTTGACTCACTATGTAGTGTTGCCATCATCAAAAAGGGGGAGATTGTTGTGACCATGTGGTTTTGATGATGGTTTTAATGGTGGTTTTGATGATTGGTCTTTGAGGTGAGTTATTCACTGTGAGTCATCCTGCTGTATGAGTCTTCATGCTAGCATTCACTTTCTGATCATAATGCAGTTCTTCATTCTCTCTGATATGGCATTGCATATTTGATTATGTTCAGTCATGTTACTGTTGCTCTTAAGACTGTAGTTTGATACTGCAGCGTCGACCCATCGAACTGCAGCGTCGACGCTGCCAAGGCACTTCAGAGGTAGCAGTAAGAAATATTTGATCTGCTGCGTCCACGCTGCTTGGGCAATGCGTTGACGCTTGGTGCCTCTTTAACTTTGCTGCATTTATTCATTGGTCTGGTCTGTGGTGCGTCGACCCCTTGTGCTGATGGGTCGACCCCTCAGTTCATTCATCGGTTGTTCACAAGTCCATACATTGATCTTCACCTGAAGTCCATACATTGGTCCTCTTTCAAAGTATGTACATCGTCTTGTGCCTTCAACGTTCAAAGCCTCAAGTCTGTACAGCGTTACGTTTTCTTTGGAAAGTCTGTACAGCGTGAAGTCTACACATTGGCACTGTAGCTCGCTTTTACAAGTATGTACATTGCAGTCAGTTCACCAAGTCTATACACTGGACCTTGTTTCACCAAGTCTGTACACTCCACATCTTTTGCTACAGGAACCAAGTCTATACACTCTCCCGTTCAAATCCTTCTAAGTCTGTACATTGGCTTCGTATCTGCAAGTCTGTACACTGGACTTCATTTCACCAACTCTATACATCCGATTGATGTTGCAGTGTTCACCAAGTCTATACATCATCTTCAGACTTCAACTCTATACACTCCATGCCCATTCAAGTCTATACATCGGTTTGATTCAAAGTATGTACACTGCTTCACTTCGTAAAAGTCCATACATTGGACTGTAGCATCTGAAGTCTGTACAACGTCTGTTGTCTAGAGTTTTTGAAGTATATACATTGGACTGGTTCTTTCGAAGTATATACACTACAATGTACATACTTAGATCTTATGACTTCATTCTTGTTGCTGAAGGGAACAGGGTCGACGCTGGGAGCTTAAAGCATCCACGCATTAGTTGACGAAGCCTTCACGATATCTTCCACTGCGTCAACGCCACAATGGAGCAGCGTCGACGCAGCAGTTAAAGGAGCATTCACTTTCACATGCTAGTCCACTGCGTCAACGCTACAATTGAGCAGCGTCGACCCAGCAGCTAAAGAGACGAAGCTAATGGCTTACTGGAATGCCTCACTGCGTTAACGCCATTGCTTGACAGCGTCAACGCAGCAAGTCAGATTGCTGTCATTGAGCACGTGACCAGAAGCTGGCACCTGACATGTGATCCGAGGTGGGTGCTGAGCACGTGATCCGAGGAGGAATCTTCTGGACGGAAGGCATGGGAAGCACACGCCCTATCTCCCTACTGCTGTTGGTATATATTGGAGCCTTCGTCTTCAGATGGAGGCTGATCGAAGAAGATGCCTGGAGAGCAGAAAGCCCTTCGATCCAGAAAAAGAGAAGAAGAAGAAAAAGGGAAGAGTAGAGAGTGAAAGAAGTAGTGAGCAGAAGGAGAAGAAGAG
Source organism: Amorphophallus konjac (assembly GCA_022559845.1). Lineage (NCBI taxonomy): Eukaryota > Viridiplantae > Streptophyta > Magnoliopsida > Alismatales > Araceae > Amorphophallus > Amorphophallus konjac. Next base: position 105,982,388 of record CM040125.1, on the reverse strand, counting down.
AAAGAAGAAGGAGAAAGAGAAGAGACAGGGAGAGCCTGCGAAAGAGAAGGAAATAGAGAGTGAGAGCAGAAGACAAAGATTGCGTGAGCTGAGAAGAAGAAAGAAGAAGAAGAGGAGAAGAAGAGGAGAGAGTCTATTGAAGACCTGTTCAGTCTGTTCGTGGATCAAATTCAGAACGACTATTGTGTTTCATTTCCAGCTTTTGTTGCTGTGTTTTTTTTTGTTTCCTTATTTTCCTTTTTGTTTCTCTGGTTAGCTTTGTACTTCCGATCCTCTGGACTGAGGTCGGGTTCCTCCTGGTGGGTCAGGAGAAGGGAGATCTGATCTCCGGTTGCAAGTAGCTGGGAGCTACTTGTGGGTTCCCTCCGATTTGGAGGAAGGGAGACTTGTCTCATGTTCTGGGCTTGTGGGTTGCAAGTCCAGGGGTCCCTCCTGGTCTGGAGGAAGAGAGGTCTTCGACCTCTGGTTTCCAAGTGGCTGGGAGTCACTTGGGGTGTCCCTCCGGTTGGGAGGAAGAGGGGAGGCTGTTCCCCTGGTCATGCTGTGTGGCAGCAACTGTTCGCATACTGAGTCTGCTTGGTTCTAGCATTGGCTAGTGAAGCCTCACTCCGGTTGGGAGTGAGGGGTGGATGTAGGTCTGGAGGACCGAACCACCTTAAAATTATTTATGCAGTGGTTTACCTTGCGTTAGCTCCATATCTTCTACCTCCCATTTACAGGTTGTGCATGCTTGGCTAGTTGCATTATCTAGAGAGTTATTTTTTAGCATTATATTCTGCTAAGTGTGTTTGGGTTGGTTAGCTCTGCCTTCATTTCTGGTTGTTCAGGTGGCTGCATTGGTGTAGTCCAACTGTTTGTTCATTTGTTGCCTTATCATTTCATCTTGGAAAGCTCATTAGTCTTTATTCCGCATATCTGAGCTTTAGAGTTTTAATTTGGTCTATATTTCCTAGAGGGATACATTCACCCCCCCCCCCTCTGTATCCGGACCTAGCACCCTAACATTAGTCCGCCTTGATCTCAATTAATATCTGTTCATTCAATATTCGGTTCCTTGTTATCAGGGCCTCTGTGCCTTAACGAGGGAGTTCTAGCCATCGTCTCTCTTCCTTTTATTCTTCTTCGTCCAATTTGGTGTCTGCCGCTCCTCCATCTAGAGGAATCTTCAAGTCCTTGTTATCCTCTCCCTTTTACCCTAACAAGCGAGGAATACAAAGCTCGTGCTGATCAAAGCTCGATGATCAAGATCGCTTCAAGACGTCACTTTTTCGTTCCATGGATTCGCAAGGTATCTTTATTTTGTGCAAGAACATGCTATTATTGCTTTCATTTCTATTTCTCCTGCGCATGGTTATAATGTGGTTTCCTCAACACGTTTTGAGCGGCTGTAGTTCATTAAGTTTGGTTAGTTCAAGTCGAGTTGCTTCTGCAGCATCCTTAGGCTGGTGATAACTCCGTGCTAGGAGTCTAGTTTCTTTCCCCGATTGTTAAGGGTGACCTTTGAGTATGGATTTTTCACACACTACACGGCGAGCCATAGCCTATCTCTCTAAGGCACACCGTTGCTGCTTTGGCCATACTTTGGGTAGGCACGAAGGCCTTTTCTCTTCTCTGCTCGGCCAAGTGCAGGGGCAAGAGATTGATAGATAAGATGACTAACCTAGGCGCTCCCTAATACGAGAGAGGTCTTAAATAGGGACAGTCTTGACCCTCAAAAGTGAGCTTTCATGCTATATCTGACCAATAAGGGCCACCAAAATGAGAAAATGAATCAATGTAAAATTATGAATCAAAGACATGGCAAGAGTGGCAATACAGTTTTCCCACGGGACGTCATGAGCCTGGTCGCATGCGTGCCTGATAAATATGGGTCTAAAAGTCAAAGACATAAAGCCCCGGCGTAACATGCTATCTCTTTGAGGGGTAGTGCCCTAGAAGGAATTCGAGCCTTGATATCTCCCATCCTGCACAAAGCTTGTCTCTAATTTTTCTTCTGCTTCTCCCTCTTAGGCTGGGTTGTATCCCGGGTATGGCCTTAGTAGGGGCACCGTTCTTTAGAAGCGGTTAGTTGTGGTAAGCCACCCTCACATACGGCTTAAGGGAAGCCTTTAATGAAAGGGGTAGGAACGACGATCCCTGGCCAGTAGTTTGAGCCCGTCTTTAGGTGCTGCGGATAACTATGTCAAAATCCAAACAAAAAAATCAAATATTACCAAAAGTCTAAAAAAAATCAAATACTTCAAAAAAATCCAAAAAAAATCAAATTTTTTCAAATTTTCAAAAAAAAAAACAAAAAAAAATAAATACTTCAAAAAAATCCAAAAAAATCAAATTTTGTCAAATTTTCAAAAAAAAATCAAATACTTCAAAATTTCAAAAAAAAAATCAAATATTCCAAAAACCTAAAAAATCAAACACTTCAAAAAAATCTAGAAAAATGAAATACTATTGAAATCTAAAAAAAATTATAAAAAATCTAAAAAAAATGTGTCTTTTTCATACATTTACATTTATTTTAAGGACAGATACGTAATTCGTTTGCTAAGTGTGCAGGTTACAAGTACTCAGGCATTCCTTGCTATATCTTTGTGCTCGGCCTCATGTCCACATCTTTGATCTGTTCTTTCCTTCTTCGATCCACTCTCTCGATCTATTTTGAAGCTCATGTCATTCTCAACTTTTGTTTGCAATGATCATATCTTTATGAGAGGGCTTTGCCTCATGATTATGAACCTGGCGGTTCTGCTTCATTCTGATCTTGTGTTTTGAATGAAGGGCGTATTTATTTATGTCTTTTGTCCCGCTGTATCCTTGTCACGTGTTTATGTCCCACCGTGTTGTCTCACACATGTTGTTTTGTCCCTCACCGAGTGTTATTAGTTGTCTTGCACATGTTGTTAGTCACCTTTTTATGTCCCATGTTCTTGTCCCAACCGTGTGGTCATCCGTCATGTTCCTGTCCTAACCATGTGTTGTCCAACCGTATTGTTGTCTTGTCATACCGTGTTCATGCATGCATGTTGTCTATTCTTGCATATGTGCTCGTTTACTTTTGTTATGTTATGTTGCATTGTCTCCCATTTCATTTGATCGTTATGTTATGTCATGTTGTTCGTCGTTCAGTTAATCGTTATGTTATCTATGCTATGTTTATACTTGCTTGTTTATCATATTTGTCTTATGAAGAAAATCCATAAAAATCAGAAAATGAAAATTAAAAAATACCTTTTCGCCTACGCAGGTAAGTCAGGTATGGCTCTTTATCCCTACTCATTGTTGCATTACTATATGGTATCTATATTGTTATATCATCTCGAGAACCGACTGGTCATTTATGTGTTCTAGGATCTGATGTTCCCCTTTAACAAATGATGATGATCCGGATTCACGTGTTTAATCTCTGGATAGGCCGTTAGGTTGGGGAAGTCTGGGGAGGATTGTTCTATCCTGCACGCTGTGGTTGCGGATGGTGTCTTGACTCTGATTCTCCCAATCTAGCAATACTATTCTCGAGTATTTTATATTTTATCCTTTCTTTGCATTCATTTTAATGATTTCTTTATTTTAGCCCAGCATGTATCATACGCATCTTTTAAGCATTCATGACCTATGATTTACCTGCTAATGTCCCACTAGTGATGGATAACTGTGCGTTCAGTGCTTGAGTAAGAGGAACAATTCCACTCTGAGTTGGAAGGTCTTCTCTGGTTGATTCGCTTGGCTTGGTTGATTAAGAGATCCCTGTTTGGAGTTTTAGTCAGTTTCCTCACTTTTGCTTATTCTGGTCTCCTCATTGGTCCGAGGGATTGTGTCCCCCATGAGGTTGATCGTGTGTTTTCTTTCTTTAGTTTAGTCCCTCCAGATTGGTGTTGCTTTTGATCTAACTATTCCTCGTGAATAGTTCAGAGTTTTCCGGAAGATTCTTATCGCTTGTTGGTGAAAACGGGTGTCGTTTTACCTTAACGCCCACTTTTCAGTCCACTCTGCTTCGTTTCCGCTTCACCTCCATGCTCCATGTCACTTTCGCTTCACCTCCGCTCGTTCCCTTACAAAGCGGACGTTAAGGAGGGGCATCTATTGACACCCATTTTTTACCGATAAGTTGAGTCATTTCTCTTACTCCCATTTATTGATGTCTCGAGTTGGCCGTTACTCATTGGGCTATTTGCTGGCATGTTTTGGGCCGATTTTATGAGCAGCCTCCCTCCCTAGATAGGTCCGAGTTGATTCAGGGCTTAATGGGCCTTGATTTTGGTTGATTGAGCTTTTCTATAAATTTCAAGCGCCCATATACATGTACGGTCAACCACCAGCCGTTCAAACCCCTGTACGGTTTATACTGGGTCGTCCAAACATTTCACGGGTGTTTTAGTTAATTTTCTAAATTTCCACCGACACGCTTTCATACGGCCTTCGTTTAGCCGTTCAACATGATGAGCGGGCTAATCTTAGCCGTTCTTCTCCCAGAGTCCTAAGCTCGGTAGTTTCTCAGATAATTATCTATTTATCACCGACAAGGCAAGCGCGGTTGGCCCTTGGCCGCTCTTATGATTGAACGGTATGGATATAGCCGTTCATCTATGAGAGTCCAATGGCGAGATTTTTGGTCGGTTCAATGGATAAATCGATTTATATTTTTTATATTTGAATTTCCACCGACAAGGATAAACGGCCTACATGTAGACCGCCCAACCTAATGAGTGGTCTATCGGGCGATCGTCTAACCGCCGATTTCCAGAGATTTTAAAGGGTTTTTCTCTTCCCACTCGTGAATTTATCCCCAACTTTCTCCAACTATTTCTCCGCGAATATTGAACCAAATTCGGTGCCGTTTCTTCAAGTTGAAAGATAATTCAATTATCTCCAACTTTTATTTCATTATCTCGACCAGAAATGGCTGGAAACCCTAATTTTGAGCTAAGACTCCAGGTGCTCTATAAATAGACCCTGGAGGCCGGGCTTGAAAAAGGGGGAGATTTTTTTTTGGTCAACGGCGAAGCCCTGCTGAATTCTCGAGCGACCCAATACCAAGGAGGGAGGCCTTCTACGTCCTTCTAGGCCTCCGGTTCAAGGAGTAACTAGTTTTTAGTCTTTGTTTCAATTAGTCCCATCGCGGGTTTCTTCATTGCATGCATACTTTTCTCTTCTTTCCTACCCACATTTTTGTCATTCACAATACATTACACACACCCTCCTATGTTTTTGGCACCCCTAGGGGTTTAAAACGCCCCAGGTATCCCCCGTTCCTTTTGATTATGTTTATTTCTTTCCGTTCCAGCAGTTAATACACTCCATAGTTCTAATCTGGGTTTTTCTTTGTGTTCTACACGTGGTTTTATAGGTCAGCAACACGCTAGCGCGAGGCCCACTCTTTCTGGCCGGTCGGAAAGGGTGGAGGTTTGGACTTTTACAACTTACGGCGTGGTAGTATTGTGGGGTTCAAAATAGTCCATTCGAGGTGAAGTGTGGTTGATCTTGGACCGCCCTTCTTCATCCTATAGTTGGGTCTGAGCCGTTCATCCGCCCGTCATTCATCGTCCCGCGTCCCCTCTCAACGCTGACGAGCGGTCTGTCGAGCGGCCGTGCAAGATAAGGGCGGTTCATTCGGAGCCGTACGTCCTTGCAGTGCTAGTCAAAAGGCGAGTGTCTCCCTCTTCTTTCCAAGGCACGGCGTGTTCATCACGTTCGGAGCCTTGGTGGCGATCATAGGTTTCTACTTCTGTTCCCTTCTACTCCCATTTTGTTTACTTTCATATTCATATTAGTAAAGGGATTTGAAGGGAGTTTTAAGCCGGTGTAGAGAAGGTAGCATCTCCTACCAACAGTACCTACTTACTCTTGTCTTCCAATGACATAGGGGCTGGAATTTGATGGAGGACAAGATTACTTGGTGGCTCATTCTAAATGTCACCCGTTGGTTATTGGGCTATATTACGTCTGGTTAAAGACGTTAAATTTAGCACTTTTTGGGAGGCAACCCAAAGTTTTAGTGATTTTCGTGTGCTAATAAATGACTTCTTGGGAGGCCACCCAAGTTTTTCTTGTATTTTTATTTTTATTTTGCAGGTGTGAATAAAGGATAAGTTGGGAGGAGAGATAAGATTGCTTGCACCTATGTCTCACCTTTAACAGCTAAGTACCTCCTTTTATTCAAAAGTAAGGATGCCCGTCAAAGTTCATTCTCGTCAGGTTGTCACATTCCTTCACAAATTTTATATGCATATTGTTCTATTAATCCATATTGTTCATGCCATTGAGGGCAATGTCATTTAAGTTGGGAGGCGGTAATCATGTTGCTAATGTTGCATTCATATACAACCTCATTTATTCAAAAAAAATTCTCATTTTTCTAAAAAAAAAAATCAACTAAGTTTTTATGATTCATGCTTAAATTAAAAGTAATTCTCGAATAGAAAAGACTAGGGAAAAGAATGATGAAAATTTTAATCAATCTAGCCATGGGAAACTGATATAAGAATCCCTTTAAAGTTCATGTTCACTTTAGAAAAAAAGAAATTCATGTTGCATACTAGTGAAATAAGCAAGACAAGCTCTTTGCTATTTTTAGTGTGTTGTTTGATATTCTGCACTTCTTAAGAAAAGAGATGTTTTTACAAAAGTTTTCTGCCAAAATTATTTATCAAATAAGTGTGAAAAAAAGAAAAAAAAATATGAAAAATACCCATAGTCTTAGTAACCGGGCCTACTTCACCTAAGACGTGTTGAGTTTCGCGTAAAACGGAAAAGGGAACCTTGATCGGTGAAACCGGGCCTGCTTCTCCTAAGGCAAGAGTCGAGGTTCGTGTTGAGCAGTGAAGGGTAGTGCAGCATCATGTGTGGTATAAAAGATCCCAAAGAGACAAAGTAATAAGGCAGATAAAAAACTAATATACTTAATGCTCTGATCTAAGAGGTGCAGAGTTGAAAGATATTTGTTTAGAATAGCGAATGAGGGATGTAATTGTCTAATCTATGATTTTGGTAGTTATACATGCACAAGTGCTATTGAGCTTTGATTTGAATTCTTGATCATGTACTATTAAGTTCCTACATAAGGATAGTGTGCATTAATACTTCCAGATTCCTAATCTTTGATTGATTCTATGAAGGGAGAGCTAGATATGAGAGTATGAATTTTACAAACTCATGTTAGTCCTAAATTTTAATTTATTTGCATTATTAAGGGACTAGCAATGAGTAAGTTGGGGGGTGATAAGTGTCCATTTTCTATGGTAATTCATCGCATGTACACCATTTTATGTGCATATAATTTGGTAATTATGCATGTTATATCGTTAATCTAAACTTCGCATATAGATTAGACCTTTCACGTAAATTAATTAATTTGATAATTTTATTTAATAAAATGGAGTTGAGGGTCATGAACATTAATTATCCATTGCATAAAAATGAGCAATTGCGATTCATGTGCACATTATGATAATTTTTCTGGACTAAATCATTATTATGTGTGCGCAGGACATCGAAGGTAATTACAAAAGAAGCCAGGGGCAAAATTGTCATCACCACTTTGACCAAGTCAAATAAAGAATTTCAAATATTTTGGTTGGAGGGAAAAAAAGTTCAAAATTTTGAATTCAAAGTTTGAAAAGAAAGAATTCAAAGTTTAAGTTTGAAAAGGAGGAAAAGGATATTCAAAGTTTGAAAAGGAGATTCAAAGTTAGAAAGGGGGTGCCCAAAGTCCAAGAAAGGGGGTGCCCACCTCCTTTTTCTTTACCCCATACACCATCTTCTATCTAAATCTCAGCCATCCATCTCCTTTTGATACAATCTCCACTCTCCATTGACCAAACTTTCCCTATAAATAGCCCATGACAAGGAGGAGAAGGAGAGTTCTTCTTTTGGCAATTTTCACCCTCTCCCTCTCACATCTTAGGTCACCGAGTTCGCCATCTTCCCTCTCTTTTCTCCTCTTTCTATCTTCATGAAAGTTTTTTATTTTTACGTTCTCTACAACTTCTTCTTCTGCATCATCTTCTAATTCCTTCTGGTTTTCAATCTATTTTATATTTTTCACTATGCTGTCCTGTTCATCTGCGAACCAGTATTTCTCTCTATTCTTCCTTTTATTTATCCCCCTTATAGTCATTTTCTTCTCTTACTGTCTTCATGAAAGTTCATTTTTTTACGTGTTCTACAACTTCTTCTTCTACATCATCTTCTAATTCTTTCTGGTTTGGAAGTTATTTCTCATTTTTAAACTTACTGTCATGTGATTTTACTGTTCATCTGAGGTGCTAGCTTCTGTTATTCCTCCATTTTGAAGCCCTTCTACTCTTCTTTTCTACCTGAGTTTTTCATCAAAGTTATTCCCCTTTCCCTCTTCTTCAACTTCTTCTTCTTCAGCATCCCCTAATTCACCTTGGTTTCAAAGTTCTCCACCCTCCAAAGGCCGCTTCAACGACGAAGGTGACTTCCTCCCGGCGTAGATGACATCTTCCGCAAGGTGGTTCATGATCCAAGGCCAAGAGAGGACGACACCGTCATCACCATTGATGCTACCATCTTCACATCTCAGGCTCCTTTTATTTTTATTACTTTAGTTTCATTTTACTTCATTATAATCTCGTCACATCTTTGTTGTAAGCTTGTCTTGCACTTCATGTACTCTTTCTTTTAAGTTAATAAAAGAAGTTATTCTTTTGATCTAGTTCTTGATCTTCTACCCTCTCTACCTCCTTCTATCTCTTCTTTTCACTTCATGCAATTATTTTTTATAGCATAGGTGCATAGTCATAGGTGTTTTTAATTAAGTGTTTGGTTTGTTCATCATTTCACTATTTTCTTTAAGCAAAGAAAAATCACAAGTGTTTTCCAAAGGACTGTAAGGTTGTTAACTCTAAAAATCTCTTCTTCCCTGTGGATTCGACCCTTCTCGCCACCATATTAAGTCTCTCTTTCATCTAGTGCGAGTTAGAGTTTTTAAGATTGATACGCGTGTTTTAAATGACGAACTTTCGCGTGATCAACAAGCCCCCCCTTGAGAAGGCAAGTGAGTGTGAGCTCAGGGTTCCCACAGACGGCACCACTTTGTAGATGCGAGATGAACCTTTTTGGTGCCCCCAAGAGGTATTATCCCCGCCACGCTGGAGGGTGATTAGGGTTTTATCCTTGTAAAAGGGCCCACTTGTTGTGTCCCTATGGTTTTGATGATAGCAAACAATATAAGTCATCATGTGTTTGCAATATGCATCTGATTATACATTTAGGCATTTCACTATGCATTAATGAGGTTTGATTGCTGTGCATTGATGTTTTGTACATTGAATTTAATGATCATTTGCATGATGTGCATTTTCATATTTATGCACTCTCATGCTGCATAGAACCTCATCAGATTGAATGCACAGTCATTTCATCGAACGGGTTATGTAAACAAAGTTCTCTCAGGTTTGATAAGTCATATGCACATACTTAGGTCGATGTTAGTCGGTGTTAGTATACAGAACCATGCATCAAGTCGGTGCTAGTTGCACCATCCAGCATAACCAGGTCGGTGCTAGTTGCACCATCCATCATACTCATAGTCGGTGCATGTTTGCGTACGCATAATGCAAGTCGGTGCATACACTGTAGCATGCATATAGTCTGTGTTAGCTTGCACAAAGTCTGTGCATACACTGTTCAAGTGTGTGCACATGCATATTCAGGTCTGTGCATGCACTGTAGCACATTCAGCTTAGGTCGGTGCACGTTACTGGTTGTTGCATATAAAGTCTGTACATGTCTTAGTCTACACATAACTGAGCCTATGCATATATAGTCGGTGCATGTTTTTACATGCACGCATATAGGGTCGGTGCAATGCCTTTACTAGCACAAGGACACGGTCGGTGTAATTTACTGTAAGAGGTCAGCGCATATTTACCCTGTGTTAAAACAAGGTCGGTGCATATCCCTTTTTAGGCCAAGACAAGGTCTGTGCATCTTTTGTAGAACGCATTTCAGGGTCGGAGCACATCTCTCTTATATATACAGAAGGTCTGTGCATGTTTCGCATTTTGCATGGCCAAGTCCGTGCAGTTCACTGTTGCACAGCAATGTAGGTCTGTGCATGTTTTGCATAGAATGTATAGAAGTTAGTGCACGCATTGCATAGAGTCAATAAAGGTCTGTGCACTTCTTTACTTGATAAAGCTCTACGTCCAACCTGAGAATAAAATCTGATCTATCAACTGTTTGATGAAATGTTTTGTGGCTTATTGGCAGGGATTTAAAGTTACACGATATCAAGATAGAAGCTCCTGATCCAAGAATGCTTCACTAACTGGAGAACACTACCACGTGGCCAACCACCATCATGTGACATCTAACACGTGGGATCTGAAATGCTTGCTCGCGATGAAATATCGGGGCGGGAAACTTGTTTTCCACGCGCCCCTCTCACACGGGACTCATATAAATAGAAGACCCGTTCATGCCATTGAGAGACGATGACTTTTGGAGATTTGAGACAGTGAAAGAGATAGAGAAAAGGAAGAAAAAGATAGTGAAAGAGTTCGTGAGATCAGAAGAAAGCCAAGAGAGGAAAGAAGAGATAGCTGAGAAGAAGAAGAAGTCCAGAGAGAGCGAGAGATCTGAGTAGTGAAGAGAAAGTGAGAAGAGCTGCGAAGTGAAGAGAGAGAGAGCTAGATACTGGGAAGAAGAGAAGAGGGAGCGTTTCCTGAAGACTTATGTTGAAATTGCTCTTCGGAGCTACAGTTGTTTTCCCTTTTGTTTCTATTTTTGTTTTTCGTTTGTTCTTCCCATTCTCCATTAGTGTTTTATAATCCTTTGGCTTGAGGTTGATGTTTCTTCTGTGGGCTCAAGAGAAGGGAGACGTAGTCTCCAATTGCAAGTAGTGGTGTGCTACTTGTGTGTTTCCCTCCGGTTTGGAGGAAGGGAGGATTGGCCCTCCGGGTTGCAAGTGACAGGGTGTCACTTGTGGTTTCCCTCTGGGTATCAGAGGAAGGGAGACTGTGTCTCCAGTTGCTAGTGACGGGGTGTCACTAGTTGTTCCCCTCCGGGTTGAAGGAAGAGAGCAGAGTGTTCCTCTAGGTCAAGCTGTAAGGCAACGGTTGTTGCAGACTGAGTCTGCTTCTTGCTTTGGCAAGGGAAGCCTCACTCCGATTTGGAGTGAGGGGTGGATGTAGGTCTGTGGGTTGCAGGCCGAACCACCTAAAAATTTACTATGCCATGGTTTGCCTTGTGCATTTGCCCCTTGTCTTCTACCTCCTTCACAGGTTGTTTGAGCATTCTTGTTTCTATCTGAAGTACCCTTGAGCATTATATGTGTTGCTAAGTGAGTCTGGTTTGCATAGTTCTAGTCTGTGGAGATTGCGTGCTATTCGGAGCTTGAAGGTCTGCTAGAGTGTTCTACGATATGTCAGTTTGTATGCTCGCTTGGCATTCGATATTGTGTCGGGCATAGTTACGATTTAGTATGAGCTATTAACTCTGCATCTACTATTTGATTATCATCTTCCTGTCTCTAGAGGGCATTTAATTTGTTCAGCCTAACCTAGATTTTAATTTCGTAATAGTTTTTTGAACGGGGATTCATTCACCCCCCCTCTGAATCCGTGCCTTGCACCCTAACAATTGGTATCAGAGTGGTTACTGGTTCTATAGATCCAACGATCTACAATGATCCTGGGTGCTCCTTGGTGCTAATTCCTTTTGCTGCTCCTTGTTTTTGGCTGACTGTTCCTAAATCCTTCTTATGGGTCATCCACCGATTTTTAATGGTATTGATTTTAATTTGTGGTTTAATAACTTGCATATGTTTGTTAAGTCTGTTGATCAAGATCTGTGGAAGCTAATTTCACATGGTCCACATAGATTACCAAAGAACAAGTCCAAATTGACTGATAATCATAGATCTATGTGTGCTGAAAACCAGAAAGCTTTGGAGATGATGAAGGCCGCTACTAACAGGGCATTCCATTCTTGTTTTTATGATTGCAGATCAGCAAGAGAGATATTGGATAGACTGAAGACCACCGATAAAGGAAACGAAGAAAAATGCATGATGGCAAACGGTAGTGATCACAGCAGTGATCAGGATGATAACGATGATCAGGTAAACCCCTTTGAGAATTTCTCTATAGATGACTGGGAGGATGCCTATGCTGATCTGTTAGATTGGTCTAATAGGCTAAGTAAGAAAAATAAATCCCTGAAGAAGAAATTGCATGAAGTTGCTAATTCCAATTCTGAAAATATTAATATTGAGACATTGAAAACTGAGAATGAATGTCTTAGGAAACAGTGCCTAAAAGCCAATGCTGAAACAACATGCTTTGCTAAATCTGCCTGCAATGACTATCCATTTCTGAAAGAAATAAATGAAAAACTTCACTCAAATTTAGAATGGCAGAAGGACTTAACTGTTTCCCTAAAGGAAGAAAACCACGATCTGTTAAACAAGATTTTGGAGTTTGAACAGATAGAAGAAGAGTTGAATGAGAAAATGAACTCAATAAAAATTGATAAAAGCTGTGTTGAAAAAACTAAAAATCTGAATTCAGAAAATGACAAATTGATTAAAGACATTGAAAAGGTGAAGCAGTTGAACACTGCTATGTCAGAGAGACTTCTTGTCATGAAAAAGGAAAACCTGTATGTATAAATGAGTCTGAAAAACTGCACAATCTGGAACAAGAAGTTGAGAACTATAAAACTGCAAACAAAGTGCTAAATGAGTGTGTGAATTACAGTGAACAAGAAATTACTGTCTATGAATTACATATTGTATCCCTGGAAGATGAGATTAAGGACCTAAAGAATTCTTTATCTAGATTTGTTGAAGGTCAAGATAATTTGGATAAACTGTTGGGGATGAAAGTGAATTTTCAGAAAGAGGGACTAGGGTATAATCCAGTAAATAAGAAGAGCTTTGGAAACAAAATTTATACATCATTTGTAAGTAGCTCAAAATAGACTAGCATCAAAACTCCATTGGTTTTTCAGTTCACTGCACAGAAAAATCCAAATCTAGCTACTATTCAGAAAAGTCTGAAACCTACTGAAAAAGCTGAAGGAAATGGAAATTTGCAGAACAAGCCTACACACACTCATGTTAAAAATGTGCATGCTGTCCACAACACCAACACACATATTCATGCACACAAGAAGAGAATTTCATGCCATTACTGTGGTAGGCTCGGTAATTTTATGAATGAGTTCAAATTGACGAAAAAGGATGATCTAAATGCCAACACAATGCATGCTAGGAACTTAAATGCTAAATCCCATGTTCTAAAACAAACTCATGCATTTCAAAATAAGAAAAGTCATTGTTTTCATTGTGGCAAGATGGGTCACATTGCTGCCCATTATCGGCATGCCCAAGGAAGGGTTAATTCTAAACATGTTAGATTCCCTGCAAAACAGAATGCCTTTGGTAAAGATAAAATTGCTTTCAAAGGAAAAGCTTCTATCTGTTCCAATTGTTGGAAGCCAGGTCATCTGGCTAGTGAGTACGGGTCAGTGATTAAGAGAAGAAATTTCTCTACCTGTTTTGAATGTGGGAAGTATGGCCACACAGTCCAGGACTGTTGGCATATTCAGAGAAAGAAACTTAATTTTAAATTTGTTAAATTCCCTGTAAACAAAAATGATTTTGGCAGAAACAAATTTGTGTCTAAGGAAAAATATGTTGGATGCTTTGATTGTGAAAAACATAGCCACCAAGCTTCTAAATATTGGTTAGCAGGTTATGGAAAACAAAACGTCCATGCAAATAATAGAAATTTTCATGTTAATGCACAAAGATTCCATGCTTATAATAATGTGCATAAAAAGAATTTACAATCTGTTATTTCATGTTATTACTGTGGACAGTTAGGACATTCCATATCTAATTGTTATTTGATGAGGTTTGATGATTTTCAAGTGTTGAAAAGGAGGAGAGCACCATTCAGAGGTGCTACTGTCACTAACGGACCCAAGGAGACTTGGACTCCTATAAATGCAAAATGAGATGCTATTTGCAGGAGTGCCTTGGGATGGAGAATAAAAAGGGGTAAATAAATCAAGGCACCCAAGTTGGTAAAACCCCATTCAGGTAATGTTCTGCACCTTTAACATTTGTTCAATTGAAGTTCTTAGAAATATGCTTTAATTGCATATCATGTTAAATCTGTTCAGTCGAAAGTGTCATGCATGATCAACATGGTATATCAAATGGTAAGTTACTAAAGGGTAAATGCAATTTGTCTGGAGGTTCTTACTATGTATGAAGTGGTTTTTTAGACCAAGTCCTCTACCCAGTACCATTGGTCAAAACTGCACATAGATTAGTTTAAATGTCAATGAGCATAACTCATCAAGCTCCCTGCATAATTGTCATTGCATATGCTGCATTGAGAGTCTCATATGCCATACTGTTAAGGGGAGTCAGTGCATTTGCATACATGAGTTGATTGCATTCGATTAATTCTGAAAACACCAAAAATGTTGTTTCAGTGCATCAAGTCAGGGGGAGCATATAAATAAACATTTTGGAATGCATGGCTATTCATCCGTTTACCTCTTATCCTATTCGGCCAACCTGAATTGCTCATTCAGTCAACCGATACCCTTTTTGTCTAGCCATATCTTCACTCATTTTGCAACTTCTGCTTCTCTTGCATCATTCATCACCAACTGGTATCAGCGTGTATCACGTCTTTCTAATTATTCTGAATTTACTTGAAACTGATACTCTTCTTGAGTCTGAAATCTATTGTTGCTTTTACATTTGCCTGATGCACTTTTGGCCATCTCTGCAATATGTATGAACTTCACATGCTCTCACATTTGGTGCATGTTCTTGCTGCTGCTTCTATTGAAAAGAGGCTGCTCTCAGACCTCCTTGACCTGAAAATTGAAAGGATTTCAATCTGTATATCATGACCATAAATCGGAAAATCTCGACAACAAGGAATCTTCTATTGTACAGGTTTATGAATGTTCAAAAAGATCATAATAGTTTAAGGTTAATGTATTCATTGAGTTTGGTTCTGAATATCCTGAAAAATATCTGAATCATGTTTTAATAAACTTTAACCAAATGCTTCATGTTGTGCCTTGTAAAATCTTCTGAAATCTGAACTGTTGAATACATGGCTTTATTTGGTTGAAGTACATGAAATTAGTATTATTTTGAAACAAATGAGTTTTCTGGAATGTCTAAAGGGTAAATAGTTGTCAGAGCAATGACTTTGGTCACTGAGAAACTATGTCCAAAGGACTGTGTCATGAGGTGCCATAGTTAGCTCTACTTAAAATATGATTGATAATTTGGCAGAGCAATGGCGTGCACACTGAGAAACACATCTCACTCATCAAGGAAATGAGTTGAGATATGTCATGAGGTGTAAATGTTAACTCTATTAATTATAAAGTATGACTGTTAGTCACACTAAGTGCTCAGGGATATTGGCATCTGATCAACGTATATCCTCTAGTTACAAGGTGTGCACTGAACTAGAGTGCTCTTGAAATTTGTAGCATGAAAATTTTTGTTGAACAAATTGTAATATTTGAATATTGATGCAAAAGATAAATTGCTATAACCCTAGACAAAATCATATGGCTTCATAATTGTTTGATCTCAATACTAGTGAATGTAATTCCGAAAGAAGTCATTGAATTTGATTGTGTAAGAAAAAGGGAGGTTAATCAAGATATAAATATGAGGGCTAGGTTCACTTTTATTAAACCGTGATTTCAGATATAAATACAAGATTTTTTTGACAAACTTTGCATACATCATGTTTAAACCATGCTGATTAATAAAGTTCATTCATAGGCCCTTATAATAGAAGACTCTGAAAAATTCAGTTTTGGATTTATGAAATTGATATCTCCTTGAAAATCTTATTGAATTACTCATGTGTTTGAAGCTTATTTGGAATTCCTTTGCTCACTGTCATTTGATTATTGATAAAATTCATCATGACCAGAACTTATCCTTGATTGCCCTGTGTTTTTGTTGATAGATGCTTATCACTTCTTCCACTCCAATCCCTCTGCTTTGTCAAAGAGAGAAATTGTCACATCAGCATGTTTCTGGCATTAAGGGGGAGATTAATCTACTTGACACTTCTTCTTGGCTGTCCTTCATCATACCCTATTCTTACTTCTTTTCACCTCACATTTTCAGGGGGAGTAGGGTTACATGTTATGCATGTTCTTATCTGGCTGTTTAGGCTCGTTTGGTAAACTATTTTTCATGCATGCATGTTTGCCATTTATCTTATCAAACTATTTTTTGTTTGATGAAGTCAAAGGGGGTGAATAGTTTGTCTGTCTGTCAACATCTTGCTTCATTTTCATGACTCATAGTGTTGCCATCATCAAAAAGGGGAAGATTATTGTGTCCCTATGGTTTTGATGATAGCAAACACTATAAGTCATCATGTGTTTTTAATATGCATCTGATTATGCATTTAGGCATTGCATTGTGCATTAATGAGGTTTGATTGTTGTGCATTGATATTTTGTACATTGAATTTAATGATCATTTGCATGATGTGCATTTTCAGATTTATGCACTCTCATCCTGCATAGAACCTCATCAGATTGCATG